>BDMV01000012.1:17109811-17439265 GCA_008326285.1 Oryza officinalis | reverse complement strand
GGGGTGTTGTTGAAGTACAATCCCTTTTAAGGCAGTGTTTGGAACTGCTGATTGGTAATAATCCTCCCTGGATTATTTGCTTCATGCTTCTAAAAATATGATTTCTCAAAAAACCTTTTTCTACTTCATTGCTTAGACCACTTGTTCTAACCTATTTGTTAAGTTTATTTCTCAAAATATTAATTTTATCATGTTAATCAAGTAGATCATCCAACTTCCTCGTTTCATCACTTTAGAACTCTCCCTAAGGATATCTTGCTGTTTATGTGAGGTAACGATGCAGGAAAGAACAGTCCTCCAAATCGCACTACTATCAACATAGAAGTGCCTTGTTTACCATTGATGGAAGGGTCTCTAGTGGCCCATGTAAGAAGAAAAGCAGAGAAGGCAAGGGCTTATAGTGGTTGGTTCCTGTGCTGTCCTGCTGGGATTGCCAGAGCTGGACATCTGCTGTCCAAGCCACTCTTGTAGATTGACAGGGAGTGTGGCGCGCATCACGAGTGAGAGAATGCTCTTTGTGTCGTGCAGAGATTCATGCTAGCACCTCTTCCCAACTATTCTTCATTTGCTTCATTCCATCGAAATCTTGTTCCTTTTTACTAGTTATCGGAATTTTTCTTATTTGCAATATGTAGCATGCTCTAGAGTCCTCCATAATATGTTGCTTAAGTAGCGCTCTAACAAAATTGCAGCTGCTAATGGAAATTCCAGTTCCAAAAGTTGCCTCCTGTAGGTTTTTTAGTGACCCCTTGTCCAATATCCTCCAAATACAAATATTTTTGTAATATAGTCTGGGTTTTGGGAATAAAGAGTATCTATTTTCAGAACAGTCAGCTGAGTAAATGGTTTGACTGGTTAAGTAGACCAGCTATTTGAAGAGCACGGATGGTTAACTCCTTACATGGTCGGTTGGTTATTCTGTTTTTCTTTTGGACCAAGGCCAGCTGGTTATTCAGACTGGTTCCAATTCTTTATAGTTTGAGTACATATAAACTGGGGCTTTATGTAGTTTCTCATATTCAAATAATGTGGGGCCGCTTGACCCAGTAGTAGATGGACTTTTTAATATCATATGTCCTTTTTAATTTGACATCCTAGAATCTATTATATCAAAATTTGACAATCTACATGTTTTATCTAGATTAGAAATATGAATATTATTTTACTGGATTGTCCTTAATAATATTTTCATGTTAATGTTTTTAAAGAAATGAAAAATGTAAAGTCTTAATTATGTTTGCTGCTGCATTTGCATGCAAATAGTGTGAAATTATGTAAGCAAACCATGCTATATGGGATTGCAGGTTTTAGTTTTATTTTCTTCTTGATAGGCCAATGTCAACTTTAATTGAAATAATTTATTGCATAATCCCGCATGTATGCCCGAATATTTTATTAGTTTAATCTCTTTCCTCCCATCTGCAGGGAACTGCTGATGAAGTAGTTGATTGGTCTCATGGTAAGCAACTATGGGAGCTTTGCAAAGAGAAATATGAGCCTTTATGGCTCAAAGGAGGGAAGCACTGCGACTTGGAGCTCTTCCCAGAATATCTTCGACACCTCAAGAAGTTTGTACACACAGTAGAGAAGTCACCATCCCCGAGAAATGCCTGGAGGGAAAGTTTGGACCGGATTGAACCTTCTCGGAAAAGTGTCGATTGCTTTGAACCCTCGAGGAGAAGTGTCGATTTCTTTGAACCCTCGCGGAAGAGTACAGACCGAAGGGAGAAATCAAGGCCAACCCGTGATAGGATGAGAGGTGTTGAACACAGATATAGCAATGTTGAGAAGACGGACAAATTAAAGTTCTCATTCGATCATATGGAGAAATCGAGGAGAAGCATTGACATCTTTGAGAGGCCAAAGAAGAACATTGAGCAGCTCGATTGTGGAAGGAAGAGCGTGGATAGATTGGACCGGATTTGGGCCAGTTAAAAACCTTTTTAACATCATATACAAGGTATACATGGGGCTTGGTTGTTTTGGGGGGTTTTTACATGTGTATTTATTTGTGTTCACCCATGTGCTGGAAGGTGTGGCATAAGAGTTGGTTCGCCGAAACAAAAGGAGAGAAGGGCTAGCTAATTGCTGACAATGTTGTTTGTCTCTGTTTAGAACTTGTAATTGTTTGTGTGGTGGAAGAAGTGTATGTTGGTCCTCAGCAAATGGTTGTTCTGTTAGGGTTGTTAAAAAGTTGGGACTAGTCCATGGAATGGCAGCATTGTGTATAAATTTACAATCTGTTGCTCTGCCATCGTTATTGTTTTTTTACCCCCGTTGGTATTTGCAAATTGATGCAATATATGTTGATACGACGCTAGCAATGCGAAGGAGCAACAGGAGTTGTTGACTGCATTCTCATCCTAATCTATCGTGACAATTTGCAGAAAATGTTCATAACTATAGAAAATGATCATAGCTAAACAAATCCATTTGGTCGAGGGAAAAATGGTTTATGTGTTTGTTTAGAGAAGTATTTTTCTTTTGTAATGGTGTGAAGCAAGTTTTCTGACAGAAAAAAAAAGGAGGGAAGCAACTGATTCAAACGGATCTCGTTGTCCTGCTGGGTCAACCAATGCGAGAACAATATCAATCACTGTGATACCGAACAGACACGAAGCCAGCCAAAAATATTACTGGGATAAGCTCTATTAGAAAGGTATGTGCGGCGCCACGCCGCGCACGACAATGTCTGTAGGGGCTTGATAAGTGCAAGGCAATGCATGTAAAGGGGTAGCATAAGCGAAAGCGTTAGGGACAAAAATTGATAAAAAAAACAAAAAATTAAGATACATTAAGGCATTCCTGGTGTGACAAAAGGGCGGCATAATAAATACATGTAAATGTAGAATAGATAGATTACATCTCGTTATTTGGCATGAATAGAGACAACCAGAGGCGTAAAAACATCGATATGGGACGATGAATCCGGTTCCAGGAGAGGCGGACAGGAAGGTGTTCATTCAGCTTGGGGCCGTTACAGAAAAGAAGCAAGATGGCGTTCAAGTTGAGAGATGGACAGAATCAACAGGCGTCTTGGAATGGACGATGTTGCCTGAAGCGACCAGCAACACAAACACCTGTTTTTCCAAATAAAAGGCGAGTGATCAGCCGAGGCTGTAAAAACAAAAGGAAAATAGGATGGAAACAACTTACCAGGCACAGGGAAGGCATGTCTAGAACAGATCCTGTGGGAGAGCCCACAAGCTTTGCACAAGGTGCGGGAGCAGGCGGGCCACAAACACGAACAGATCCTGCGGACAGAATGGAACAGACATACATGTCATTGTAAAGAAAAACAATGATAGAACAATGCATCACAAAACACAGTATAGGAAAAAACGACCACGCCTGCAGATCACTACAGCGGATATACAGAGGTAAAAAACCTCGATGACGAGGCCGAGAAACAGGATGAAAGCAAAGTGCTCGTTAAAGTCGAGAACTATAAGAACTGCTGAAGCAAATTAGCAGAGAGACCTGCAAGATCACATAGCAGAGAGACCTGCGCCCCTAAGGCGAAGAACAGCCACGCCGTGCCCTGGACCAGGATGTGCACGGTAACGGCTAATATGGCATAATATGTTATCATAAAAAATATCATTATAATCATTAAACCAGTAAATAGTTGTTTTTAGTAAAAATAAATTTACAATATGCAAAAAAGAAGAGGGGCACAAATCATCAATAAACTATGAATGGATATGCGATGGCATTGTTTTGACAAATCATGCACTATCACAGTTTAAAATTGTCACCTTCAAGGCTTAAAAAAAGAGGCAATGGAATTATGTTTAAATGTGGTCACATTAGTACTTAAACTTTCAAGTTCCAAGTGAAGATTATTGGTATGAGAACGGAGTATAAATTTCCTTTTACAGTGATAAGTACTCCTTCAATGTTGCTGATGTTACTTCTTGAATCTTCTATCTTCTTATACAGGTGTTAAGACTTCTTCCATGCCGCTGATGGGTCTATAAACTGAGCAAAAGAATCAATTAATCAATGTTGCTAATGGTCTGTAAACAGAGTATTTAGTAGCTGATTAACAGATAATCTCCAAACAGAGTACTATGGTTTGAAAATTTTGCACTGCTATTTAGACTTCAGAAAAGAGTACTACAAACCAAGGTTCACCTTACCGCCGGGGGCCCGGTTACCGCCACCTGGTGGTATGGCGGTTACCGCTCAGTAACCGCGGTAACCGCCCAAAACCGCGACAAATTCGTGATTCAAAAATTTGAATTCAAAAATTCAGACAAACCGCGGTATGTACCGCGGTAACCGTGCGGTTTGGCGCGGTTACCGTGCGATGTTTGATCAGAAGAAGAACGAAATGAAGAAAAAAATAAAAAAAATCAAAGAAACACTTAAAAATGTGTAGAATTTGGGGATAATAATTAAAATATGTAGGATACTTATGGGTATACAATAAAAAATTTTGGCATGATCTTTTCTATAACGGACTTGAAATCAATTGAACAATACTTGTGGGTATACAATAAAAAATTTGGCATGATCTTTTCTATACTACGGACTTAAAATCAATTGAATAATTCATAACATAATATTTCGACAACAACAATCAATAATCTTAAGATGTCGCACAAGGTGTTCACATGTCCACATGTCAAGATGTCCACAATATAGAGTTCACAGGTGAAATGAATACAGTCCATAATATATAGTTCACAATAGAGTCCACAATATAACATCCACAATATGATAGTTCACATAGCAAGCAATATGAAAATAGAAGTTTTGTTTTTAATCAAAGGAAATAGAGAAGGACATACCAACATAGAGCCAGCTATAAATTCCACTGATTATATGCCATGTTGTACTCATCTGTGGACATGAGCATCAAGCCATGCGAGTGTAGCAACCCTGCCTTGTATTCCTCTCAACTTTGACCTGTCCATGATGATGTTGTTTGCCACTGAGCATACAATTGTGCGTACCACTGGGGCTCTTGCCACTCGTACACCCATGTAGAAGGGGGATAATCAGAAGGTTGGGGACGATTGTACGCATACGTTGGATAGCCACTTTCAATGCTAGAGGCACTGAATGAGCTGTAGCTATCCTGTGGTATGTCAAGATGCTATCGTTGTTGTTGGTCACTCGGTGAAACGGTAGTTCGTTGAGAGCTTGGAGCACCGTAATCACGGTCCTGAGATGCGTGAGTGAAGTCGGCCTCACCTGCAAATGAAATTGTAGGAAGAAAATTAATCAATAGTGAAATGCATGGTAAAGGTCTAAATGGTAATTGAAGCACATCGCACCAGTGACTTGAATAGGGCTGTGGTGATTGGACTGTTGGGTGTGACCCCTAGAAGATACTTCAGTGGTGCCTTGGCCTCCTTGACTACCGTTGTCTCCATCGTCAGAATCAGTTTTTGAGCTACTATCATTCGACTCTTGGTAGTCTGGGCTTCCTTCAGTCTCTTCATCGCTATCAACATTGCGAGACTATGGACCTTTGCCCTTAACTCTTTTGGATGTAGGTGCTTTTGGTGGCTGTCGAGTCTTCCTTTTTCCAATATGAGTGTCACCTATATTCACATCAGCCCACTCTGCAATAGTAGAAACTCCCGTGGTTCTGCGCAGGTCAGTCAAGTCCAGTAGGTTGGCTACAAGTGGACTAGGCACGGAGGCGTCACTCTCAGCTGAGTCTTCATCTAGTTCTGGGTTAGCATTGGACCGAGCATTATCCATCCATTCTTTAATCTGATTGTTATTTCATAGAATGATAGGTCCGCTAGTCTTTGAAGGGGATCGTCGTCCTCCTTCCTAACTTGGGCATTTGCTTACTGAATTCGCAGGCGAAGGTTGTAGTTCACATAAACTAGTTTGTTGAGCTTCTTGTTGGTAAGTTTATTACGGACCTTGGTATGTACGAATGTGAATGTGCTCCAGTTCCGTTCACATCCACTTAAAGAGCAGCATTGACCAACCATACACAATACAAGTCTCTTCAAATTCGGCGTGTTTGAGGCAAACATAGACCACCATTGTGCTGCACATGCTAATTTCCATGTCAATTTACAACACTGAATACGTGTAAAGCAGTAGGACATATGGCATGTGCAAATGATTAAAAACATACCAGGGAAAGTTTTTCCATTGGTGGCCATCTTTCTTGCAAGGGCCCTCCCAAATTCACCAGTCTTACGGCGATATATCTCAACCTCCAGCAAAGCGGCGGCGGCCGTATCGATGTCCATCATCCACTTGAAGGCCTGACGGAGGTCTTGGAAGACGGAGGCACTTGGAGAGTACGTGTAGTGCGTCATAGGGTTCAATGCCGCACCTACAAATCATGAAACAAGATCGATAAGAGTCATACAATACCAATTTTCTCATTATGTAATATCGGCTACTTACTGGCATTGATTAGAGTTTCATTGGTGAGGTCATGCATCCTTCTGTTAACAATTTTCATGTATGCTTCGAACTTATCCCTTTGACTTGCAAAAAGACTGTCGTACTCCATTTTCAACAACTGATATCTCAGAAGAACCTTACTCAAATTGGGGTTCTTGTTCTCATCAGCAAACCGAAGGAAGGAGTACATCGGCTGAACTGAATTGACTACTGCCTGTAAGTTCTCCCACCAACTCATGCTAGATAGGCATGTGTGTGCATACCTGCCCTCCATTGTGCCACTGAATTTGCTTTGCATGAACCCAAAGGAAGCCATCCACTGCATGAACTGATCTCGCCTCCTAAGGAAGCTCTGAAGGAATATGTAGTTTGTGCCGAACTGTGTAGCATTCCACTTAACCAGTTCACCACCTATAGTAGACACCATCATGGCATGCAGCTTAGAATGGTTGTATAGCCATCTGCAAATTTTCCTCGCACTCACAATCACCATTTCATGGTCTAGCATTTTTTCAACCTCCTTAAGCATCAAGTTAATTGTGTGCGCCACACAAGGTTGCCACACAATTGTTGGATACTCTTGCCGCAGCAGTCTGCAAGCCTTCTTGTAGTTAGACCCATTGTCAGTGATAATCTGAACGACATGTTGGGGGCCTACTTCGCGTACCACCTTTCTTATCTCCTGCATGGGTCAATCACAAAAATAAAACAAGACCTCAAACACTACACTTGATGTTATCAAATGAGGCTAAAGTGTTGAAGGAACGTCGTCACCTTCAGTACGAAGTTAGCATCTTGGCTTTGGCCCGTGGCATCAACGGAGTTGTGGAAAAACATGATTTCATTGCAATATATCAAAAAGTTGATGACCGCCATACCCGTCGGTCCTGTCCAAGAATCACACATTAAAGTAACACCGTACTCATCCCAATCACGCTTGAACCTATCGAATTGCTTCTTTACGTCCTTCTCTGTAGCATCAAGATACTTTCCATCAATCTCCTTATCGCTTGGAGAAGGTATGTTTTCACTTACAATGTACAAATGTCAAATAATTAGTGTGCGAACTGTTAGAACAATGTAAATCCATATGAAATGCATATGTACCCCACTTTTGTGTTTCTTGAACGGCGCTGACAAAGTATGGATTATCAGCATTTCTTGCAGGAATGCTGGAGGTGTAGAAGAACCTTGCCCATGACTCATCAATGGCCTCCCTAGCTTGCCTCCCCTTCTTTGTGAAGAATCATGTATCGATGCGTGTCTGCACAGGAGACTTGGCAGATGCTAGGTTGTAATCTCTCACAGAAGGTGACTCCCTGTGAGATGTAGCCCTTCGCAACAAACTGGCAATTGAGTTGCTTCTTCCTTTCCGTGTCTCGGGCTCAGTGGATCCATTGCCACCGCCATGCTCATATGTGCCACCTCGTTCCTCCACACCCCTCCTAAATTTCGCCTCTTGCCGTGAGGCTTGCATGGCTGCTTCCATTTGTTCCTTCTCGTCGGCATCACCTGTTAGGTCATAATAGTTGACCCTAGCCGCTTCAACCCTTCTTGACCTCTCACTATAACGAGTATCACCTGCATCTTTTATCCTGTCCAACTAGCGCCTGAAGAATTCGCGGACATCTGGAGGCACTGAATTGCAATATGTAACCCCCTTCCTTTTTCCAGCCAAATGAATTTTAAGTCGAGTTGCTCCACCACCGCCCTTTCTCTGATGACAATACTTACAACGCCATCCAGGTGCTATGCTCTCCCCGTGCTCCCACACCGGGTCCCTACTATCTGCCATATCCACCCTGTATGTAACATACGCGAAAAGTATAGTATTAGAAATGAAATCACCAAGGCCACATTTTTAATTCACTAATGACATACGTTTAAAAATTCTACTTACACATAGTCTTTTATTACTAATAGATGTTTTGAATAAGCATATGAAATCAAAATTATGATGCTTCAAAGCTAGCTAAAGAATTTTTTTGAAATCAAAATTACAAAATGCAGCTATGCGGTTTACCGTCGATTTGTGCGCGGTAACCACGGTTTTCGCACGGTTATTGCATGATTTGCGCGGTTACCGCTCGCTATAGCGCCCGAAACTCGCCCTCTAAAGCTACGGCAACCGGACTAAACCGTGCGATAATCGTCGCAAATCGCGCGGTTACCGCGCAAAACCGCGCGGTAGAAGTCTTACCGTGGGCTCGCTGGCGTGGACGGTTACCGTTGCCTACCGCGCGGTTACCGCGCCCTACCGCACGGTATCCCCGCTCGCCGGCGCGGTGGTGACGGATCTGACGCGGTTTCGCCGCGTCCGGCGTCGCCGAGGCTAAGGACGGAGAGGGAGAGAGAGACCAGAGAGAGAGCACGGTAGAGATGGGGACGAGATATTTTCTCCTTGGTTGGGCCTCTATGGGCCATATGCACAGTAACGGGCCGGCCCATTTTTTTTCTTTTTCCTATTTCCAAATTTATTCTCCATTTTGCTCTCAAATTTGAATAAATATTACTCTTTTTCGAGAAATTTCTTCATCATAAAACACTACAAATCAAGCACTACCTTCACCATTTTTTTGATTTTGTTTCTTTTTTTTGAATTTTTGAATTTGGGCAAATTTCATCAAACCGTACCGCGCGGTACGGGTAACCCGGCGGTACGAGCGGTAACCGCGCAGTTACCGCCGGTAAGGTGAACCCGACTACTACTCCTTTCTGTACCTACCAGTTGAAACAAAACCTGAATTTGGTTTGCATGCTCTTATTTAGTGATGTGACCATGGCTACTACGGATACAACCGTTGATCACATCATAGGTCAACCGGAACATGTCAAGATCAAGCCACAGAAGTTCTGGAATCCAATTCAGCCACCAGCAGTAACGTTGACTTCAAACAGCTGCCAAAAGTGCATACAAGCTCCATTTTTGATCCATGAGTACTTGATGGAAAGCTCTTGGAATTCTCTTTCTAATGGATCCAGCCTCATCTCCAAATTACATTTCAGTAGGCCGCAATCATAGAAATAAGGTGCTGCATCACCTATAATGGGTCTATGGGCTTGTAACTTTATTTGGGACCCTGGCCCAAGTGGGGCCCATGTGGGGTGCGCCCCAATCTGATGGAGCACGACCTAGGAACCGCCTTGGTCGTCCTCGCACCTCTTTAAATAGCTAGGTACCCCTTTAGGGCTTTTTGGGTTTTGTTAGATTAAAGTTTTAGCCGTTGCTACTTTATCTTGTATTTACATGTGTCAGCTAGACCACCTAATTACTTGTCTTGAGAACCCCACCATATCGTGAGCTTTAATTTCTATTTGCAATTCAGATTGTTTTATCTTGTTCTTACTTGTTTCTTCGATTTGCTTGTAGAAATAAGGTTGATTTGCATCGGCAAGATCAACATCACGGAGAGGTGTATCGATCGCTAAGGCGCAACACAACAACAATGGTTGTAGTCGGGTTGTCAACGTTTCTCTCAAATCGTAGTTATCATCAACTCACCGAAAGATCGGGACAAACAACCAAATCCCTGAGCGTATCAAGTGGAGCTCAGGGTTTATCAAGTGGTATTAGAGCAGCTCAGGGTTTATGAAGTGGAGTTCGGAGTTTATCAAGTGGTATTAGAGCTTTTGTTGCTCGGTGAGTTTTTAACTACCTATTACCAGAAAATAGCCATAAAAATAGAGAGAATTTTATCCTTTACCTAGCCATATTTGCGCCATTACATTGTTCTTTTTGGTTTTTGCTTTGTTGAGTTTTGTGTTGCATTGTCGAGTCGTGTTGCTGGTCTTAGCGTGTAGTCCGTTTAGAGTTTCGAGTTTTGGTCATGTTTAGCCACCACGTTTACAAATAGTAGATTAGATCAGTTTCCTTTTTTTTATATCCAGACACCTTGGTAAAAAAAATTATGGTGTCAGATTCGAGTTTCGTTTGCAAAAACAGAATCCATACGAGGAGAGCAATCTATATTTGTATAGATCAAATTTTAGGGTTTGGACTTTTACATTTGAGTCCTTGTAATTTTTATATTTACATTTCAATCCCTGTAATCTTGTATTTAGGTCCTTGAGTTGTTTTTGCTGAAAAAATCAAAAAAAAGAAAAAAGGCAGAAAGGTGCTAAAGAAACAAAAGCCGCACCAAAAAAGAAAGAAAGAAAAGGAAAAGAAGAAAGAAAAAGAGAAAGAAAAGAGAAAATCAGCTCTTATCTTTGAGTTTGCTTTTGTATATCAGAGTTGTGCTTGAGTTGATTCTAGTGCTATCTTGTGGTATCATTTGTGTCTAGGCTCGCATCTCTAGTACGTTCTAGCCTAGGACCAGCACGGTACTGACTTTGAATAGTTATTCAACTTTGCATTCTCTGATGTGATCATTTGCTATTCCTTTGCTACATATTTAAACCTACCCAGAGCTCTACAGATTTGATTGCAACCGTACAGCAAGTGTTTGCCAAGGCACCGATACATCCAACCTCCATTGAGGTGTTTGGTTGAGTCAGTGTATGTCATCATTCCGCTTGCATTGGTAAGAACTTGTAAGAGCTTGGTTTAAAGCTTGAGTGTGTGTGTGATTTTTTTAGCTTCCACTATCTAGTAGTTGATAGGAGCGTGTATATTTTTGCGTGTGTTTCTTGTTTTCTACTAACAATGACTGGGATACGCAAGACAACTGGGGATAACCCTGCTCAACATCGACATCTTCGTCAAGACATGGGGAGTGATCAACATGATACATATGAGGTAAGTGACGTTGTTCTAACCAAGATCAAATCTGCACTATCTTGTTTTGAAGGAAATTATGATCCTCATGCTTACATTAAATGAGAGCTAGTGGTTGATAGAGAATTTAAAAAGAATGATTTGTCTGAGAAATAAATGGTTATGTGTGCCTCTAGTGTGTTAGTGAAAAATGTTTCTTATGATTGGAAAAATCTTTGTAGGCATAACAAAATACCTCAATATTGAAAAGACCTGAAACGATATTTAAGAGCTATTTATGTTCTCACGTATTATGCTGATATTCTTCTTAACAAACTGCAAAGTTTAAAACAAGATACCAGAACTGTTATTTCATACTATCATGATATGCATGCTTGTTTATTACGTTGTGGTTTAGATGAATGTGAAAAAGCTATAGAATTAAGGTTTTTACGTGGGCTTAACAAAGAAATTCAGGACATGCTTGCTTGTCAAAGTTATAGATCTTTTTCTTATTTGTTACAACTTGCTTGCAATGCTGAAAGTCAAATAAAGGAGGACATAAAAAAGCAACACGCTATGTTTTGCCTCCTATTACTAACCATTTGCAGGAAGTGCATAATCACGAAAAGGAGAGAGACATGAGTGAGCCGTCATTTCCATTGTTCACACTTCAATTCGATGCACCTCCATCATCTGAAAAAAGCATCAAAGGTAAACTAAATGGTGCTGAAATTAATCAAGGTGAGTGTGTTGTTAATGAATTAAATTTGTCTACTTTTTGTGCTAATGTAGAGCAACCATTAGTGAAACCAATTGCTGAGATGCTTTTGTCATAAGTTGATTTACTTCCTGTTCCTTGTGATAAAGAAGAGTTGTGTGAACATAGTTATCATCTATGTTTCACTTATATCCATGCCACGACTAGTGAATGAACATGCTATTTCTAGTGTAAGTTCTTTATGCGTTGATTTTAAGCATGTTGTTCACATTGCTAATCAAGTTGAGAAACGTGAATTGCTATCTTCTTTAACTACATTGGGCTATATTTTGTTTGATGATTTTTGTGAGCTCAATAATTTGAAGGAGAAATTATTTGCTATTGATTTGCCATGCCCAACCAATACTATATTTCATATCTTTGGCAAATATAATAATAGAGGAGTATTTTTCGTGCACAGTGTTTACATATATTCAGTTTTCGAACCTTTGTAGCCATAGATCAACATTGCAAGCTAGAGGGACAAGTTATTGCTAATCATGTTATCTCAAGTTTGTCTTGTTTTGATTTGAAGAAAACAAATTATTTTAAATGGGCTACGCAAAGAGCACCATATGGTAAAACCAAGGACGGTTTCCCTGAAGAAGGTGAGGATGATGTGACTATGACTACTATGGATACAACCGTTGATCACATCATAGGTCAACCGGAACATGTCAAGATCAAGTCATAGAAGTTCTAGAATCCAATTCAGCCACCAGTAGCATCGTTGAATTAAAACAGCCGTCAAATGTGCATATGGGCTCCGTCTTTAGCCCGTGAGTACTTGATGAAAAGCTCTTTGAGTCCTCTTTCTAATGGATCCAGCCTCATCTCCAAATTCCATTCCAGTCGACCGCAATCACAGAAATAAGGTGTTGCGTTATTTATAATGGGCCTATGGGCTTGTAATTTTATCTGGGACCCTGGCCCAAGTGGGGCTCATGTGGGGTACGTCCCAATCTGGTGGAGCACGACCTAGGAACCCCCTTGGTCATCCTCCCACCTCTTTAAATAGCTAGGTACCCTTTAGAGTTTCTTGGATTTTGTTAGATTAAAGTTTTAGTTGTTGCTACTTTATCTTGTAGTTACGTGTGTCGGCTAGACCACCTAATTACTTGTCTTCGGAACCCCACCTTATCGTGAGCTTTAATTCCTATTTGCAATTCAGATTGCTTTTATCTTATTTTTATTTGTTTCTTCGATTTGCTTGCAGGAATAAGGTTAATCTGCATCGGCAAGATCAACATCCCACGGAGAGGTGTATCGATCGCTAAGGCGCAACACAACGACATCTTGTACGGTTATAGTTGGGTCGTCAATGTTTCTCTCAAATCATAGTTATCATTAACTCACCGAAAGATTGGAACAACCAGATCCCTGAGCATATCGAGTGGAGCTCAGGGTTTATCATTTAGCATGCACAAACTTACCCATGACGGAGCGTGAAACTCCTCACCGGGAGACCGTGCAAGTCCCCCTTTGCCGGTTCGGCCGGGGGCGCTAGGAGCAACTCTTGGCCCCTGGATCTGAGGGATGTCAGCAAGAGAGAGAGAGAGAGAGAGTAGACACGGGCGATGTAGACAGGTTCGGGCCGCTCGAGAAGTGTAACACCCTACTCCTGTGTTCTGGTGGATCTGGAAGTGTTCGAGAGTAAAAGAGAATTCAGCCTCCAGCGCATATCGGCCGGAGTCCGATCCCCCCTTTCTTTCCTAGGCCTGGGCCTCCTTTTATATGGTAAGGGGCTTCCACATGGACCACGAGTTGCCTAAGAAAGAAAACATTCTTTTTACAATCAGGGCTAGTCTACTGCCGGAAGTGACCTCTGACAGACACGGTACACGCCTCTTGCCCAGCTAGCCAGCTCTCCCGGTGGACGCCCGTTTCAATCTTCATTAAATGGCAAGCGACTTCCTTGCCATGCTTGCGCTGAAGTCTGGAATGGATCTGACCGGGGCTGACATACCAACTCCAGGAGTTGGCACGCCGGCTCCGGCTAGGGACGAGAGCCAGGAGGCTCTCATCATTCTGACGGGACGGGGCGAGGCGTGCCGCAGGCCGCCTGTCGCCACCTAACCCGCGATCTGACCGGTCTATGACCGGCCACTCAACGCGACCGGTCACGGACCGGATAGGCGCGCGCTGCGCCGCATTAAATGCGGCGTGGTGCGCTTGTCTGACCCGCCATAAATGCGGTTAGGTGAGCCCTGCTGTGCTCAGCTAACCCACACACGTGGCGCCAAAATCACAGGGGGTCGGGGCGCCCCGGCCCTCGGGGCCGAAACGGGAGCGGCCCGACCCCTCGGGGAGACAAAGGGAGGGGTGGCCACGTCACCCTCGGGCCCGACCCCCCCGGGGGGGGGGGTCGGGCCACGTGGATGACTGCGGCCACTCAAGCCTCTAGTCATGACACCCCCGGTCCCGTGTCACCGACAGTAGCCCCCGACGTTATGCCAGGGCGACCACCCCCTCGGGGGGAGCGCTCGGGCGCGACGCCACTCCTTAGGCCCGGTGACAGGTGGGACCGTTCCCTACAGGCAGGCAGAAACTCAACGGTCGCGAATCGTGTGCATCGGCAAGGGAAAACCGACCGATAATAATGAGCGGTCTCTTTGTGACCGCTACATTACTCGAGACGGCGCGCGAATCGAGACAAGTCGGTTCGTTTTGCCTAGGGATATGATGATGGCGCTTTTCGCGGTAACCGAGCGTAATCAATGCGCGCACGATCTGCCCCATCTCGACCGCCACGGCCGCACGTCTGCCGCGTGCGCCGTAAATGGGCGAGTGGGGTTAGTGGAGGCGTGGGCGCGAGAAACGACGGGGCAAGGTAGTGGGCGTGGGAAGCGAGGAGCCGGGGGTGGCGTTGGCAAGGGTATAAAGACGCCGAGGAAGGGATTCGTTTCCTTCCTCTCGCCACTCTTTCCTTGCCTCCGCCATCCGCGCCCTGACTCTTCGCTTCTCGCGCCCCGCTCTTGCCGCACACACTCGACCTCAAGCTCCCCCTCCGCCGGCACCATGGCGCGGAGCTCCGCACCGCTCGACGGCAGCATGCTCCCGCCTTCCCGCATCACGAGCGAGAGGCAGGCCAGGCTGCCGCGCCGGTTTATGCCGGAATCTGCCACCGGCCGGGAGGTGGTCGCGCTGGGCGAGTCGCGCTCGGCGCCACGCTACCCGGGGCGGTCCGTCTTCTTCCTCTCCTTCGCTATGGCAGGCCTAATCCCACCATTCTCTGCGTTTTTCATGGATGTCCTGGAGTTTTATGACCTCCAGATGGCGCACCTCACCCCCAACGCGATAATGACATTGGGCATCTTTGCGCATCTGTGCGAGATGTTTATTGGGGTGCGCCCATCCCTTCGGCTGTTTCGATGGTTCTTCACTGTGCAGCTGGTATCGCCGCCGACGGTGGTCGGTGGCTGCTACTTCCAGCCGCGGGGGCAGGTGCTGAACCGCTATATCCCCTGCGTCCTTCGCAAGAAGTGGGACGACTGGAAAAGCGACTGGTTCTACACCCCCCTCGCTGGCGAAACGCGCCTCCGACTACCGAGCCAGCCCCCGGCGCAGGTGTCCAGCTGGCGGGCGACGGTGGATCTAGGGGACGGCTATGACGCCGTCCTAGACCGCCTGGCGGGTCTGCGTGCTCAGGGGCTCACGGGGGCCATGGTGTTCGACGACTACCTACGCCGCCGGATCGCGCCGCTCCAGCGGCGTGCCCGCGGCGCTTGGGAGTACACCGGGCCCGAGGACCTCCTGAGGACCCACCAGGGGAGCAAATGGGACTGGGACCCCGAGGATTTCAAGATGGTGGTCCAACGGGTGCTAAATCTTAGCTCCGTGGAGGCATCCCTCATCCCTCAAGGGATCCTTCCCCTCTGCTGCGACCCAGAGCGCGCCAACATTCTAGCCATCATGCAGGTGGTCGGGGCGTCGGGGGAGCAGGCCCCCCGAGGCCATGATGGCGCGGGCGGCAGTTGCAGGGGGGACCAATCTACCCCGGGAGGGGGCCATGCTTCTGGGTCCCGCGGCGGGGGCCCGGGGGGCAACCGCCCTGCCGACGCCAAGGGGAAAAGGAAGTAGGAGGGCACCCCTCCTCCATCTCCTCCCCGAGGGGGCGGGGCGGTGCACGTCAGCAGCAGGCGCCCGGAGGACGCTGCACCGACGCCGCAACCCGAGGGAGAGCGGAAGAAAAAACGGCTCCGCAAGATGGGGGAGACCGAGCCGTGCCGGGGGAGCCTCATCTCTCCCCCGAAGTGGTCGTTTAGTTGACCACCCCGCAGGTTCGGCCCCGTACTCACAGCGGCCATATTCTTACTCCCGTCCCCCAAGGCAAGTTTTCACTCACCTTTCTTTCATTTCTGATTTTTCTTTTGTCGCAGCGAGATCCCGCCGCGCCCCACGCGCCACCCCAAGACCGGCCGGTCGGAGGCCGAGGAGACGGCGACCGCAGAGGCACGGAGGCGGGAGGCTGATCGTCGGGAAGCCACGGACCGTCTCAGGGAAGCCGAAGAGGCCGCCCAGGAGGCTGCCCAGGAGGCGACCCGGGCTCGCCAGGCTGAGGAGGCCGCTCGAGAGGATGCCAGGGTTCACCGGGCCGAGGAGACCGCCCGGGAGGCCGAGGCGGCGCGCGCGCGCGAGGCGCGGGCGGCCAAGGCCGCCGTTCAGGTCCCCGACCCGATTCCGCCTGAGGCAGAGACAACCCCCGAGGCCATCCACGACGAGGCCGAAGGGGCGCACCTGGGGCCCGATGCCCGGGTGGCACCTCGGACGAGCCGGCTCCGGGGGAAGCCCCGAGGCCGGCGCGCCGATCAGCGGGCCGAGCCGCACCGCGCCAACACAGACGTGGCCCTCCCCTCTGCCTTCTGCCGGCCCGCTGGGCGCGGAACCCCTCCTGCAGGCCCTGGCCGCCGCGAACAGCACGGTGCTGGACGGGCTAAGCGCCCAGATAGGGGCCCTGCAGGCGGAGCGGGCGGAGATCGACGCGGCATGGGCGCGCGTCGAGGAGGGACGACGCTCGGTGGAGGCCATGGTGGAGGCGGGCCGGAAGGCGCACCGCCGGCACGCCTCGCAGCTCGAGGCCCGTCGGAGGGACCTGGCGGAGATCGCCAGGGAGGTGGAGGAGGAGCGGGAGACCGCCCTTGTCGCCACCGCCTACTCGACGAGGCGCGGGACGACCTCCGCCTCCAATACGGGAGCGGATGGCGGAGCTGGAAGAGAAGCTCGACGCCGCCGGGGGTTCTCGACGCCGCCGCTGCCCGAGAGCGAGCGGGCGGACGGAGAGCGAGGCGGCGACCCGCCAGCGCGAGGAGGCCCTTGAGGCCCGCACCATGGCGCTGGAGGAGCGGCTCACCGCCTTCGGGGGGCGGGCCTCACGCTTACTCTCGCAAGAGGCCGCCGTGCGTCGGCGGGCCGAGGCCCTCGAGTCCGCGCCCGGGAGCTCGAGGCGCTGGAGGAGCGCGTCCGCGCCCTGGACGCGAAGGAGAGCGCCCTGGCGGACCGCGAGGCCGCCGTCGCCACGCGCGGAGGCAACACTGGCGGCGCATGAGGCCGCCTCCGCCGAAGAGGAGTCCGCACTCCGCCTCCGCGAAGACGCGCTCGCCGAGCGGGGGCGAGCTCTCGAGGAGGCCGAGGCCGCGGCGCAGCGGCTGGCGGACAGCCTGTTCCTCCGCGAGGCGGCGCGGGAGGAGCAGGCGCGCCGCAATCTGGAAAGCGCCCGCGCCGAGAGGGACGCGCTGAACCAGCGGGCCGCTGAACTCGAGGCGCGGGCGAAGGAGCTGGACGCGAGAGCGCGCAGCGGCGGGGTGGCCGCGGGCGACGGCGATCTAGCCGCCCGCCTCGCAGCCGCCGAGCACACGATCGCAGAGCTGCAGGGCGCCTTAGACTCGTCCGCTGGGGAGGTTGAGGCCCTCCGGCTGGCGAGCAAGATAGGGCCTGGCATGCTCCGGGATGCGGTCTCCCGCCTCGACCGCGCCGGGCGACAGGCAGGCGTCTGGGACGGGCGGTACGCGAAGTACGCCGCCAACCAGGGGGGCCTTGCCCAGCGCCTCACGGAGATGGCCGGGGCCCTTGAAGGGCTCCCCGAGGAGCTCGAGGAGACAATTAAGTCGTCCTCAAGGGACCTTGCCCGGGGAGCGGTGGAGCTCGTGCTGGCGAGCTACCAGGCCCGGGACCCCGACTTCTCCCCGTGGACGGCGCCGGAAGAGTTCCCTCCCGGGACCGAGGACGGTGCGCGCGCATGTCCGAGACGCCGCCGACCACATCGTCCACAGCTTCGAGGGGACGGCCCCTCGGCTCGCTTTCGCCCTCGACTCCGACGAGGAGGATGGCGACGACAGTGCAGGTGGTAGCGACGGCGAGGCCGGCGACCCGGGCGCGTCGGAGTGAACTTCCGGGCCCCCACCAACCTTAATGATTTTTCCTTCTTATTCTGAGGCCTTCGAGCCCCCTTCTTGTATTGGCTGGTTTAATCTGCAATCAAACAAGGTTGAAATTTCTATGTCAGTTATGTTTGTTGTGTGTATGAGATGAGGATGGTCTGTGCCGCGGTCCTTCTGTGTCTTGGCTTGAACGAGGGCTCGTGCCCAGGTCCCAGCCTCAAACGGCGCGGGTCGGAGCTAGTGCCTGGGGAGATCCGCGTGTCGAGACTGGCCAGGCCGGGAGCGCGGTGACCGAGGGTTAGGGGGACCCGATTGTGGGCCTTTGCCGATTCCCCCCCCCCCCCGGAGTTCACCGCGCCCCGGGGCACGGCTCGGTTCTGGGCCCCGTTTGGCGGTTTTAGACGGCCCGGGCCACCGAGGGCAGGGTCGAGCACGAGCGTACTAATTCAAGCCAAGATTCTTCAAAAGGAAACAACAACACAGACACAGTCCTCAGGAAATCAAAAATGCTTTTATTGAAATACGGAAAAGAAATTAAACAAGGAATACGCATGTGGGAGCCCCCGGGCAACCCTGCACGCCCGTGGGGGGTGCGGGGTTGGCCCGAGCCCGAGACACGACACCCGACCCCGTTAGGGGTAGAAACGGCGAAGATGTTCTATGTTCCACGGGTTAGGCAGCTCTGTGCCGTCGCCCATGGCCAACCGAACCAAGCCCGGCCGGGGGACGCCGATCACTCGATACGGACCCTCCCACATTGGTGAGAGTTTGCTCAGTCCAGCACACGTTTGGACGCGGCGTAGGACAAGGTCGTCGACGCAGAGTGATCGGGCCCGGATGTGGCGCTGATGGTAGCGCCGCAGGCTCTGTTGGTAGCGCGTCGCCCGGAGGGCTGCGCGCCGCCTTCGCTCTTCTAGGTAGTCGAGGTCGTCTCGGCGAAGCTGATCTTGATCAGCCTCGCATACATGGTGGCCCGAGGGGACCTCAGGGTGAGCTCGGACGGGAGGACCGCCTCCGCGCCATAGACGAGGAAGAAAGGCGTTTCTCCGGTCACTCGGCTTGGTGTGGTCCGGTTCGCCCAAAGCACCGCTGGCAGCTCCTCGATCCACGAATCGCCGTGCTTTTTGAGGATGTTGAAGGTCTTGGTTTTGAGGCCCTTGAGGATTTTCGCATTGGCTCGCTCCGCCTGGCCGTTGCTTCTGGGGTGGGCGGGTGAGGCGAAGCAGAGCTTGATGCCCATGTCTTCGCAGTAGTCGCCGAAAAGCTCACTAGTGAACTGGGTGCCGTTATCCGTAATGATACGGTTAGGCACCCCGAACCTGGCGGTGATGCCTCTGATAAATTTAAGCGCCGAGTGCTTATCGATCTTGACGACCGGATAAGCCTCGGGCCACTTAGTGAACTTGTCGACCGCGACATACAAGTGCTCGAACCCGCCCGGGGCCCGCCTGAAGGGACCCAGGATGTCCAGCCCCCAGACAGCAAACGGCCACGAAAGAGGTGTTGATGCAAAAAACACACACTGGCCTGGGAGATCTGTTTAGCTCCAGTGCAGGTCCAAATCTTGGTGAGATGCGGGCGTGCCAGTCAGTTTGATCCTGCAACTGACAAGATATACGAACGACAGATCAAAGAACCGATCGGCCAACATAGCCGATGTAGTAATTCCAGCCGATCCTGATGACAGCCGATAGCGATAGGGTTTTGAGCTATCGGCTATGTGTTCAATGTAGATTCTGACACTTGATGAAGAGACAATCGGCTGATGATAATATGCATTAGATCGGCAATGACTTGATAAAGTAAAACGAAAGTTAGACATACTCGATCGGCTGTAGATATCAATGATACATAATCTAAATCTCAAAATATATTTAAACCAAGTGATTGGGATAGATCGGACAGGGCGCCGAGACAGTATAAATCACTTACGTCTAAAAACACCTCAAGAGAGAGATTATATATATTCATAGCATAGCCGATGAAGTAAATCTAACATAGATCCAATGCAATAAAATCCACAAGACTAGATTAAACAGTGAAACCTTTGTTGTCATCGGCTAAATTCAACTTATATGCAATCCTTATAAGCCGATGCAACGTCCAGATAACTCATCGGCTGAAACCCCGATGAAACCCTTATCAGCAACCAAAAAGCAGGCTAGAGATTCATGGTTCTAAGCACGACTTAGTAGGTCAAACTCAACTGATGCAGCACTAAGTATGTAAAGAAACACGGTATCTAGATGATCAAGCCCTTGACTGATTTTCAGGGTGGTAGATGCCTAAGCTAATCTAATCTAGCAACACGATTTAGCCGATACCGGCAGAAACCCTAAAACGAGAAGCAGCCGATAAAGCTAAATCGAGATGCTAATACTAGATTAACAGAAGACATATGATAAATAGCCAAGCAAATATATTATCCAAACCAGAGCAATCCAAGAGATCGAATGTACTGATGCAGCCTTGAACGACGCTGACGTAGATGATACAATTGCCTGAACCGACGGAACATTGGACTTACCCCTTCGCCGGAGATCGACAGCCGATGCAGCCCCGCGTTAGGTGCCAAATTCCGCCGGTTGATAAAGAAACCGTAACAGAGTAAAAGGTGGCGATGCGCCGAATTGTATTGATCGAGAGTTGATATCTTACAATAACCCCGGGTGTACATATTTATACCCATGGGGAGATACTAGTCCTTGTAGGACAAGAAAGAAACTTTCCTAAAGATAAAAGAAAAACATAAAGTCCTTAAGGGACACTAAACACACTTTCCTAAAGATAAAAGGAAACTAACAAATATCCTAATTAATAGATACAATTGCCTTCTTCGGACTCAATCCGTACGTGGCAATCCTCATGAAGCACACCAACCGAACCCGACAATGATCCTGCCATCTCCTCATCGGAATCGGCTACATCGGCTATCCTTGTTCGATTCTGTTTCAGCCGATGCACACCGTAGCCGATTTGGCTTGCAGCCGATTCATACTCTGTTTTCTGTAATCGCTTATCTCCTCCAATCGGCTTCGGCTTTAACTCTGAATCCAATGCATGATTTACCAAATTTCGTCGTTAACAAGAGGTATGGTCTGCAGGGCCTGGGCCGGCTGGTGCGTTTGCTTGGCGTGAAACTGGCACGCCCTGCACCGTCGGACCAGGTCAACCGTATCGTGGAGCGCCGTCGGCCAATAGAAACCCTGGCGAAAGGCCTTGCCAACCAAGGTGCGCGAGGCGGAGTGGGCTCCGCACTCGCCTTCATGGACATCGGCGAGAAGCTCGACGCCTTGTTCCCGAGGGATGCACTTTAGGAGTACTCCGTTAGCCCCGCGCCGGTAGAGGGTCCCTTCCACCAGCACGTAGCGCTTGGAGATGCGATGGACGCGTTCACTCCCTTCGCGGTCCTCGGGTAGAGTCTTATCTGTGAGGTACGCCTGGATCTCTGCGATCCAAGCAATCAATCTAGGGGGGCCAGGATCGGTCCCCTCGGGTCCCGAGGCCTGGACTCCGACGGGCCTCGGGGGCCGATCAGGCGCGTCCATCTCCCCTGGGGGATCGGGCCGCGCCGACGGCTGGGAAAGCCTTTCTTCAAAGGCGCCCGGTGGGGTCTGGGCTCGCGAAGAAGCGAGCCTTGAGAGCTCGTCGGCGACCGCGTTATCCCTTCTGGGCACGTGCCGAAGCTCTATCCCGTCGAAATGGCGCTCCATACGCCGCACCTCGCGGACGTAGGCATCCATTTGCGGGTCGGAGCACTGGTACTCCTTGCAGACCTGGTTAACGACCAGTTGGGAGTCGCCTAGAACCAGGAGGCGGCGGATCCCCATTCCGGCCGCCACTCTGAGCCCCGCAAGGAGTCCCTCGTACTCCGCCATATTGTTGGTTGCCCAGAAATCTAGGCGAACCAAATATCGGAGGACGTCTCCGCTTGGCGAGGTCAAAGTGACCCCCGCGCCGGCGCCCTGGAGGGACAGGGAGCCGTCGAACTGCATCACCCAGTAGGCGGTGTGAGGCAGCCGCGAGGGGCCATCGTTGACCTCGGAAGCGAAGACGGGCTCGGGAGCCGGGGTCCACTCCGCCACGAAGTCGGCGAGGGCCTGGCTCTTGATCGCGTGGCGTGGCTCAAAGTGCAAGTCGAATTCAGAGAGTTCGATTGCCCATTTCACCACCCGTCCAGTACCTTCTCGGTTGCGCAAAATTTGGCCGAGGGGGTAAGACGTAACCACCGTGACCCGATGCGCCTGGAAATAATGGCGCAACTTCCTCGAGGCCATCAGAATTGCGTAAAGCATCTTCTGAGCCTAAGGGTATCGGGTCTTGGCGTCCCGGAGCGCCTCACTAACGAAGTAGACGGGCCGCTGCACCTTGCGGCGGGGCCTGTCTTCTTCGTTGAGGGCACCGTTCCCGGGGCGCGCGTCGCCCGAGGGGCCACGCGGGTCCCACTCGGCTTCTGCGCTGTCGACCTCGGGGTCGGAGGGCGGCGGGCGCGGCCTTCCCTCAGTGGCCCCGAGGCCGTCCTGGGGGTCGGGGGCGTCCGGCACCGTCGGACAAGTGGGCAGAGGGCCACATCCGGCCGTCGGGGGCCTTAGGCCACCGTCGGGCTCGGGGGCCTCTCCACCTTGCTCTCTCCTGGGTCGGGTCGGTACAGGGTGGGGGCGCGCGGACTGAGGACTGTCCTCGTCGCGCTCCACGACCAACGCCGCGCTGACTACCTGCGGGGTTGCCTCCAAGTAGAGCAGCATCGGCTCATCTAGCTCCGGGGCAACCAGGATCGGGGGGAGCTGAGGTATGCCTTTAACTGAGTAAGGGCTCGCTCAGCCTCCTCCGTCCAGGCAAACGGCCCGGAGCATTTGAGGAGCTTAAATAGGGGTAGCGCTCTCTCGCCCAGCCTCGATATGAATTGGCTTAAGGCGGCCATGCATCCGGTGACGCATTGCACATCCTTAAGTCTGCTGGGGGGGGTGCAACTGCTCTATAGCTCGTATCTTCTCGGGGTTGGCCTCAATGCCTCGAGCAGAGATCAAGAACCCGAGAAGCTTGCCCGCGGGAACGCCGAACACGCACTTACCGGGGTTCAGCTTTATGCGGGCGGAGCGGAGACTTTCGAAGGTCTCCGCTAAATCTGAAAGCAAGGTCTCTTGGTTGCGCGTTTTCACAACCAAGTCATCAACGTAAGCCTCAACATTGCGCCCTATCTGACTACCCAAAGAAATACGAGTAGCGCGCTGAAAAGTAGGACCTGCATTCTTTAACCCGAAGGGCATTGTTGTATAACAATAAGTTCCTACAGGGGTAATGAACGCAGTTTTCTCCTCATCCTCCCTAGCCATGCGAATCTGATGATAACCAGAGTATGCATCTAGAAAACACAAAAGGTCGCACCCCGCAGTGGAGTCGACGATCTGATCTATGCGTGGCAGGGGATAAGGGTCCTTAGGACATGCCTTGTTGAGGTCGGTGTAGTCGATGCACATCCGAAGCTTGCCGTTCGCCTTGGGGACGACGACTGGGTTCGCGAGCCACTCCGGATGGATGACCTCACGGATGAATCCGGCCTCCAGAAGCCGCGCTACCTCCTCGCGGATGAAAGCTTGGCGTTCCAGGGCCTGCCGTCGCACTTTCTGCCGGACCGGCCTCGCGCCCGGCCGCACGGTGAGACGGTGCTCGATCACCTCCCTGGGGACCCTGGGCATGTCCGTCGGTCTCCAGGCGAAGACGTCGGCGTTTGCCCGCAGGAAGGAGACGAGCGCGTCTTCCTATTTGTCGTCCAAGAGACCACCGATCCGGGTGGTCTTGGACGGGATGTCGCCCAGGGCAACCTCCTTGACCGGGACCTTGTCGCCCGGGGCCATCCGCTGCCTCGAGGCGGGCGAGGTAGAGGCGCTGAGCCTCTCGTCGCCCCCCACGGGCTTGGACACCGCGGCGACGTGGTCCACGCGCTGCTCCATACAAGCAAGCGCGACTTTGAGGTCGCCGTGGACGGTGATGGGGCCACCGGGGCCCGGCATCTTCATCTGGAGGTAGGCGTAGTGGACAGCCGCCATGAACTTCACCAACGCGGGCCTCCCTAGTACCGCGTTGTAGAGCAGACTGAGGTCCGCCACGTCGAAGTCCACCCGCTCGGTGCGGAAGTTGGCGGGACCACCAAAGGTGATCGGGAGGTCAATGTGACCCAGCGGCCAGGTGTGCCCCGGCGTCACGCCGATGATCGGCTGGGACGGTTGGAGCTTCATCCCCGGGGCCTTGATGGCATCAAAGGCCGCGGGGGAAAGGATGTTGAGGGCCGCGCCCCCGTCAACGAGGACGCGCCCCAACTTCACGTTGCAGATGGTGGGGGAAACCACCATCGCGATCTGTCCTCCCCGGGCAACGCACGGCGGGTGGTCGGTCTGGTTGAAGGTTAGGGCGACCTCCGACCAACACGCCCGCCGCGTCGCCTCGTGGGTAGGGGCCGCGGCCAGAAGCTCTCGCTTCATGGCCTTGAGGCTCCGGCGAGAAGCGTGAGCGCACGCTCCCCATCGACGGTGGCGACGGTGGCCTCGAGCTCCTGAAAGCCCAGATCATCGTCGCCATCGCTGGTGTCCTCGGCGGGGGCCTTCTGCTTGGCCTCACCTCGCCGGTTGCCGGTGGGAGCTGCCGGGGCCTTGCCCTCACGGCGCTCCTGCCTCCTCTCCTCCTCCCACTTCCTCGTCCGCTCAGCCAAGCTTTTGACCGCGCGGCAGTCCGCGAGGTCGTGGAGGGAGGTGTTGTGCACGGTGCACCACTTGCCGGTCGGGCGCTCCCTGCTGGGAGCGCCGGCCTCCTTCTTTTTGTCGCTCGCAGGCCTCCCCTTTCGGGGGGCCCGCGAAGCGCCCTCAACGGCGAGGACGTGACCCTCGTCGTCGGAACGGGCCGACCTCTTCTTCCTCCTCCTGTCCCGCCGCCCTGAACGAGCGACGAACTCGGGGGCAGCCGGAGCCGCCGCCCCAGAGCCGGAGGAGTTCTAGGTCCAGGCCTTCTCCTTGCGAGCCACACGGTCCACGAGCTCAAAAAGTTGCGCGGTGGTCTGGGGCTCCTTGGAGGCGATCTTCTCGAGCATGCGGTTGTGCCGCACGCCCCCCCTGAATGCGTAGATCACCGCATGTGCAGGGATGCATGGTATGGTGTTGCGGACTTGACAGAACCGCTGGATGTACGAGCGGAGGGACTCGTCATCCCTCCGCTGTACCGCGTGCAAGTCCGCTTCTTCACCTGGGCGCGGATATGTGCCCTGAAAGTTCGTAGTGAACTGCTGGCACAAATCCTCCCAAGAGTGGACCGACGCGGGTGGCAAGTTCATCAGCCAACCCCGCGCCTGGCCCTTCAGGGCCATGGGGAAGAAATTCGCCATGACCCTGTCATCACCCCCTGTGGCCTCGATCCCGGTCGTGTAGATCTGGAGAAACTCGGCGGGGTTGACGCTTCCGTCGTATTTTTCGGTGATGGTGGGCCGGAACCTTGGGGGCCAACGGACGTTCCGGAGGCTCGCCACAAAGGCTCGACAGCCAGCACCACCGACCGGGGACACGGGGGGCCGGCCCCCGTGACCGGAACGGAGCGGCGCTCCAGAAGGGGAGGCGCCTTCCGTTGCATGGGCGGCGCGACAAGCATCGCGCCGGTGCTCGATATCGAGCCGGGCGTCTGGCCCCCCACGCATATCTTCTGGGGTCGGAGGCGTCGATGAGGGAACCGCGGACGGACGGCCCGAGCCGGTTGTTGTCCGCTGCGTCCTCCGCCTCGACGACGTGGGGCCGGTGGCAGCAGTGCCAGAGGCGCCGGTGGCAGAGGGTTGCCCGTCGGCGCCTAGGCGCTGCTGCGCTGTCATGACCAAGTTGGCCATGTCATCCAGCCAACGTCGGGCTGGGGCCTCTGGATCGGGGACGACGGGCGGGTGACGCAGGAGCGCGCCCGCGGCCTGGAGCGCGCCCTGGGGCGTGCCACCATCGTCGTAGGCGAGACGACGACGCACCCCGCCATGCCGTCCTCCCCCATCGCCCGCGAGTGGTGAAATCGCGGATCCCTTGTCCTCCTCAAGCGCCTTCCCCCGCCCAAGACTCCGGCGAGAGGGGGACGACGGGGGGCGAGCCCGATGACGCGGGTTCTGCTCCCCGTCGTCGCCGCTAGCGCCCGAAGAAGGACTGTACGCCACTGCCTCTTTGGCCATAGGGCTGACCTGGCGAAGCTTGGCGCACACGAAAGGGATGGGGACCTAGAAGAAACTCGCGCACCCCCTACCTGGCGCGCCAGATGATGGAGCGTGAAACTCCTCACCGGGAGACCGTGCAAGTCCCCCTTTGCCGGTTCGGCCGGGGACGCTAGGAGCAACTCTTGGCCCCTGGATCTGAGGGATGTCAGCGAGAGAGAGAGAGAGAGAGAGAGAGAGAGAGTAGACACGGGCGATGTAGACAGGTTTGGGCCGCTCGAGAAGCGTAACACCCTACTCCTGTGTTCTGGTGGATCTGGAAGTGTTCGAGAGTACAAAGAGAATTCAGCCTCCAGAGCGTATCGGCCGGAGTCCGATCCCCCCTTTCTTTCCTAGGCCTGGGCCTCCTTTTATATGGTAAGGGGCTTCCACATAGGCCACGAGTTGCCTAAGAAAGAAAACATTCTTTTTACAATCAGGGCTAGTCTACTGCCGGAAGTGACCTCTGACAGACACGGTACACGCCTCTCGCCCAGCTAGCCAGCTCTCCCGGTGGACGCCCGTTTCAATCTTCATTAAATGGCAAGCGACTTCCTTGCCATGATTGCGCTGAAGTCTGGAATGGATCTGACCGGAGCTGACATACCAACTCCAGGAGTTGGCACGCCGGCTCCGGCTAGGGACGAGAGCCAGGAGGCTCTCATCATTCTGACGGGACGGGGCGAGGCGTGCCGCAGGCCGCCTGTCGCCACCTAACCCGCGATCTGACCGGTCTATGACCGGCCACTCAACGCGACCGGTCACGGACCGGATAGGCGCGCGCTGCGCCGCATTAAATGCGGCGTGGTGCGCTCGTCTGACCCGCCATAAATGCGGTTAGGTGAGCCCTGCTGTGCTCACCTAACCCACACACGTGGCGCCAAAATCACAGGGGGTCGGGGCGCCCCGGCCCTCGGGGCCGAAACGGGAGCGGCCCGACCCCTCGGGGAGACAGAGGGAGGGGTGGCCACGTCACCCTCGGGCCCGACCCCCCCGGGGGAGTCGGGCCACGTGGATGACTGCGGCCACTCAAGCCTCTAGTCATGACACCCCCGGTCCCATGTCACCGACAACCCAGATTAGCAAAGATGATGTCATGAGCAGCAGAAATGCTAATTAACCATGCTGATGGGCTCATTCTCGCGTGCGCCAATCTTGTCCTCCGGGACACAGCATGTAGTGGACGCCGTACACGCCGTCGCAGATCCTCGTGACGGCGATGCCAAGCACCTGGCGCGCCACTCTGCTTGCGCATTCGCTTTGTGCGTCGTCGACAAGGGATGCGGCGGATACGGCAGCGAAGGGGTAGTCGACGTTGGCACGACACCACCTGGGACGGCGACTGGCTCCTCATTTGATCGATGAAGGAAGAGAAGGGGGTGGAGGAGGAGGGGAAGGAAAAGGGAACGGCACTGACCTACGCGAATTCGGGAGGTAGACAGGGCTGATGGCGTCGAAGTGGTCGAAGAACTCGGTGGGGAAGGACCAGAGGTAGCCGGCGCCGCCCGTCGCCTGGTAGTCGTGCAGCGCATTGACCACCGCCACCATCTTGCTGCCAAGCGTGCCTTGCGCATCGACCACACCACCGTCCATCCATCAGTCCTCCTCCCCGATGACCGACTCCGGCTCCCTTCATTGGGTCCTCTCCAAGATCGACGACTGGCTTCATCTCCTTCGCCACAGGATTCCACCAAGCCACATCCTCCCGCCGCCCAGGGCTCTGCCATCGCCGTTGGGATGTGGAGGCCTGGAACCGCGAGGTCCACCTCTGCTCCCGATGCCTCATCGGCTGCCGCCAGCCCGTCGACCACTCCTTGCGCTCCCGCGCTGTTTGTCCCAACAGTCCACTGGCTGCACCACACTGCCACCATGTTTGGGAGGAAGGGCGATGGAGGAGGGGCGCCGGGAGCGGCAACGGCATGTGGGGAAAGGGTGGTCATCGGCGCCGCCGACGCCGGGAGGCGCGGGTGGCCAAGAGGCGGCGCCCGTCCACCCGCTCGACAGCGCCGCCTCCGGCCTCACTGTTGTCCCCGTGGAGTGAACGTCGCCGAGCTTCTTCGCCCCTCCCTTCTCTCCACCCCGTCGTTCTTGCCGCACTTCATCGACCAAACGATGCCCTCCGTCGACGCTGGAGAAGATGATCCACCCGATCTGCCCCTTCTTGAGGGCCTGCGGATGTGAGGTAGAGGAGCATAGGACGGCACTAATGGCTCGTCAAGAAGGAAGGAAGGGAGCAAGAGGTGCCGTCAGGAATAGGACTAGAGCGGCAGCGGCAGAAGGCGTCGCGGGCGGAAGACGTCGCTGGGGCTCCCCGTGCGACCGTCCCTCATCCGCCACCTCGCCATCGCCCTCACGACCCACGGTTTCTTTGCCGCCACGTTCCACCGACTCCTCGATGCCGCCGCCGACTGCGGCCTCTCCGAGCTCGCTGTCCGCCTGCATCGCAGCGAGTTCCTGCCCAAGAACCTTCTCTCCATCTGCCCCCTGCTCCCTGGTCGCTGCCATAAGCACGTACGCCACCGCCTGGTCGCACGAGAACACGGACCACGCCACCGCCGCGCCATTGCCCCCGTGCGACACCACTGACATGAATGCCTCCGCCACGCATCGCACCAGCTGCAGTAGGCTGTACACCGCAGCGGTGATGTGGGCGGCGACAAGGAGCACGAGCGCCGTGTAGACGAAATAGTCGTGCAAGGCAGCAATGGCGTCGACGGCGCAGTGGAGCAGCTATGCGGTGCCGGCGTCGACGGGGGCTAACGACGCGTGGGGGAGAGATGAATGGGATGGAGAGACTGACGAGTAGGCCCCACGTCATTTTTCACCCTGGGTTACCACGTTGGTACGTAGGTAAAAGTGGCAAATAGTTATACCTGGCCAAGCGGGCGGCCATGCTCAACACGGCACGGGCACGCCGATGGCACGGCCCACTAGGGCACGGCTCGTTAGGCACGACTCCTTTAGCGGGCCATGCCGTGCCAGTCCACGTGCCATTCCCTTGGCCCAAGCACGGCCCAAGGGGACGTCGTGCCGTGCCGTGTCGGCACGGGCCCATTAGTGGCCCATGGGCCGTGCTTGACCCGTTGGCACGGTCGGCCCAGGAGGTGCAGGCCGGGCGGGCGGTCGCGCGCGCGGGCACGGCTAAAATTTTGAGCCGGCCAGGCGGGAGCGGGACCATGCCACGTCGCCACCACGGGAGCAAGCGGGCGCGCAGGCAACACTTGGCGGCCGGGGAAGGAGCGGGCGCCGGGCGGCCGGAGGGAAGAAGGGAAAATTGAACTGAGGCAAGGAAAAATTGATGGATAGTTGGAGAAAAATAAAAAATAATTAGACTTAGAAAAATATTACAAAAATATGGGAAAAAAGAGTAATGACCTTTATTGATGTTTACATGGTACATGCTGCCTCGTTAAAAACATTGCCATGCAATAACTCATATTTGAGAAAACCATGACAAAAAAAAGAGTACAGCCTACGGGTCAATACTTAAAAAAATAGAAATTAGCTACTCTAATTGTTCACCATCTAAATAAAGGTTTTTGAACTGAGCGGCCAATTCTTGGTTGTCAGCAGTTTATTGGGCATGTTCTGCAGCTAGCTCCTAGTCTTTGACGCTTAGTAGCATTTCTACGTGATCGCTGCTCAGACTTGTTCTCCTATCCTCGATAATTCTTCCGCATAGACTGAAGGCCGATTCGGAGGATACCAAAGATACGGGCACCGTCAACACATCCCGTGCTAGTTTTGAAAGCACAGGATATGACATCTTGTGATCATTCCACCACCCGAGTACGTTGAAGTCTAATGATTCATGCCTGATGGCGTCGCTATCCAAATAGTTGGACAACTCTTTAGCGGGACCATGCGATCTACCGTCACCACTTGCTGCTGACGAACTGCTACCACCACCATGGATAGAAGATGAGCTACCCTAAATTTTGTTCCACTGTAATTTTTTCTTTCTTGCTGTAGGGGCAGGTGGGGGTCTTTGCAAGCGAACTCCCTGAAACTTTAATTCATACTTTCCAAATACCTCATGGAATTTAGTTTTAACATCAGAATAATAGGTAGAATAGTCAACATTAATAGTATCTTCAATTAAGTTCAATAATTTTCCCCTCGGATCAAGAATAAATGCAAAAGCATACAACATGGGGATGTTTTTCCAATATTTAAGATATTTTTGTTTTATACTAAAGACAACGGGCATTAAAAATTCATCATTTTCATACTCTTTCAACAAAGTGGCAATTTCAAGAATATTATGCAAAATTAAATTAGCTGTTGGATAATAAACTTGAGATAAAAGAAGAGTACAGTCATGAAATGTTTTAAGAAATTGATTGAACCTTTCGACAATATGCCAGGTATGGTTAGTCAGTATTGGTTGGCCGTCACTGTTTCTTGGGCCATTACGTGTTTGAAGGAAAACATTATGTGTTAAAAACTTACGTGGGGGCTTACTCGATGCACAACAATACCTTTTTCATTGTGCAATCCGTGGGTTTGAAGCAGTTAACAACGTGATTGCTTGACGAACGACATCGATATGTACATTCACTATCTTAAACCCAGATTTAACAATTAGATTAATAATATGGCATGCACAACGCTGATAAAAAAGAAATGATTGAGCATAAATACAACATAATGGATGTAGAATTTCCATGGCCCTAGAATTTGCAGATGCATTATCCATTGTTACAGCAAAGATTTTATCTGCAAGGTTATAGTCATTAATAACGTCTCGAATTCTCTCTGCTATATTTTCACCGGTATGTGCAACATCAATTAACCTTAACCTAAAAACTCTTTTTTGCATTTGCCAGTTATCATTAACGAAATGTACAACTACACTAAGGTAATCCTCTTTAGCCCTACTACTCCATATGTCTGAGGTGACACTAACAGAAAATGTGCATGTACTAAATAATTCCTTCATTGATTCACAACCTTTGTCATAGATATTTTTCAAATCACGGGTAGTGGTTTGTCTACTAACAGCTTGAAACCTAGGATTATGAGAAGTTTTGATGTAATTTTCAAATGCGGCACTCTCACCAAAGTTCAAGGGTAAATCTTGTCTAGTAATTAAACGGACAAGAGATTCTCGAGCTACCATAGGATTGTACTCCCATGTACATACCGTACCATCAGGATTTAGTAGTAGTTGCTGCTGTCGTAGTTGGATTCCTTGCTTCTTTGCACAAGCCTCAACATGCCGCTTCAAGTGTCTTGTTCCACTAGATGATTTTGCAGATAACTTATTTTTGCATATTCTACATCTCGCGAATGTTACCTGCCTTCCGTCAAGGCCTGTCATGGCCACCTCATCGAAATGTTCCCAAACGCCAGAAATTCTTGATCTCTTTGAGCCGGTGTTCGTCGATGCACTCCCGCTAATAGTGCTGGATCCTTCTGAACCCGCTGATTCCTCCTCCACAACTGGTGGTGTTGGAGCTAATCCGGTGGCATCATACCCACTAGTTGGGAATGACCCTGGCGTCGTAGCTGATTCGTTTTTTTTATTTTTTTCGCTCTCCGACGGCTACTTCTCAAAAATAGCCGTTGGACTAACCGTTGAGGGACACCGAGACACATGGCGTCGTAGCCAGCCCCCTGCCACGCCAGCCGCCAGGCGCGCCGCGCGCCTCCATCACGCCACGCGGCACGCGCTGAGGCGCAGCCACTACGCCGTCACGGCGTCACGCGCGGACGCGCCGCGACTGTGGCCCCACCCCACGCTCCGCGCTCTAACCGCGCGACGCACGTCTGCCGGCCCTGGTTTGCGCATGGCCGCACTGGTCGTGCCGCGCGTCGGCGCGTGCTCCTAGGCCATGCCGTGCTGGCCTGCTACAGTAAATGTGTCGTGCCGTGCCAACCCACTAGCTAAGGTGTCGACCCAGACACGGCACGGTAAAACGGGCCGTGCCGGCATGGCCCATAGGCTAGCGTGCCATGTTGGGCCTAGGCCGGCTACAGTACTACCGTGCTTGGGCCAGCCCGGCTTGGCCCATTTGGCCAGCTATACAAACAGTTAAGAGACACCCTCTTTAGAAGGGCAGAAAATTAACTGCAAACTTACGAAGGATATTTGGATAATTGCCAAACTTAAAATAGCAAATAGTTAAATTCCCCAAAATTTTAGGCCTTAGCAAGGAAACCCGAGAACTGACAAATTAAACTCAGAGTCGGACTTTGCTGGTCTAACTGACCACATGCCGTCGGTCAGACTGGCCCTTTGCTGTCGGTGCCGCCGGTCTGACCGGTCTGATGGCTATGGTCAGACCAGCCTCATGTGGCATGTCTGGGCTCTTTTCAAATTTGGCTATGGTTTCCTACTTCATACTCTAGGAGCCGAATTTAGGTATTAACACATGCCCCCTGTCTTTTTGGTGAACTTGTGATCCGAAAAGCACTAAGCACAGGGTTATCTAAGGATGATATCAACTAATATTGGCCTTACATGCCTGTGGAGATTATGGGTACCGGATACCCACACAGCTAGCTTATCCGACTTACCATAGGGGATAGGTTATGACTCATGATTATGTAAACCGGCTTATGACTTGGGTATTACGTTACCATTGTGATAAGGTAACAGCTCATAGTCTAAAGTTGGTAAGATTGAGGAGTCCGACTTAGAATATGAGAGGGTCTCCGACTTGTAACCCTATCCTCCGAGACTATATAAGGGGGGTAGGGATATCCCTTGAGGGGTAAGAGTTTTAGATGCTGAATAGAGTCTAAGATACACGAGTACACAAACCCACGAGATCAAGAGATAGTTAGATCAATAAACCACTGGGCGGATCGAATCCCCGAAACAGGAGTAGGGTATTACTTCTTTATAGAAGGCCTGAACCTGTCTAAATCTTTGTCCCTACTAACCCATCGTGTTTGGCACTTGACTGCTACCCCCAATTTCTTATTGCCGAAACCAGATTTCGACAGTTGGCGCGCCAGGTAGGGGAAGTGCGTCAAGATTTCTTCTTCATCTCGCCGACAAGCGCGATGGGATCTTCATCAGGCATCGACGACGTCGCCTTCCCCCCGGGGCAGGCGTTCCGCTTCGGCAGCCTCGATTTCATCACCGACAATTTCAGCAAGATTTCTCTCCTCGCCTCGGATTCGAACCAGTCGGGAGGGAAAAACCACAATCTTCTGTCTTCCGAGTCGGAATTGATCCACTCGGGAGAATCTTCATCATCATCATGCTGCGATCCAGGTTCGAGGGAAATCGCTGTCATACTTCAATCGTTTGGGTCATGCTCATCTACAGAGCTCAATGAATACCTCAGCTCTTCCGACTTCGATGACTTCTACGACATCTCCACGGACGACTTCAACGACTTCAACTTCGACAAGGACTACGATCTGATGTTCTTCAATGTCCTCATGGCCGAGATAGCCGAGACCGACTCGGCTATGGCCCGAAGGGTTGCAGAAAAGGAACGAGCCAAGCTTGAGCAAAAGCGCAAGCGCATACAGGAGGAGAACAAGCAGGAGGAACTCAAGCGGAAAGAAGAAGCTGACAAGAGAAGATGTGATCTAAGGACGACCGGACGGTTTGCTCACGAGGCCATACTTCAGACCCGAGTCGACAACGCCAACATCTTCCTCACGCCTCAACAGAACGCGGTCGCTGCTCTCACCCTCATCGACATCGTCATCGAGGTGGCACCTCCCGGCGTAACTCCAATTCTAGACAAGGTCAAGACTATCATCGCAGCCACAGCTAACTACACTCCCACGAGCTCTGCGCGGAAAGCAACCGAGTCCATTGCCGAGACACCCGAGGACAGCCGCCTGCCACCGATGTGGTCTAAAGATTACAAGAGACCCAAGTCGAGCAAGACACCCGTCAAGGCCAAGGACCCTAGTCATTACATAGCATGGAAGAATCAAGAACAATCGGCTGACTCTCATGAGAGAGGTCACGGCCAACCACCCGTCATCAATCGGATTCATCGTGACTACAATTCCAGCTACCACAGCAGCTCGCGAAGACACCCAACGAGTGATTTGAGGGAGGTGCTAGACCAGCGTCATCATGAGCACAACAGGCCCCATCATGAAGACCGAAGGAGTTCACCCGACAACTACGACGATGGAGTGCCCGCATTCACCCGAGACCTGCATCGAGTGGATTGGCCGAGTGGTTTCAAGCCCCCAGGGATCGACAACTACGATGGAAAAACCGACCCCGAGTCATGGTTAACCGTCTACACCCTCGCCATCCACACAGTAGGAGGAGACAGCAAAGCCATGGCAAATTACTTGCCCGTCGCTCTCGCCGACTCAGCCAGGAACTGGCTCACAAGCTTACCAAGAGGTTCGATTGATTCATGGAGCAAGCTGCGAGACCACTTCATCGCCAATTTCCAGGGTACTTTCGAAAGGCCCGGAACCCACTTCGATCTCTACAACGTGATCCAGAAGCCAAACAAGTCGTTGAAGGACTACATCCGGCGCTTCTCAGAGAAGCGAAACAAGATCCCCGACATCACCGACGACGTCATAATAGCCACGTTCCAGAAAGGCGTCCGCGACAAGTTGCTGATCGGCAAATTCGGGCGTAAGCCGCCGAAGACGGTCAAGAAGATGTTCGAGACAGCAAACACCTACACCAAATCTGACAATGCAATCAAGGCCTCACGACAAGACAGGCACGACAAGAGGGACGACAAGCAATCCGGGAGCAACTGGCATCCCAAGAAGGACAACGGCAACGGCAACAACGGCCAAAAAGATAGCAAGCGTAAGCCCGAGGATCTGGTCGCTGCAACGTCAAACTACCAACAACACCATCCCCGAGTTGCCGCCTACGACAAAATCATGAACACCCAATGCACTCATCACCCGAATCACAAGCACGCGGCCAAAGATTGTTTCATCTACAAGAAGTTCACCGAGCAGTACGCAAGTCCATTACACCAGAAGCCGTCAGACGAAGTCAGCACGTCGGGAACCAAGAGGGACAACCCGGCTAGCAGCTCAGAGCCTTTCCAAGATCACAGGGCCGAGTTAAATCACATCTTCGGGGGACCGCTGGCGTATGAGTCCAAGAGGAAGCAGAAGCTAACCGACAGAGAAGTCAACGCAGCGCAACCCGAAGTCCCACACTATTTACGATGGTCGGAGGTGGCTATCACGTTTAACCGCTCGGATCACCCTGACCGAGTGGTTCACCCAAGGCGGTATCCCTTGGTACTAGACCCGGTGGTTCGCAACGTCAAGCTCAAGCGCGTACTCATTGACGGCGGCAGCGCCCTCAACATCCTTTTTGCTAAGACGATGGACGAGATGCAAATCCCGAGAGCAGAATTGAAGCCGAGTTCAGCCCCTTTTCACGGAGTCATCCTAGGGGTGTCATCTATGCCACTCGGGCACATCACCCTTCCAGTCACCTTCGGCACTCGGGAGAACTTCCAGATAGAGAACATCAGCTTTGAGGTTGCCGACTTCGAAGCGGCTTACCACGCAATCATCGGAAGACCTGCGCTCGCCAAGTTTATGGTGGTACCTCACTACACCTACCTCATGATGAAGATGCCCGGTCCCAACGGAGTCATATCCCTGCGTAGCGACGTCAAGCAAGCCTTTACCTGCGACAAAGAAAGCTGCGACATGACCCAAACTCGTGAGAGATTACGTGGCCAACAAAAGATCCGACTGGCTGCATCGACATCTGGAGAAGAAGAGATCCCTACAAAGAAGATAGCCAAGTAGGGAGAAGGCGACGCCAAGACAAAGAAGATCCCCCTTGATCCCTCTGATCCTTCCAAAACTGCTGTAATTGGCGCCAAGGTAGACCCCAAATAGGAAAGCGCGCTCGTCACCTTTCTTCAAAACAATAAAGATATATTTGCTTGGAAACCGTCTGATATGCCGGGAATTCCTAGAGAGGTGATTGAGCACTCATTAAACGTCAAAGATGACGCGAAACCTATAAAGCAACGACTTCGCCGTTTTGTCCAAGATCGAAGGGACGCCATCAAGGAAGAACTTGTCAAGCTCTTGGCTGCTGGATTCATCAAGGAGGTCTACCACCCCGACTGGCTGGCTAACCCAGTCCTGGTTCGGAAGAAGACAGGACAATGGCGCATGTGCGTGGACTACACCGACCTTAACAAGTCTTGCCCTAAGGATCCTTTTGGATTGCCCCGCATTGATCAAGTCATCGACTCAACAGCCGGCTACGAACTTTTAAGTTTCTTGGATTGCTACTCGGGATACCACCAAATCAGCCTAAAGGAGTCCGACTGCCTGAAGACATCATTCATTACCCCATTCGGAGCTTATTGCTACATCACGATGCCCTTCGGCCTGAAGAACGCCAGAGCTACCTATCAGCGTATGATTCAAAGATGTCTTCAGGCCCAACTCAGGAGGAACATGGAAGCCTACGTCGATGATGTTGTCATCAAGACCAAGCAGAGAGAAGACCTGATCGCTGACTTAGAAGAAACCTTCGAAAACATTCGGGCCTTCAGAATGAAGTTAAACCCGGAGAAGTGCAATTTCGGCGTGCCGTTAGGCAAGTTACTTGGCTTTATAGTGTCTCATCGTGGCATTGAAGCAAATCCAGAGAAGATCAACGCTACTAGGAATATGAAGCCCCCGAGTACCCAGAAGGACATCCAGAAGCTTACCGGTTGCCTGGCGGCGCTGAGCCGTTTTGTCTCCAGACTTGGTGAACGAGGCATGCCCTTTTTCAAGTTGCTGAAGAAGACAGACGAATTTCAATGGACCACAGAAGCCCAGAAAGACTTTGAAGACTTCAAGGAGTTCCTCACAACTCCGCCCGTGCTAGTGTCACCTCATCCTCAAGAACTCTTGCTACTCTATGTTTCTGCAACTCACCAGGTGGTTAGCACGGTTTTGGTCGTTGAGCGTGAAGAGGAAGGACGAGCTCAAAAAGTTCAACGGCCGATCTACTTCGTCAGCGAGGTGCTGGCCGGAGCCAAAACACGTTACCCCAAGGTACAAAAGTTACTTTATGGAGTCTTGATTACCGCCAGGAAATTGGCCCATTATTTTCAGAGTCACTCGGTTACCGTGGTCACCTCTTTTCCACTCGGTGATGTCATCCATAACCGGGAGGTTACTGGGCACATTGCCAAGTGGGCCTTGGAATTGATGCCATTGGATATAACCTTCAAAGCCAGAACGTCTATAAAGTCTCAAGTTTTGGCCAATTTTGTGGCCGAGTGGACCGAGCGCCAAGAAAATGTACCTAGGGAGGAGCTGCAATACTGGACCATGCATTTTGACGGATCTAAAAGGGTCACTGGCTTGGGAGCAGGGGTTGTCTTGATTTTCCCGACTAGGGAGAGGCTATGGTATGTTTTTCATATTCACTTTCCTGCCTCGCATAATGTCACCGTGTACGAAGCCTTACTTCATGGCCTGCGACTCGCTGTATCACTCGGCATACGACGGATGATTGTACGAGGAGATTCCTAGCTAGTGGTCAACCAAGTAATGAAAGACTGGTCCTGCTTGAATGATAATATGGAGGCCTATCGACAAGAGGTTCGCAAGCTTGAGGACAAATTTGACGGACTGGAATTATCTCATGTCTTGAGACATAACATGAGGCGGCAGACGAGTTGGCGTAGTTTGGGTCTAAGCGGGAGCCAGCCCCGACTGATGTTTTTGTTGAACACCTCTACGAGCTGACTGTCGCCAAGAAATCAGTTCCCAACAATGAAGCTACAGACCAAGTTGTCGTGCTCGACGCTGATTGGAGGACACCGTTCATCAAGTTTTTGACTCAGCAGGAGCTACCCGAGGATCGAGATGATGCGGAGCGAGTCTGATGTCGTAGTCAGAGCTATGTCATGGTTGATTCGGAATTATACAAGAGAAGCCCTTCTGGAGTTTTGATTAGATGCGTTACGCTTGAGGAAGGACGACAATTGTTGCAAGATATTCACTCTGGTATTTGCGGCAGTCATGCTGTGGCGCGCACCCTGGTGGGCAAGGCCTATAGGCAAGGTTTTTTTGGCTCACAGCGGTCTCCGATGCCGACAAGGTGGTCCGTACATGTGAAGGATGTCAGTTTTTCACTCGGCAAACCCATGTCCAAGCTCAAGAGTTACAAACAATCCCATTGTCGTGGCCGTTTGCGGTCTGGGGCTTGGATATGGTTGGTCCCTTCAAGAAGGCTCCAGGAGGATTTACACACTTATTTGTCGCGATTGACAAGTTTTCCAAGTGGATTGAGGCTAAGCCGATTGCTACGATAACTGCGGATAAGGCACAAGATTTTATCTTGAGTATTGTGCATCGATTTGGTGTTCCTAATAGGATTATAACCGACAATGGGACCCAGTTCACCGGAGGTGTTTTTAAAGAGTTTTGTGAAGACTTCGGGATCAAGATTTGCTATGCGTCAGTGGCGCACCCCAAAAGCAATGAACAGGTCGAACGCGCCAATGGTATGGTTCTTCAAGGCATCAAGGCCCGAGTGTTTGATAGACTAAGTCCTTACGCTGGAAGATAGGTTCAAGAGTTGCCTTCGGTATTATGGTCGCTGCAGACTACACCCAGTCGAGCCACTGGCCAATCTCCTTTCTTCTTGGTTTATGGGGCAGAAGCAATGTTGCCGAGTGAGATGGAGTTTGAGTCCCTTCGAGTCCGCAGCTTTAATGATGAACGCTATGATCAAGACAGAGTTGACGACTTGACCCGACTGGAAGAGGCCTGTGAGGCTGCATTGGTTCAGTCGGCACGATACCTTCAAGGACTTCGGTGTTATCACAATCGCAACGTTCGGTCACGAGCCTTTATTATTGGCGATATGGTTTTACGCAAGATTCAGACTACAAAAGATCGTCACAAGTTATCTCCACTATGGAAAGGACCCTATATAATTGCCGAGGTCACTCGGCCAGGAGCATATCGTTTGAAGCGTGAAGATGGGAGCATGGTGGAGAACTCCTGGAATATTGAGCACCTTCGACGATATTATACTTAAGCCTTTTTTGCACCATGTTCTTCTCGACTGCCGACTTCAAGTAAGATGACTTCTTGAGTTGTCAATCAGGGGCTATACATATCAATAAAGTATGATTTTCCTTTTCATCAAAAATAACTTGTGCATACTTAGTTTATCATTGTTTAGTGTTTTGGTTTGAGTTCAGTAAATAAGGGCTGAGAATTTTTTGACTACTTAATCGAGCCTAGGCTTGGTGACAATCGGGCAAAAATTTTTAAGAAATTATATATGAAGACTCGAATCAGAACATTAACATAAATAAACTGAATATCTACAAGTTAAATTACAAGAGTCATATACATCAGGGCAATTATCCCTAGAAGTTTTCAGCTACGTCTGCAGCAACCTTCTTTGCTGATTCTTGCGCTTCATTTATAAGCTCCAGGGCTTGCTCATCAGTGGTACCGTCTGCGAAGCCATCTCCTACGGAGTTCACATCTATCCGAGGATAGAGCGACTTCGTCATTGCAAGAGCAAAACTCGCACTCATGACGGCGACATCTGTGATGTTCTCCATATACTTCTTTGGCGCCGTCCTGAGCTTGTCGAAGACTTCAACAACATCTAATGAGCTTGTCCCGAGGCCATGTCTATACAACAACGACAAGATTGGTGTAGCTGCATTGGCGATGTCGTCCCTACACTTTCAGCTCTTCGCACTCTCTCGGCAAAGACGTCAAATTGAGCTTGGGACTTCACCTTATTAGCTACAAGAGTGATATGACTTGGATTACACAAATAATCGAGACCGAGTGAATCAAGGAGTATGAGCTTCAAAGGTTACCTTCAATTTCTTCCAGGGCCTTCTCCTTGTCAGACTCCAGCTTAGCTTTATCGGTTTCTGCCTCCTTTAGCTGGGCCTTGAGGTAGTCGATCTCAGATAAATTGGCTACAACATGAGGATTTGCAGTTGTCAGGTTCAAAACAGACTATACAAAGACAGAGCAAGTTGGTTTATCTTACCTCCGATTGAGCCCCGGAGTTCCAGGTTCGTGTCCCAGAGCTTCTTGATCTCTTCCCGCAAGACAACCTCTCTAGCGGCAGCTTCTTGATGGACGTTTTCCAGAGAGTTCACATGAGGAACCAGCTTTTCAAGGGTGTCTGACTTGGCCATTGACTGGCGATATATTCTCTGCATACAACGATTGAAGTCAGCCGATTATATAAGACTATGAGATTGAGATATGGGAGGATTATACTTACATTCATTAGCTGGGTCGCTTCGTTCAGGCTGGCGATGAGCATGTCGCGTTCCTCGACTTCTTTTTGCTTATTCAGGACAATGCCATGTTTCATGCCCTCGGCATCTCGCCATTCAATCTTAATAGGAGGTACTGAGTCTTCTGAAGACTTCAGTCGGGTGATCTCCTCCTCTTCGGCTATTTGCTCTAAAGAAGACAAATGAAATGAAGATAGAAGTACTGCCAACTCAGTTATTGACAACAGAACCAAGAGGGTATTGTTGGCACCAATTTTGCCCATGATTTAAATATGATTTTAATAAATAGTAAATTAATATTTTAGCTCGTAATATATTATATATCGATGACATAATGGATGAATAAAATCATGAACTAATTATATAGCCATATAAAACAAAGATAACATACGGATGGTGTAAAATAACTATGCCCCTAAATATTCACCAGCACAGAGTAAAACGCGTGTCACTTGCGCGCCTTATAAAAAATAATAAGTAACGTGTAGCAAAAACCAGTGTTTTATCTCAACGTATGTAACTGGCTCGATAAATATTGATATTTAGTTGCCACGATATATCCATGAATATGATAAAAAGGAAGCATGTCAACTATATAAAATATATTTAGATACAGTCATCCAATAAATGAAATCTTGGGCTTTGAAGGTATATCCATGAATAAGGTTTATCTGGCTGGCCCAAAATAATTGCGCTCTAAATGTTCACCGGTACAAAATAGAAATGTGTGTTGCGTGTGCACCGATATACCAAACAAGGTTAAAAGTGGGGGTCTAGCACTTGTAGCCATAAAGTAAGTGTGCAAATATGCCTCCAACCATGAAAAGTCGCTGCCTCTTTCTTTAATAGATGCAAAATGTTCTGATCAACGACTAGGAGGCACTTCTTTCATCACGATGAAATCATCAGGACAGTCTATAATAGAGATTTGGCCTATTGCACTGACCATATTTACATTCTCTATTTGCAAGGAACACATCCATTTAGGTTATCATGCCGAATGTTGCTCATGATTGAGGGAAAAAGGCCAATGAAAGTTGTCCACCAATTAACCCAAGGAATTGAGGATTTTCCATAATGGGAATCAGCTGGGAGTTGATAAGGATTTGCCTCCAGTGGCTGCAAACAAGTGTGTCCAATAGGCATATGCAACCCTAATATCAATAGTTGAACTTATGCTTGTTAAAGGAGCGCAGGTACAACTTGATCTAATCCAAATTGGTGAGTGGACACGATCTGGATGGTAAGGTTCTATTATGCATAGATCCTTAATGGGCCTTAATGGGCGTGGCACGCCACCATGGAAAAATACCACGTCGGATGGACATATATAATACCCTATCAATATAGTAGATGGGGGTTTTCTTTGGTCGGTGTGTAGACTGAGTTAGAATCCACACATAGGAATTCATGTGTGTCTTTTGGTGTATACAATTTGGTAATTCTAAACATGGTATTCTCCATGAGTGGCTTTTCAGCAAAACGATGTTGGTAAGAAGGAAAATGTGAGTGGTGTGTTTTATCCCTATACAACTTTAGATAAATACCCATCCAACAAAGGAGGAAGTATATGGCCATGGTCTATCTACAGCACGGGCTTAAGAGATTCGTACCTGTTACAGGGACATATGAGATTTGTGCTAATCAACCTCAAAGAGTAGTACAAAGACCATAGAGTTGGAGGAGCCAAGGAGTGTCACTGCAAGGCCATCCAAGTCCAACTAGCCATAACTAATACTCTTGGTTAAATGGTTGGTCCCCGCTCAACGACAACGAAGCAACAAAGCTATAAGGCTAGGAAGGCGACTGTGTAGAGGTGTGAGGATCTATGATATGAGGAATTTGTTAGCTTCCAATCTGTTGTGAAAATGGTCACACCAGTCCTGGAATGGAACCTACCCATCGATAGATATCAAGGCTTTTCCATGCATCCATAAGAAGCTTTATGGTCTTTGGGTGCAACAAAAGAGAAGATTCTAACTCATGTATAGGTGGGATATATTCTTTGAAGAGATCGTCAAGAGGTAGCTCCGAAAGCTTATACATATCAAGTAGCATGATAATCCGCTCACCATGGGGGAAGAGGAAACTATTAGTATGTGGATACCATTTCTCTAGTGGAGATATTAGTATTCTTGGCAATGCAAAATAGGTACCAAGGGAACAATAAATGGATCCATAAATATAATTTATTCTCTCTTTATTGGTGCACACATGGAAAGAATGGTGACAAAGGATAGCTTTACCTCATTTTGCATGTCCAAGATTGGAACCCTTTTTGCATATGCGAAATGGGGTAAAGCCATACTTCGTGATCATTTTTTCCATGTGTGCCGCAATGAAGAAAAAACTGATTATATTTAAAGATCTATTTATAGTTATCTTGGTACCTATCTTGCTTCGCCAAGTATGCTAAAGTCTCTACTAGAGAAATGAGATCCATATCCTAAGCTTTCTCTTCCCCACGGTGAGCAGACTATCACGCTACGTAATATATATAAGCTTTTAGGGCTGCCTATTGATGGCAATCTCTTCGAAGAATATATCCCACCTATACATGAGTTACAACCTTATTTTTTGTGGTACCTAAAGACCCTAAATCAGCTTATGGATGCATGCAAAAGTCTTGATCTTGCCAGGTTTCGTTATAGGAGACTAGGACTAGTGTGATCGTTTTTACAATAGATTAGGGGACTATCAAATTTCTCCGATCTTGAATCCTCACATCTCTACGCATCTGCCTTCCTGGCCTTGTGACTTTGTTGCTTCGTTCTTGTTAGGCGGGGGCCAACCATTCAACGTGAAGTATTTACTCATGCTCTCTTGGATGGCCTTGAGGCAGATATGCTCATTGGCTCCTCTAGCCCTATTTTCTTTGTACAACTCCTTGTCTAAATATCAGTATTTGTTGAGCCAGTTAAATACATTGAGATCAAGCACTGGTGGTTGCTACACACGCTATTTCTGTGAATATGTAGGCGCACGGTATTTGAGAAAAAAATATTTTGGGGCATAGTTATTTTACATCAGCCGTATACTATCCTTATTTTATATGACTATATTTTTAGCTCATGATTTTATTTATCCTTTTGATAATCTCAAAAGTATATTTTGAGCTAACATATTAATTAACTATTTATTAAATCATGGGCCAAAATGGGTGCCAACAGGCACTCATTGTCCAAATGCTTCATCAGTTTACTGTGTACTATTTGAAACAAGGCCAAATGCTCTTGTACTATGCTTCGTCAGTTTACTGTGTACTTTTCCCGGGAGTTTGTGTGTTTTGCGCACGGGATGACCGGAACCATACCGAGTGAGCTAAAACATATCGGAATGTTCTCGTGTATCAAGACCATCGGTAACAGTTTGGAGTAACGGATATCCCCTAACGTAACGGTGGCCTGCCGAGTGCCCTTCACACAGTAACACTTGGTGTGTTACCGTGTTTTGCTAGTTGCAACACCCGGTAAGAGAACTTGTGTTACCATGTGGTTTTGTGCTAAGACGCTCGGTAAGTTATGTTTCTATTTTTTTTATATGCTGATTGTAATCTGTATCCATCAGAGCTTATTTCCATCAAAATACACTACTAAAAAACCCTCATAGGGACCGGCCTTATAGGTGCCGATTCATTTAAAACCGACACCTATGGGCCTTTTCTCACCTCCACACGGTGCAAAAAAAAAGAACCCGCACTTCTAAACACTATAGGTATCGGTTCTTTAGGAAAAACCGGGATCAATACTATAGATACCGGTTTTTTAAAATAACCGGCACCTATAATATATGATAGTTACCGGTTTTCTAAAGAACCGGCACCTATAATATATTATAGGTGCGATTTTTTAAAAAAACCGACACCCATTAGAACTGACCGAGCCGAACCGATCGATAAGCCAAGCCGAGCCGATTAGCCGGCACCGCATATATAAGAACCCACCGCATAGGAGTCCTTATCCTCCTCCTCCGTTTCCCCCTCCTTCCTTTCGCTCTTCTCTATCCTTCTCTCCCTCTCTGGCTAGGAGGCGGCAGGCGGCGGCACCCGGGGACGGCGGGCGACGGCAGCGCGTGCACTCCCCTCCGCCTGATCCAGTGGTAGGGGAGGCGGCAGGCGGCGATGCCCGAGGAAAGGCGGCGGGTGGCGGGCGGCAGAGGCGCCCTTCCCTTCTCCAGATCCGGTGGGAGGGGAGGTAGTGGGTGGCTGGGGTGCTTTCCCCTCCGCCAGATCCGACGGGAGGGGAGGCGGCAGGTGGCGGCGCCCAAGGGGAGGTGGCGGGCGGCAGGGGCGGGCGACGACGCCCAATGGGAGGCGGCGGATCCCCTCCGCCAGAGAAGCCCGGTAACCAGCGGCCTAGCTTTGGGGATTTGGGGATTTGGGGAAGTGGTTTTGAGGATTTCAATTTGGGGATTTCAATTTGATTTTGGGATATGATGAGCAACTCGATTCGATTCGATTCAACGGGTGCAGTGACGCCGTTGGTGAGTTCGGCTCGATTCAAGCCGGCTCTTTTTTTTTGCTCGTGCGAATGTATAGGTGCCGGTTCTATAGGGTTCATAGGTGCCGATATCTTCTATTGGTGCCGACCAATTGGTGCCGGATAAAAATTCGGCACCTACGAACCCTTGCAAACCGGCATCTATCTCATATTTTGCAGTAGTGATATTAACCACCAGCAAGCACACAAGTGCACATCACATCCCAAAAGAAATTTATTTCATCAAAAAGAGGTTACAATTAATAAGTACCATGCAAGCAATTCATGGTTCATATCAATTAAAGTAATAGCCAGAATTGTTAGCTAGGAACATATTATTAGCTGATTAATCAATAACATAGAAATGATGCATGGATGATACAGATCCTGAAGTTGTATATACCTGCAATTGTGATAAGCTTGTAAGAAACAGGAAGATCAATATCAAAATTGAGACAGAATTGTATATACCTGCAATACTGTAAGATTGAGACAGAATTAATATCAAAATTGGACTATATTGCTAAATAAAAACATAGTACTATTTGAAACAAGGCCAAATGCTCTTGTATAAACTGAAATAAGAACATGAGCTAATTTGGATGAACTTAGCTAAATACAGTACTAGTGAAATCAGGTACAAAGGCCACCATTTAGTGCATAACAACTATGGCATCACAAAAGGTACTAGTGAAATTGTGCAGGTAGTTTAACATGAGCAATATTTTTCGCTAGGTGCTGACAATCCTTTACGTTTTCTTGCAACACGGCTTAATTTGAATATGTTCAGATCACAAATATGTAACAGAAGTTCATGAAAGACAATGTGTAGGTAACAGCAATCTCAGTAGTACATAATTAATTTGATTTTCAGATCAGATGTGTGATGCAAACATTAGTTTTTGGAATTGCATGAACACATGAATATGCATAGGAATCTTCACGGTTAATCCAAAGAAATCACTACAGCTGCAGGGGAATATGCATAGAAAGATGGACTGTGTCCCCAATGTAGATGAAAATCAGGTATTAAATGGTAAATCGGTGATGCTAACTGAAAGTGAATTTTCTGACTTAAGTTTGTAAGAATATAAGGTAGACAGTGCCCCCAATGTAGATGAAACTAGATACATTGAGAGTATTGTTTGATGGGATACTTACATGTTCATTAGGAACTGGGCAGCCAACATTCCTGAAACTGCAGTCTGTTCTTTCTTGCCATTTGAACCTACAGAGACACTGAGGATGTGTTCGGCCACACACACGTATTTCAAATTACTAAATGGTGTGTTTTTTGCAAAAAGTTTCTATATGAATGTTGTTTTAAAAAATCATATTAATTCATTTTTCAAAAAAATTAGTAAATACTTAATTAATCATGTGCTAACGAGTCGCTCCGTTTTCTGTGCGGTGAGAATGAGTTTCAATTCACCCAAACAAACATAGCCTAAGAGCATGTTAATTTGATTCAAAAGATGGACCAATTGTTTTCATGCACAAGGGAATGAATGAGCCTTTTGTTTTGATGCCTCAAAACCATGAGGTCTCTATAGAAGCCAACTTAGTGCCTAAAACTCCTTCCGAGAACAATATCCTTATATTCTGCAAAAAGAAAAAAAAAGAAGAGGAAAAGAACATCACAGCTCCCCATCGCTATTATTGGCCTGTTTGGTTGTCTGGATGGGGATCTTAGCCAGGCCCAGCTAATGCAAAATAGGCCACGGAACCAGGCTGAGGGGAAACGGCTGATTCCACCTTCGCTCCGCGGCCTGGCCCGTGGCGCGCAGCCACGCTGCACCCACGCGTGTATAGACAGCCAAATGGGCCGGGGGCACGTGGGCCGGCCCAGGCACGGCGATAATGTAGCCGGCCCAGGCATGGCACGGCCCGTTAGCCGTCGTGCCGGGCCAGCATGGCCCGTCGAGGCCGGCCATGCCTAGGCCGACGCCACGGCCCGGCACGACTACTGTAGCGGGCCGGCCCGGCACGGCACGGCACGACACGGTAGCAGGCCGGCCCGCGCGGGGGGAGGGGGGTCGAACGCGCGCGTAGGGGGGCCGAGGCCGGCCACGTGGCGCTCCCGAGCGCGCGGGGGGAGGGGGGCCGGCAAGCCGGCCGGGCACGTGGCGCCCGGGCTCTCGCGGGCGCGCGGGGGGGCCGACCGAGCCGGCCGAGCACGTGGCGTGCGCTGGATGGTGGCTCACTTGAAATTTTGCAACGGTTACCCCGCAACGGCTACTTCAACAGCTAAAATTTGAAAATAACCGTTGGAGGTTGAAAAAAATTCAAAAAAATACGAAAAAATCTCAAAATTTAGGAATTTTTTTCCTATAAATAGGGTAGTCAACCCAAACATTCAATCTTGTGCTCTCTTGTGGTATTTTGTGTGTTGTAGGTTACGACTTTACAGTATTCCGAATTTTTGGCAAAATTTCTCTAAATTTTGCTAAAAATAAAAATAACTAGGGGAAGTCATATATTCCTATTTGTAAGCTACAAACAAAGAGTTGAATGAGGTAAAAAAATTATTATTATTATTATTATTATTATTATTATTATTATTATTATTAGTGTTATTATTTACGTATATGTTAATTTTAAAATTTCAGCATGGACGATCCGAATTACCCGATATTCAACATGAGCGAGTACGACCCAAATTTCGGCATGGAGCAAGGTGGCAGCAGCCCTTCACCGATGCCGGAAGAGCCTGCAACCACACAGCCACAGGTGGCTTCAGAAGGATCAGGAACTATGGCCGCGAGTGGGTCAACGGCCTCATCCTCGAAGAGATCGAGAACTTCCACCGTATGGCAAAATTTTGATGAGATCAAGGAGACTGGCCCTGATGGTAAAGAGGTAACATTGGCTAGATGTAAAATATGCAGAACTAAATTATCTGGAAAATCTTCAAGTGGAACAGGACATTTGGGTCGGCATGCGGCGTCGTGTGCTAAGAAGCAAGGCATCCAACTGCGACAACAACAGCTGATATTGAATCCTGATGGTACGGTACGTTCGTGGGAGTATGATCCTCAGGTTGCACGAGAATCTCTTACTCGATTAATTGTTAGACAAGATTTACCCCTGAACTTTGGTGAGTCAACTGCATTTGAAAAATATATTCAAACTGCTCATAACCCTAGGTTTAAATTTGTTAGTTCTCAAACCACGACCCATGATTTAAGAAAGTTCTATAAACAAGGTCGTGATACACTGAAGGAATTATTTAACACTTGCACATTTTCTGTTAGTATCACATCTGATATTTGGAGTGGTAAGGCCAAGGAAGACTACATAAGTGTAGTTGCTCACTTTGTTGATGATAATTGGGAAATTCAGAAAAGAATCATTGCTTTAAGATTAATAGATGTTGCACATACCGCTGATAATATCGCGAAAAGAATTTCCATGGTTGTTCAAGAGTTTGACCTTACAAATAAAATTTTCGCTATAACACTAGATAATGCAGCTGCTAACTCTAGGGCCATGGAAATTCTACAACCCGTATTCTCTGTCTATGGTCAATCATTTCTTTTACATCAACGTTGTACATGTCATATCATTAATCTTATAGTTAAAACTGGTTTTAAGAGGGTATCTACACATATTGATTCTGTGCGTGAGGCAATCTCATGGTTATTTGCCTCAAACCAACGGGTTGCAAAATGGAAAAGATTTTGCGATGCATTGGGTATGAAGCCCCGTAAGTTCCGCACGGATACAGATCATCGATGAAATACCACGTACCTAATGTTGAGGCATGTGTTGCCTTATAAGGATTTACTAACCGTTTTTTTTTGCAGTCTAATAATGCTACGAACAGTGATGGGCAACTAATAATGTCCGAGCCAACTTGGTATGTAGTAGAAAAGTTTGCTGCATTTCTTGAGATATTTTACGATGCCACTGTTGCTTTATCTGGAGTTTATTATCCAACTGCTAATTTAATGTTGCACAAAATCCTTGAAATTGCTACTTTATTACGAGAAAATGAGAATGATCACCTACTATCTGCTGCAGTCTTTCATATGAAACAAAAATATCTTAAATATTGGAAGGAAATCCCTGTACTGTATGCTTTTGCATTTATTCTTGATCCTAGGGGTAAATTACGGGGATTGGTTAATATGTTGAATATTCTTGGAGAGATAATGAACATAGATTATACTAACTATTATTCTGATGTTAAGACTAAATTATACGAGACATTTGCCAAGTATGAGAATAAGTTTCAGGGACTTCGCCTACAAAGACCCCCAACTGTCCCTGTCGCTGGTAAGAAGAAAATACAATGGGGACGGATTTGGGGTGGTAGTTCCTTTTCCACTCCTGCTGGGAGTTCTGCTTCAGGAACAAGTGGTACTTTTCAAGGCACCCAAGAATTGTCCTCCTACTTAGATAGTGACTGTACCAGCACTGAAGATCTCAACGTCCTTGGATGGTGGAATGATCACAAGACCCAATATCCCGTGTTCTCAAAACTAGCACGGGATGTGTTCACGGTGCCCGTTTCTACCGTATCCTCTGAATCGGCCTTCAGTACATGTGGAAGAATTATTGAGGACCGACGAAGAAATCTAAGCAGCGATATGGTGGAAATGCTGCTCATCGTCAAAGACTGAGAGCTAGCTGCTGAACGTGCCCAACACTCCGCAGAGAACTTGGAATTGGTTGCTCAGTTCGAAGATCTCTACATCGATACAGATGCACAAGATTAGCTAGTTTTTTTAATAATTTTCGACCTATAGGCTGTACTCTTTTTTCTTTGTCATGGTTTTCTCAAATATGAGTTTTTACATGACAAAGTTTTTAACGAGACAGCCATGTAATATCAAAATTAATAAATATCATTATTCCATATTCTTTATATTTATTTATCTTTTTTCTATTTTTTATAATCATCTTTTTTATATTTCTTTCCCTAATTTCCTATTTTTTTATAAATTATAATCATATTTTTTATTTTCCCTTTTTTTTAATTTTTCCCCTATTTTTCCTTTTTTAAATTTTTTCCCTATTTTTCTCACTGTTTTTTCATTTTTTTATTTTTTTCCTATTTTCCCCTCTTTTCCTCCTTTTTTTCCCTTTTTCTCCTCTATTTTCCGGATTCCCGGGCTACGGCCGGCCCACGTGCCCCCGCCGGCCCATGTGCTCATTCGTGCCCGTGCCGGCCCGGCACGGCACGGCAGCGTGGTGGGCCGTGCCTAGGCCGCGCACGCGGCACGCGGGCCGGCACTACACGGCCCGCTACAGGACACGGGCCGATTCGTGCCGTGGGCCATGCCAGCCCGGCCGGCCCACCTGGCTGTCTATACACGCGTGCGCGTGTTGCACCCGCGCGTGCAGCTAGGGAGGGATGGAGTTACCGCTCCTCTCACCGTTTTTCCCCACAGAAAGAAAAGCTAGGGTTTGGGTTTCTCCGTCGCGCCTCCTTCCGCCGCCCCCCGCCTCCTTCCGCCGCCCCCCTCCTTCCGCCGTCGGTAGGGGCGCGAGCGCCGGCTCCCACCGTCGCCCCCCTCTCTTCCGTCGTCGGGCAGGGCGTGTGCGCCGGCTCCCACTGTCGCGCCTCCTTCCGTCACCGGGCAGGGCGTGAGCGTGGGCCCCCTCCGTCGGCCGTCCTCCTTCTCTTCCACCGGTCTTCGTCACGCTCTCCGTCGACCCATCATTTTCGCCGGGTTTCTTCCTCACGCTCTCTCCTCTTTGGTTCTCCCCGTCCAGATCTCCGGTAAGTGCAACGATGATATTTCGCCGCCCATTGATAAGTTGGGCATCCTCTTCCCTTTCTCACCTCCTTCTATTTCGTGTGTACTCTTTTTTTGATTTCCTCTGTTTCGTAGCTCAGATCTGCACTATAGTTGTTCGTGATGTGCTCATTCAAGTTGGATCTGTGACCCTGTTAGTTGTGCATATTATTGTGTCGGTTTCTTTATGTCTGAGCAAATTTTCGTGGTCGATGATGTGTTTGCCAATGGAGGTAGCATCCCTTGGATGTGGCAGCCGTGGCATGGGTGCATAAAAAATTTATTTGCAGTAGTTAACAGTGTCAACACCATCATATAAAACTGTATTTACAATGTACTACATATGGCTCAACTTAGAGATGATTTGGCCATGGCTATGTGGAATAGTAGAGGGACATCTAGGGTCTGATTTCACTTGGGATATGTCTGTAACCCTATGTATGAACTTATGATGGTGTTGCCCTGTTTTCTATTCATGCATGAATGTGTCGAACTAATAGTGCTTAATTTGAGACCTATGAAAATTTGCAATGATGACTGAAATCAGATCTGTCCATTTCTGTCTAATTTCATTTGTTCACTTGCATGTTATTTCATTTAGGATTAATTCTGCCTGTCTATGGAAATTTCCAATGATGACTGAAATCAGATCTGTGCCCCTCTGTGGCTGGCTTAATATCAAGAGATATATATTCTTATTCTTTTTTAATTCAGTAGTAGTCTGAGAATCAAATATTGCATCTTTTTGCTTGGTTCACTCCTGCTGTTCTTGGTTTCGAATCATTGGTGTGTTGGTTTGCTGTTCTGAAATGTCTTGATTTTGGGGCAGAAAGGTTCAAGCTTTGGCTGGCATTATGGCAGATGTAGTAGATCTAGAGCAGCAAGCCACTTCTTCCATTGCTGGGGATGAAGATGCTGTTCATTGGACAACATCTTGTAGATCTGGTTGCCCCTGTTGTTGCTCTGATCTGTCATTTCTGATTCTTTGAAATGTTAATTTAGCAACATGGATAGATTTGTGCCTGCTGTATATAACCTCATAGCACCAATGGCAAGGAAGAACAACTCAGCTCCCATTTGCAGTCTTTTCCCCTTCTATGCATATGCATACTTGCATACTTGTTATTCAACTAATAGTATGGCTGTTTGTTAATAGGCTCTTGGAGAAAAGGTTAGCAACTTACCATGATAATCATTCCTTGTCCGAAACTAGGAATCGGCAATACCATAGCAGGGCAACCACTTTAACCAAAAACATGGGCATAGATCAACTAAACAAGTAGAAAGTCATTTTGCATGATTTTAATAGTTGGAGAAGTCGATATAGAAGTCAAGTAGGACTTTTTTTCAATTTTAAACATGTAAACTTTAAATCCAACCAAACAGGGCTGCAGATGACAATCCCGTTCCGGCTCAGCACGTCCAAAGGAATCCCGTTCCAGCCTAATTGGCTTTAGCGAAGGCCCAGCACGTTCGTGGGCCATTTATAGTAGCCATTGGGCCTTTGTTGGGCTCTTCTGTCAGGCCGGTTAGTGTGAGTAAACTCTCGTCGACCAGATCGACGCGGCTGCCGCTGCCGCCGCTCCACTCCCTCCCTCCCCGTCCGTCGCTCGCGGCCCGCGCCTCGCCCGGCTGGTTCTACCGCGCGTCCGCGTGGTGGACCGTGGACTTCCTTCCATAGTCGGTTCCAGAGCAGCTGTGAGGGAATGAGCCGCAGGCATGGGCGAGGAGGAAGACGACCCCGACTGGCTCCGCGCGTTCCAGGTAACCCATCTCTTCTCCGCCACCTCCTCCCGTGCGATGTGCCCTAGCAGCTGAATGCTGGCGAGTTTGCTTGGAAACAAGGTTGTGTTTTGATTTATCCACTGCTGCTCTACGGATTTAAGTTGAGAATTGAATGAACTGTAAGTACAGGAGATGTTTTTTTTTTCTTTTTTGGGGACCAAAGTACAGGAGATGTTGGATGGGACTAGTGGCGCGCTAACAAATTGATCTATCCATTGTTGTTTTGTGGATTTAAGTTGTGAATTGAACACTAAGTAGAGTAGATGCTGGATGGAACGAGCGGCGTGCTAAAAAATTGATCTGTGTCATTTCACAAAATGGCATTTTGTGCTACTTCTAGCATGTGTTAAATGCTTCGTGATGTTCATGACAAGTTCGTGCTCTTCAAATTCCTCGTAACTATAAGCATGTAGATGATGCAAATTTCCGGAATCAGTGTTTGGGTTTGTGTACAAGAACTTGTTTAGTTGTTCTATGCCCATGTTTTTGGTTAAAGTGGTTGCCCTGCTATGGTATCGCCGATTCCTAGTTTCGGACAAGGAATGACAGGTACAATTTTGGTGCTGACACCCGGTGGGCTCTGACGTGAGCCAGCACGTTGTTGTCTCTACTTATTAGCTACACTATCTGTTATATGTGTACAACATCTCCAGCCTTACAAACACCACCATGCTTGCAAGAACACTTGTAATCCTGCTTAAATTAATGAGATGAGCTCTCTGTTGTAAAAAAAAAAAAAGATTGTGGCATGTTAGTGTTTATATCATGAATTTGGTTTTGCTTAATTTTTGGTCAGGCGCCAACTACATCGACGGTGATGCTTTCTTCTGGCTCTGATGATTCTCCTGAAAACAGTCCTACAAGGACTACTCTAGCTGGAGAAGAACAAAAGAGAGAAAACAAGGCTAGTTCAGACCATACAGGTGATGGAGAGGCTGCTGCACAAGATAAGGGCAAAAAGGCAACACCTACTAGGAGAAAAACCCCTAGTAGTCAAGAAGGTATCGTTAGTTTACCTTTGTAATATATATTATTTTGTTATGACAAACTTCCAAACTAATGACTCTTTTTTATTCACTTCATGGTTGCCTATAGATGCTTTTGACAAAGATGAGGGACCAACCATGGAATCAAAACAAGATAAGCCTCCAAAACGCTCGGTAAATGCTTTTCATGGCATGTTTTTCAAACTGCTAAACGGTGCGTTTCGTGCAAAAATTTTCTATATGAAAGTTGTTCTAAAATATGAGATAAATCTATTTTTTAAGTTTGTAATAATTAAAACTCAATCAATCACACGTTATTGTCATTTCGTTTTATGTGAAACACTTAATCTTCATCTTTATCTTCATTTTCAGGACTTTCAAATGCCACCTAGTACAGAGCCTACCTCTTCGTTCGGTTCGTGCCGCGCTCCCTTCTTTCGTGCCTCCCCGTCGCCGGCGATGGCGCCGGCGGTGGTCTCCGGCGAGAGGCTCGTCGTGTTCCTCTTCGTCGCCCGCGTCGCGCTCGCGGCGCCAGCCCAGCTAGCCGCCCCTCTCGGGCTCCTCACCGCGGCCGCCCTCGCTGTCGAGCTCGCCGTGGATGGCTCCGCCTCCGCGTCCGCATCCTCATCCCCGCTCCGCCGGTTCAGGACCAGGTGCGACGTTATATCCTCCGCTCTTATCCGTATTTCTTCCTCCACATCTCCACAGAGCTGGTCTGCAGTTCGCGCGATTTGGTTAGCTCGGGGGGATTGCGCGTTCTTGATACATACCTGTTCAAGTTTCACCCCCACGAATTAAGTGCAGAGGAGCTCCCTATGATGCCAGGATGCAGTGTTTTGCAAAAATCGTTGGCGCGGCCATAGAATCTGAGGAGAATTGATCCATATGTTCGTTTGATGCTGGTTGCCTCCTTGTGAGGATCATGCAATTGGGGAAACGACAAATCAGTTGGATTCAGCATACAGCAGGAATGCGATTTTATTTTTACTTGAGGCTTAGTGGCTTTTCTTTTGGTTCAGTAGAGTGTAAAATGGTCAGGTTTTGGTGGTTCCAAGAATCCAAGGGACAAATATCACTCTTGAATAATTGGGTTTCAGCATTTCTTAGTTAACCCATTTCACAAATGGTAAATTCAGAGGTGCTTCTATCATACAGCCAGTCAAAATATTGCTCCCATTTTGAGGGCCAAAACACTGTTCCATTGCATTTTCAGCAAAAACGTTGCTCCCACTGTGATTTATATGGGTTCTGTGATGTGCAATCCTAGTTACTTACTGTAAGATTTTGTTTCCTTTTGTGTGTTACGAGGAATAGCATAAAACTTCACCTTGTGGTGGCTTGATGCTCTTGTGCATGTTTCTATAAAAGATTGTGAAATGCTTAATGATGATATATGTATATTCTCCAGGCCAGGTGCTTCATCAGGCATACTTCTTGGCGCCACTACTCTGCCTAGTGTCATGCTTTCACAGTTAATTCAACTTTCTAGGGTCTTACTGGCAGATCCTAATGGACGTGAAGGTATATTTCTATTTTTTTCAAATTTATCAGATTCACTACTAAATGGAAATTTTCTTAAGTCTTCATCAACATTTCGACTCTTGTTTGACATTAAGATTTCCGGTGACGCATCTAGTTTACTAAGTACTAACTACATATCTTTTTACATTGTCAGAATATGCATACCTTGAAATGCAGTACTGGGCAGTATCTATTAGCTGCCTTAGCGTGCTAGCATTCTTTGTTTGGCATCTACGGCAGTCTCCCAACAATGGAATTTCTAAAGCTTCAAAATATGGCTCGTTGCTCATCATTTTATATCCCCTGGCATACTTGTTCTACTTTGTACTGAAGCAAGACAGGAAGTGAGTTTAATTTCCATTATTATTTACTTACCTTTCCATGCTTGATAGTTGATCTCTCATGCACATATTTTTGAAATGTTAGAGAAAACAATTGAGGGTACAGCAGCAGGCATAACTTCTGTGTTAGCAGCTTGCTCGATCCTGTTGTCACTCTTAGCTTCAAGTGGATACATACTTTCACAGGTTTTACTTTCCCCCCTGGCATTGAACCTTTTTGAAGCTTTTATTCTACAATATACAAAGCAAGCATAAGTCCTGACCATCTTTTTTATATTAACACAGCATTGGATATCGCTTTTGGTAGTTGTTACATTGAGCGGTTTATTGGAAGCATATACAGCCCAACTCGACAACGCTTTCATACCCCTTGTCTTCTATAGCCTCCTATGTCTATAGGAGCAACCAATTGTACATCAAACTACCTTGAGGCCCTATGCTTACCATTACTAATGTCTAGTGACTAGTGCAGTACAGTATAGGTATAGCCCTTCGAATTTTTTTTAAAATCCTCTTATTGGTTGCATTCTCTGTATTCCTGGACCGAGAAATTGTGTCCATTACTAAAAAAGTTGAGTTTAGGTTTAGGAAATAAAGATGAAAATATGAAAGGTTGTTTAGTGAATCCTTCAATAGGAGCATCTTTGGTATGATAGACTTCTGAGCCTATCTGGAGGCAACAAGGCATCAATGCATCATGGAAGGTATGTTCTGCAGGTGGTGAACTGGTGATACCTGTTTCACCCCACAAGCAGTTGGGCAAGAATAGCAAGCTGAGAGTAAAGCCATATGCTGCAAGGAGCCAGAAATACGGAGACTTTGTTCAGAGTTAGTATATGCCAATACGGAGACTTTGTTCAGAGTTAGTATATGCCAATACGGAGACTTGGACATGCGAAGTGTAATTAGTTATAGTAGCTCATCTCCTGTAAGTTTTGCGTCATCACTGTACGAAGTAAAAGATCACTACGTGGATTGCAACCGCGCATTGATGTAAATTTTGTTCTTGAGCTGAGAAAAAATTGAAATCGAAGTAAGCAAAGCTGCAAATTAATGTTTCTTATTATGAGATAGGCAGGTTTGCGATGTTTGAGTTGTTTTTGTGATCTGTTTATCTATCAGGATACCTCCACCTGCCGACTTGCCGTGTCAAGTTCAGTCAGATGATCCTTTGCCTCATGTTTAGTCAAGTTCAATTGACAATGGTTCTGCAGATTCTCACAACATAGTCTTTAATATGGTATTCTAAGTAGTTTATTTTTTCAAATCAAAGCTGATGAAAATAATCCATGTCCTTAATATGGTATTTTAAGTAGTTCCTTTTTTTACTTCGATCGCCCTATAACTTATATAATAATCGGTTGTAGCTTATTTGATATAAATGTCAGAATGCATAGGTCAAAATGAATTCAATTATCTTAACATGAACTTGTATGATCCATGTCCCATGTCGGTTTGGTTGAGCTGTCCGCGTTGGAACTCGCAACGCACACGCCGTGCGTGCGCCCCAGGCTCCATGTTCTTGCGCGATTGCTGTCGTGCTGACTAATTTACTTGGCCGCAACGCAACGTGACATGCTGTAACTTTGCTCAAGTTCACATCCAGTAGTACTGAATTTTGCATTGTCCCCTTTTCTTTTTCTTTTCTCCTGTCAAACACCACCACCTTGTTTATCCAAGGAAACCCAGGAGTCATCGTCGCAATCACAGAAACTTGTCGCAATCACAGAAACTTCACAGAAAACAATAATAAGTATTCAATTCAAGTACGTCTAGACCAAAAACATAGAAGCCTAATCAAACCTGGCCTCGAACAGCCGAATTTCGTAGAAATTCGAACCCACGTACTAAAAATTTCTTACGAAATGCTTACAAACTGTGATGTGGCAAGCTCTGAGTAAATCTAGATTTCTTGTAACTTTCATCTAATTCAATCAAACGGTTGAGAAAATTTGTTAGTAAGAGTTCTGTAAGAAAATTTAAGTAGGTGTAGCAGTGCTTAATAAAAAAAATAGAAAAGGTCCACGCGGACACTAGGCCCAACAAAGGCAAGCCCACCCCCACAGCTGAAGTGGAGTTNGGAATTCTTCGTATCATCAGAAGCATTTATTCACGCACCTGGAACTCGAAGCGAGATAGGCACAGTTATTCAGGTAGAAGTTATTTGCGTTGTCTGGTTTCTGTTTCTTAGTGCATAATACCCTTTCGTTTCTTTTTCTTTTTCTGCAGGGAGTTTTGCTTGGCCTTTTTCTTCTCCCCTTGTTATACAAAAGTTCCCTTCAAGTTTTGGCTCACTGTATGGAGAGGCAAAGAACACAAACAGTTGGGGAATGCACAAAGAAGAGAATTGACTGTGGTGTATTTTATGTTTCATTGTTGGTAGCACTGTTGTTGTTAGTGCCATCATGGACGCGTCTTGTTCAAGGTTTTAAAGTGCATCCATTTGTTTGGTAAGAATATAAAAGCATGCACCCTGTTAGTCAAATATTGAAAATTTTCTTTCTGTGTTGCTTCTAAATCTCTTGCATTTTTGTACATATTGAATTTTGGTTCGCTTAATGGTTTATTATTTCACAGGGTTTTTAACTATATTTTCACCAATTCACGTGAACGGTTTGCTTTATGTGCATACTGGATATTTGTGATATATGTGTCAATTAGAAGGTTCTACGGTATATCAAAACAAAGCAAAACGGAGAGGATTCTTTTGCGCAAGTATTACCATCTTGTTGCTGTCCTAATTTTCTCTCCTGCAGTAATATTTCAGGTAATGTATGTTTTCCAACTTCGATCCCCACCAGATTGTTTGAAACACACACTGAACAAATTGTTTCTCTTTGCAGCCTGATTTCTTGGACTTAGCATTTGGTGCGGCATTTGCAGTTTTCTTAATATTGGAGATGATTCGAGTAAGCATCTTTCTTTATTTTTTCCCGTTTTCTTTCTCCCTTTTCTCTGTTTTTTGGCAGTTTGTATGCCAACATGTGCTAATTTCTTTACCTTCAAAAATAAACATGTGCTAATTTCTCCGACAAAATGTTTCACTTTGACCTCAGGTTTGGGAAATATACCCTCTTGGGCATATTGTGCATCAGTTCATGAATGCCTTCACTGATCACCGCGATTCGGAGATTCTAATTGTTAGGTAGGTCTGGATTAATGGTCACTGTTTCCCAGATTTTAACTCATTTGCATGTTCAGTGCAAGGATAGATCTAATACTATATTTGTTTTGTTCAGTCATTTCTCACTCTTGCTGGGATGTGCACTTCCTAAATGGATGTCATCAGGATTCAATGACCGACCTCTTACCCCATTTGCTGGAATTCTCAGCTTGGGTATTGGTGATACCATGGTAAGTCCGATGTCCAGTGTCTGATCAGTTAATATTTTTTTATGTTAGATGTGTTCAGTATGATGAATTCTCTTGTTTTACCTAGGCATCGATGATAGGTTATAAGTATGGTGTCCTAAGATGGAGCAAGACAGGAAGTGAGTTTAATTTCCATTATTATTTACTTACCTTTCCATGCTTGATAGTTGATCTCTCATGCACATATTTTTGAAATGTTAGAGAAAACAATTGAGGGTACAGCAGCAGGCATAACTTCTGTGTTAGCAGCTTGCTCGATCCTGTTGTCACTCTTAGCTTCAAGTGGATACATACTTTCACAGGTTTTACTTTCCCCCCTGGCATTGAACCTTTTTGAAGCTTTTATTCTACAATATACAAAGCAAGCATAAGTCCTGACCATCTTTTTTATATTAACACAGCATTGGATATCGCTTTTGGTAGCTGTTACATTGAGCGGTTTATTGGAAGCATATACAGCCCAACTCGACAACGCTTTCATACCCCTTGTCTTCTATAGCCTCCTATGTCTATAGGAGCAACCAATTGTACATCAAACTACCTTGAGGCCCTATGCTTACCATTACTAATGTCTAGTGACTAGTGCAGTACAGTATAGGTATAGCCCTTCGAATTTTTTTTAAAATCCTCTTATTGGTTGCATTCTCTGTATTCCTGGACCGAGAAATTGTGTCCATTACTAAAAAAGTTGAGTTTAGGTTTAGGAAATAAAGATGAAAATATGAAAGGTTGTTTAGCGAATCCTTCAATAGGAGCATCTTTGGTATGATAGACTTCTGAGCCTATCTGGAGGCAACAAGGCATCAATGCATCATGGAAGGTATGTTCTGCAGGTGGTGAACTGGTGATACCTGTTTCACCCCACAAGCAGTTGGGCAAGAATAGCAAGCTGAGAGTAAAGCCATATGCTGCAAGGAGCCAGAAATACGGAGACTTTGTTCAGAGTTAGTATATGCCAATACGGAGACTTTGTTCAGAGTTAGTATATGCCCTTCTTTCCATGGACATGCGAAGTGTAATTAGTTATAGTAGCTCATCTCCTGTAAGTTTTGCGTCATCACTGTACGAAGTAAAAGATCACTACGTGGATTGCAACCGCGCATTGATGTAAATTTTGTTCTTGAGCTGAGAAAAAATTGAAATCGAAGTAAGCAAAGCTGCAAATTAATGTTTCTTATTATGAGATAGGCAGGTTTGCGATGTTTGAGTTGTTTTTGTGATCTGTTTATCTATCAGGATACCTCCACCTGCCGACTTGCCGTGTCAAGTTCAGTCAGATGATCCTTTGCCTCATGTTTAGTCAAGTTCAATTGACAATGGTTCTGCAGATTCTCACAACATAGAGTCTTTAATATGGTATTCTAAGTAGTTTATTTTTTCAAATCAAAGCTGATGAAAATAATCCATGTCCTTAATATGGTATTTTAAGTAGTTCCTTTTTTTACTTCGATCGCCCTATAACTTATATAATAATCGGTTGTAGCTTATTTGATATAAATGTCAGAATGCATAGGTCAAAATGAATTCAATTATCTTAACATGAACTTGTATGATCCATGCCCCATGTCGGTTTGGTTGAGCTGTCCGCGTTGGAACTCGCAACGCACAGCCGTGCGTGTGCCCCATGCTCCATGTTCTTGCGGATTGCTGTCGTGCCAACTAATTTACTTGGCCGCAACGCAACGTGACATGTGTAACTCTACTCAAGTTCACATCCAGTAGTACTGAATTTTGCATTGTCCCCTTTTCTTTTTCTTTTCTCCTGTCAAACACCACCACCTTGTTTATCCAAGGAAACCCAGGAGTCATCGTCGCAATCACAGAAACTTCACAGAAAACAATAATAAGTATTCAATTCACTCTTTTGTTCTTCTCCAGCTAGAGTAGTCCTTGTAGGACTGTTTTCAGGAGAATCATCAGAGCCAGAAGAAAGCATCACCGTCGATGTAGTTGGCGCCTGACCAAAAATTAAGCAAAAGCAAATTCATGATATAAACACTAACATGCCACAATCTTTTTGTTTTACAACAGAGAGCTCATCTCATTAATTTAAGCAGGATTACAAGTGTTCTTGCAAGCATGGTGGTGTTTGTAAGGCTGGAGATGTTGTACACATAACAGATAGTGTAGCTAATAAGTAGAGACAACAACGTGCTGGCTCACGTCAGAGCCCACCGGGTGTCAGCACCAAAATTGTACCTGTCATTCCTTGTCCGAAACTAGGAATCGGCGATACCATAGCAGGGCAACCACTTTAACCAAAAACATGGGCATAGAACAACTAAACAAGTTCTTGTACACAAACCCAAACACTGATTCCGGAAATTTGCATCATCTACATGCTTATAGTTATGAGGAATTTGAAGAGCACGAACTTGTCATGAACATCACGAAGCATTTAACACATGCTAGAAGTAGCACAAAATGCCATTATGTGAAATGACACAGATCAATTTTTTAGCACGCCGCTCGTTCCATCCAGCATCTACTCTACTTACTGTTCAATTCACAACTTAAATCCACAAAACAACAATGGATAGATCAATTTGTTAGCGCGCCACTAGTCCCATCCAACATCTCCTGTACTTTGGTCCCCAAAAAAGAAAAAAAAACATCTCCTGTACTTACAGTTCATTCAATTCTCAACTTAAATCCGCAGAGCAGCAGTGGATAAATCAAAACACAACCTTGTTTCCAAGCAAACTCGCCAGCATTCAGCTATTAGGGCACATCGCACGGGAGGAGGTGGCGGAGAAGAGATGGGTTACCTGGAACGCGCGGAGCCAGTCGGGGTCGTCTTCCTCCTCGCCCATGCCTGCGGCTCATTCCCTCACAGCTGCTCTGGAACCGACTATGGAAGGAAGTCCACGGTCCACCACGCGGACGCGCGGTAGAACCAGCCGGGCGAGGCGCGGGCCGCGAGCGACGGACGGGGAGGGAGGGAGTGGAGCGGCGGCAGCGGCAGCCGCGTCGATCTGGTCGACGAGAGTTTACTCACACTAACCGGCCTGACAGAAGAGCCCAACAAAGGCCCAATGGCTACTATAAATGGCCCACGAACGTGCTGGGCCTTCGCTAAAGCCAATTAGGCTGGAACGGGATTCCTTTGGACGTGCTGAGCCGGAACGGGATTGTCATCTGCAGCCCTGTTTGGTTGGATTTAAAGTTTACATGTTTAAAATTGAAAAAAAGTCCTACTTGACTTCTATATCGACTTCTCCAACTATTAAAATCATGCAAAATGACTTTCTACTTGTTTAGTTGTTCTATGCCCATGTTTTTGGTTAAAGTGGTTGCCCTGCTATGGTATTGCCGATTCCTAGTTTCGGACAAGGAATGATTATCATGGTAAGTTGCTAACCTTTTCTCCAAGAGCCTATTAACAAACAGCCATACTATTAGTTGAATAACAAGTGTGCAAGTATGCATATGCATAGAAGGGGAAAAGACTGCAAATGGGAGCTGAGTTGTTCTTCCTTGCCATTGGTGCTATGAGGTTATATACAGCAGGCACAAATCTATCCATGTTGCTAAATTAACATTTCAAAGAATCAGAAATGATTCATCAGAGCAACAACAGGGGCAACCAGATCTACAAGATGTTGTCCAATGAACAGCATCTTCATCCCCAGCAATGGAAGAAGTGGCTTGCTGCTCTAGATCTACTACATCTGCCATAATGCCAGCCAAAGCTTGAACCTTTCTGCCCCAAAATCAAGACATTTCAGAACAGCAAACCAACACACCAATGATTCGAAACCAAGAACAGCAGGAGTGAACCAAGCAGAAAGATGCAATATTTGATTCTCAGACTACTACTGAATTAAAAAAGAATAAGAATATATATCTCTTGATATTAAGCCAGCCACAGAGGGGCACAGATCTGATTTCAGTCATCATTGGAAATTTCCATAGACAGGCAGAATTAATCCTAAATGAAATAACATGCAAATGAACAAATGAAATTAGACAGAAATGGACAGATCTGATTTCAGTCATCATTGCAAATTTTCATAGGTCTCAAATTAAGCACTATTAGTTCGACACATTCATGCATGAATAGAAAACAGGGCAACACCATCATAAGCTCATACATAGGGTTACAGACATCTCCCAAGTGAAATCAGACCCTAGATGTCCCTCTACTATTCCACATAGCCATGGCCAAATCATCTCTAAGTTGAGCCATATGTAGTACATTGTAAATACAGTTTTATATGATGGTGTTGACACTGTTAACTACTGCAAATAAATTTTTTATGCACCCATGCCACGGCTGCCACATCCAAGGGATGCTACCTCCATTGGCAAACACATCATCAACCACGAAAATTTGCTCAGACATAAAGAAACCGACACAATAATATGCACAACTAACAGGGTCACAGATCCAACTTGAATGAGCACATCACGAACAACTATAGTGCAGATCTGAGCTACGAAACAGAGAAAATCAAAAAAAGAGTACACACGAAATAGAAGGAGGTGAGAAAGGGAAGAGGATGCCCAACTTATCAATGGGCGGCGAAATACCATCGTTGCACTTACCGGAGATCTGGACGGGGAGAACCAAAGAGGAGAGAGCGTGAGGAAGAAACCCGGCGAAAATGATAGGTCGACGGAGAGCGTGACGAAGACCGGTGGAAGAGAAGGAGGACGGCCGACGGAGGGGGCCCACGCTCACTCCCTGCCCGGTGACGGAAGGAGGCGCGACGGGTGGGAGCCGGCGCACACGCCCTGCCCGACGACGGAAGAGAGGGGGGCGACGGTGGGAGCCGGCGCTCGCGCCCCTACCCGATGGCGGAAGGAGGGGGGCGACAGTGGGAGCCGGCGCTCGCGCCCCTACCCGGCGGCGGAAGGAGGGGGCGGCGGAAGGAGGCGCGACGGAGAAACCCAAACCCTAGCTTTTCTTTCTGTGGGGAAAAATGATGAGAGGAGCGGTAACTCCATCCCTCCCTAGCTGCACGCGCGGGTGCAACACGCGCACGCGTGGGTGCAGCGCGGCTGCGCGCCACGGGCAGGCTGCGGAGCGAAGGTGGATTCTAAAATATGAGAGTGGCACGTTTTTCAAACTGCTAAACGGTGCATTTTGTGCAAAAATTTTCTATATAAAAGTTGTTCTAAAATATGAGATAAATCCATTTTTGAAGTTTGTAATAATTAAAACTCAATTAATCACACGTTATTGTCATTTCGTTTTACGTGAAACATTTAATCTTAATCTTTATCTGTGCCCTAATAGCTGAATGCTGGCGAGTTTGCTTGGAAACAAGGTTGTGTTTTGATTTATCCACTGCTGCTCTGCGGATTTAAGTTGAGAATTGAATGAACTGTAAGTACAGGAGATGTTTTTTTTTCTTTTTTGGGGACCAAAGTACAGGAGATGTTGGATGGGACTAGTGGCGCGCTAACAAATTGATCTATCCATTGTTGTTTTGTGGATTTAAGTTGTGAATTGAACAGTAAGTAGAGTAGATGCTGGATGGAACGAGCGGCGTGCTAAAAAATTGATCTGTGTCATTTCACATAATGGCATTTTGTGCTACTTCTAGCATGTGTTAAATGCTTCGTGATGTTCATGACAAGTTCGTGCTCTTCAAATTCCTCATAACTATAAGCATGTAGATGATGCAAATTTCCGGAATCAGTGTTTGGGTTTGTGTACAAGAACTTGTTTAGTTGTTCTATGCCCATGTTTTTGGTTAAAGTGGTTGCCCTGCTATGGTATCGCCGATTCCTAGTTTCGGACAAGGAATGACAGGTACAATTTTGGTGCTGACACCCGGTGGGCTCTGACGTGAGCCAGCACGTTGTTGTCTCTACTTATTAGCTACACTATCTGTTATGTGTACAACATCTCCAGCCTTACAAACACCACCATGCTTGCAAGAACACTTGTAATCCTGCTTAAATTAATGAGATGAGCTCTCTGTTGTAAAACAAAAAAGATTGTGGCATGTTAGTGTTTATATCATGAATTTGCTTTTGCTTAATTTTTGGTCAGGCGCCAACTACATCGACGGTGATGCTTTCTTCTGGCTCTGATGATTCTCCTGAAAACAGTCCTACAAGGACTACTCTAGCTGGAGAAGAACAAAAGAGAGAAAACAAGGCTAGTTCAGACCATACAGGTGATGGAGAGGCTGCTGCACAAGATAAGGGCAAAAAGGCAACACCTACTAGGAGAAAAACCCCTAGTAGTCAAGAAGGTATCGTTAGTTTACCTTTGTAATATATATTATTTTGTTATGACAAACTTCCCAAACTAATGACTCTTTTTTATTCACTTCATGGTTGCCTATAGATGCTTTTGACAAAGATGAGGGACCAACCATGGAATCAAAACAAGATAAGCCTCCAAAACTCTCGGTAAATGCTTTTCGTGGCACGTTTTTCAAACTGCTAAACGGTGCATTTTGTGCAAAAATTTTCTATATAAAAGTTGTTCTAAAATATGAGATAAATCCATTTTTGAAGTTTGTAATAATTAAAACTCAATTAATCACACGTTATTGTCATTTCGTTTTACGTGAAACATTTAATCTTAATCTTTATCTTCATTTTCAGGATTTTCAAATGCCACCTAGTCGCGTCGCGTGGACAAAGCCCACCTCTTCGTTCGGTTCGTGCCGCTCTCCCTTCGTTCGTGCCTCCCCGTCGTCGGCGGTGGTCTCCGGCGAGAGGCTCGTCGTGTTCCTCTTCGTCGCCCGCGTCGCGCTCGCGGCGCCAGCCCAGCTAGCCGCCCCTCTCGGGCTCCTCACCGCGGCCGCCCTCGCCGTCGAGCTCGCCGTGGATGGCTCCGCCTCCGCGTCCACATCCTCATCCCCGCTCCGCCGGTTCAGGACCAGGTGCGACGTTATATCCCCCGCTCTTATCCGTATTTCTTCCTCCGCATCTCCACAGAGCTGGTCTGCAGTTCGCGCGATTTGGTTAGCTCGGGGGGATTGCGCGTTCTTGATACATACCTGTTCGAGTTTCACCCCCACGAATTAAGTGCAGAGGAGCTCCCTATGATGCCAGGATGCAGTGTTTTGCAAAAATCGTTGGCGCGGCCGTAGAATCTGAGGCGAATTGATCCATATGTTCGTTCGATGCTGGTTGCCTCCTTGTGAGGATCATGCAATTGGGGAAACGACAAATCAGTTGGATTCAGCATACAGCAGGAATGCGATTTTATTTTTACTTGAGGCTTAGTGGCTTTTCTTTTGGTTCAGTAGAGTGTAAAATGGTCAGGTTTTGGTGGTTCCAAGAATCCAAGGGACAAATATCACTCTTGAATAATTGGGTTTCAGCATTTCTTAGTTAACCCATTTCACAAATGGTAAATTCAGAGGTGCTTCTATCATACAGCCAGTCAAAATATTGCTCCCATTTTGAGGGCCAAAACACTGTTCCATTGCATTTTCAGCAAAAACGTTGCTCCCACTGTGATTTATATGGGTTCTGTGATGTGCAATCCTAGTTACTTACTGTAAGATTTTGTTTCCTTTTGTGTGTTATGAGGAATAGCATAAAACTTCACCTTGTGGTGGCTTGATGCTCTTGTGCATGTTTCTATAAAAGATTGTGAAATGCTTAATGATGATATATGTATATGCTCCAGGCCAGGTGCTTCATCAGGCATACTTCTTGGCGCCACTACTCTGCCTAGTGTCATGCTTTCACAGTTAATTCAACTTTCTAGGGTCTTACTGGCAGATCCTAATGGACGTGAAGGTATATTTCTATTTTTTCAAATTTATCAGATTCACTACTAAATGGAAATTTTCTTAAGTCTTCATCAACATTTCGACTCTTGTTTGACATTAAGATTTCCGGTGACGCATCTAGTTTACTAAGTACTAACTACATATCTTTTTACATTGTCAGAATATGCATACCTTGAAATGCAGTACTGGGCAGTATCTATTAGCTGCCTTAGCGTGCTAGCATTCTTTGTTTGGCATCTACGGCAGTCTCCCAACAATGGAATTTCTAAAGCTTCAAAATATGGCTCGTTGCTCATCATTTTATATCCCCTGGCATACTTGTTCTACTTTGTACTGAAGACTGATGGAGGTACATGCATATTTTATCTGCATGCAAAGATAATCTCATCTCTTTGTTTCAAAATCTGGTGGAAGTTCATCAGAAGAAAGGAATTACAAATTAATCTAAGATTTTGTCTTAACAGGTCTGTTGGTGATGAGTAATTTGGTGTATTTGCTGTGTCATGGAGTGGCTGATGTGATCTTAATCCAGCATATTCTACAGAAGTTCCCTTCATGTTCATCTTTTGGTTTGTACCTGAAGTCTAAGATGTAACTCGGTCTTTATTTATCTCTATTTTTTGTTTATATCTGACTGCATATGTTTAGACTTTAGAGCTATCCATACAATTGCTAGTTATCTTACCAGTGTCCATGCAGGCATTGTGCATGATATATACACTGTTCATTTTTGTTATTTAAATCCAGCTAATTTATGTGGTTCCTATTGGCCGATGCAATGTATGTATCTCCTTTTCATCATGACTTGAAGCTATTGCTTTTTAACTTATCTTTACATTTTCTGTAAACTTAGGGGAGGCCATTTTGGTCTCAAGTGGTCTTGTTCTTTACTGTGGTGATATACTGGCTCATACTCTTTCAAAGGTGTGATTTATTCCTCGAACTATGTTTTACCAGCAAAATGGTAGCAAATCTGATACTTATTTTGTTGCCTGCACATTGCAATCGTGCTGCTGGTAGATGGAATTCTTCGTATCATCAGAAGCATTTATTCACGCACCTGGAACTCGAAGCGAGATAGGCACAGTTATTCAGGTAGAAGTTATTTGCGTTGTCTGGTTTCTGTTTCTTAGTGCATAATACCCTTTCGTTTCTTTTTCTTTTTCTGCAGGGAGTTTTGCTTGGCCTTTTTCTTCTCCCCTTGTTATACAAAAGTTCCCTTCAAGTTTTGGCTCACTGTATGGAGAGGCAAAGAACACAAACAGTTGGGGAATGCACAAAGAAGAGAATTGACTGTGGTGTATTTTATGTTTCATTGTTGGTAGCACTGTTGTTGTTAGTGCCATCATGGACGCGTCTTGTTCAAGGTTTTAAAGTGCATCCATTTGTTTGGTAAGAATATAAAAGCATGCACCCCTGTTAGTCAAATATTGAAAATTTTCTTTCTGTGTTGCTTCTAAATCTCTTGCATTTTTGTACATATTGAATTTTGGTTCGCTTAATGGTTTATTATTTCACAGGGTTTTTAACTATATTTTCACCAATTCACGTGAACGGTTTGCTTTATGTGCATACTGGATATTTGTGATATATGTGTCAATTAGAAGGTTCTACAGTATATCAAAACAAAGCAAAACGGAGAGGATTCTTTTGCGCAAGTATTACCATCTTGTTGCTGTCCTAATTTTCTCTCCTGCAGTAATATTTCAGGTAATGTATGTTTTCCAACTTCGATCCCCACCAGATTGTTTGAAACACACACTGAACAAATTGTTTCTCTTTGCAGCCTGATTTCTTGGACTTAGCATTTGGTGCGGCATTTGCAGTTTTCTTAATATTGGAGATGATTCGAGTAAGCATCTTTCTTTATTTTTTCCCGTTTTCTTTCTCCCTTTTCTCTGTTTTTTGGCAGTTTGTATGCCAACATGTGCTAATTTCTTTACCTTCAAAAATAAACATGTGCTAATTTCTCCGACAAAATGTTTCACTTTGACCTCAGGTTTGGGAAATATACCCTCTTGGGCATATTGTGCATCAGTTCATGAATGCCTTCACTGATCACCGCGATTCGGAGATTCTAATTGTTAGGTAGGTCTGGATTAATGGTCACTGTTTCCCAGATTTTAACTCATTTGCATGTTCAGTGCAAGGATAGATCTAATACTATATTTGTTTTGTTCAGTCATTTCTCACTCTTGCTGGGATGTGCACTTCCTAAATGGATGTCATCAGGATTCAATGACCGACCTCTTACCCCATTTGCTGGAATTCTCAGCTTGGGTATTGGTGATACCATGGTAAGTCTGATGTCCAGTGTCTGATCAGTTAATATTTTTTTATGTTAGATGTGTTCAGTATGATGAATTCTCTTGTTTTACCTAGGCATCGATGATAGGTTATAAGTATGGTGTCCTAAGATGGAGCAAGACAGGAAGTGAGTTTAATTTCCATTATTATTTACTTACCTTTCCATGCTTGATAGTTGATCTCTCATGCACATATTTTTGAAATGTTAGAGAAAACAATTGAGGGTACAGCAGCAGGCATAACTTCTGTGTTAGCAGCTTGCTCGATCCTGTTGTCACTCTTAGCTTCAAGTGGATACATACTTTCACAGGTTTTACTTTCCCCCCTGGCATTGAACCTTTTTGAAGCTTTTATTCTACAATATACAAAGCAAGCATAAGTCCTGACCATCTTTTTTATATTAACACAGCATTGGATATCGCTTTTGGTAGCTGTTACATTGAGCGGTTTATTGGAAGCATATACAGCCCAACTCGACAACGCTTTCATACCCCTTGTCTTCTATAGCCTCCTATGTCTATAGGAGCAACCAATTGTACATCAAACTACCTTGAGGCCCTATGCTTACCATTACTAATGTCTAGTGACTAGTGCAGTACAGTATAGGTATAGCCCTTCGAATTTTTTTTAAAATCCTCTTATTGGTTGCATTCTCTGTATTCCTGGACCGAGAAATTGTGTCCATTACTAAAAAAGTTGAGTTTAGGTTTAGGAAATAAAGATGAAAATATGAAAGGTTGTTTAGTGAATCCTTCAATAGAGAGCATCTTTGGTATGATAGACTTCTGAGCCTATCTGGAGGCAACAAGGCATCAATGCATCATGGAAGGTATGTTCTGCAGGTGGTGAACTGGTGATACCTGTTTCACCCCACAAGCAGTTGGGCAAGAATAGCAAGCTGAGAGTAAAGCCATATGCTGCAAGGAGCCAGAAATACGGAGACTTTGTTCAGAGTTAGTATATGCCAATACGGAGACTTTGTTCAGAGTTAGTATATGCCCTTCTTTCCATGGACATGCGAAGTGTAATTAGTTATAGTAGCTCATCTCCTGTAAGTTTTGCGTCATCACTGTACGAAGTAAAAGATCACTACGCGGATTGCAACCGCGCATTGATGTAAATTTTGTTCTTGAGCTGAGAAAAAATTGAAATCGAAGTAAGCAAAGCTGCAAATTAATGTTTCTTATTATGAGATTGGCAGGTTTGCGATGTTTGAGTTGTTTTTGTGATCTGTTTATCTATCAGGATACCTCCACCTGCCGACTTGCCGTGTCAAGTTCAGTCAGATGATCCTTTGCCTCATGTTTAGTCAAGTTCAATTGACAATGGTTCTGCAGATTCTCACAACATAGTCTTTAATATGGTATTCTAAGTAGTTTATTTTTTCAAATCAAAGCTGATGAAAATAATCCATGTCCTTAATATGGTATTTTAAGTAGTTCCTATTTTTACTTCGATCGCCCTATAACTTATATAATAATCGGTTGTAGCTTATTTGATATAAATGTCAGAATGCATAGGTCAAAATGAATTCATCGGATCTTTTCAAGAGGCTCTGTGCACAGAATCAAGAGAAGAAATTTAATGAGTTGTGAAGAAGATTGGATGAGTTGACAAGTAAGCAAACAGACGAGCAATCTCGTCGGCCACAAGCTGAAGTTGACGAGCCTCCCGTACCTCATGGTCCACTGCATGACGATCCACTGTCACGCCCGGAAATTCACGAACAGAATTTCCGAAACTGATTGTGTATTAAAACCCCTGTCTAGGACCAGCCAGGGTACACAAACGACAAAGTTGACATACAGTTCCACGTCTTACAAACAGAGTAAAAATCTTACAGAAATGCAGCGAAAAAACAAAAAAAACAAACTAAACTAGAACGAGAATCTTGCAGCGAGCTGGCACCATTCCACAAGCATCCTCGACGGCGGACGAAGCCTACTCCTCTGAGAAACCTCCATCAGACGCATACTCCTCTTCTGGTGTGGGGAAAAATTAAGCAAGACTGAGTACTACCCACTGTACTCAACAAGTCATACCGGAAAAAGGGAGGTATGATGCAGGGTATTCCAAAGGCAGACAAGGGTTTATTTGCATGAAGTAAGCATTTAAAAATAGTAGTTGAAAGCAGTAGAAAAACATTGAATTAATGGATCAATATTAACCATCACTGTCCAACGCTTCATCCATGTTGCGACAGGCCCAAACCACCATCTGAACTACACCAGTTCCATTAAGTCAAATTATTAGAAAGTTCAACTAATCACGGTGAATCTGATTGATCGCCCATAACCGCAGGCACGGCTATTCGAATAGTTTTACTCTGATCAGAGGTGTACATCTGTACCCACAAGACACAGCCCCACGACACGTTTCCGCGTGTCGGTGTACCACCACGGTACCCCGGAAAGGGACTGTGACAGGACCCTTCGCATAACCCCCTTTAACCAATCGTACCACCTCGGGTTTCGCCCCACCCCTCAAAAGGTAGTGGGCAGCCTCCCCTCGTGCCTTGGTGAATCCAGCAGCCACATAGACCATCGCAGGGCCCATCCAAACTCCATCACGCTCACCCTAGCCAGTGTACGTCAGCTAGAGGAAAGCTACACTACAAGTCCAGCCGTTGCCCACGCTGGCTTGTGGTACGCACGGTATTTCTTCCAGGGTTTCCCGCGAACCGATCCTTAATTGTCATGAGCACGACCATCAAAACCATGTGCTCACAACCCACCATTACACAAGATTTTAGTTGAAACAATTAGTATGTCGCCCACGATTAACCATCGTGAACCAACATGAAATAACCATCATTAAGTAATAATGAAACTTTAGTTATCCCATTAGTGAGCTAATGTTTCTAAGCAAGACTAAGCAATTTCTATTGTGGCAACTACTCAAATTATTTCCCAAGCTATCAAAGGAATAAGGTAATTGCAATATAAGGCTGAGTACAATAGGTAAATTAACCCATAGATGACATTATAAAACAATGCAGTATTTAGAGAAAAATAAGACTGTTTCGCAATTTAGATACAACATGATCAAATGAATAAGTATGACTTGCCTTGCTCCTGCGCTGGATCGACTTCGGCAACGACCTCGAAATAAACCGGAGCGTCGGAATTACCGAAATCTACGCGACAAACAAAGCAAACAACAATACATGCTACAAGTCTACTGAAACAAAGCACAAAATTATTTTTAATAGATTCTCTACATTTTTATGAATTTTCTGAGACTTGAACGGACTAAAACGGAGTCCGGATGAATTAGTTATGAATTTTTGAAGTTATCTGTGTTTTTACTATAACAGAAAAATCCTTAATTAATTATTGCGCAACAAAACCCCAGGGCTGACGTCAGGGCTGGCGGCGGCAGGCTAGGGCTGACGTCACTGCTGACGTCAGCGGCTAGGGCTGACGTCAGCCGCGGCGGCGGCGGCTGCGCACCACGTGGCGCACACGTGGCGCCGACGCGGCAGCCACGCGGCGACCACGCGGCGGGGCGGCGCGGTGACACGGCGGCCACACGACGCGTCGCGGACGGCCCAGATCGGCCCAGAGCGGCCGGGCTCGGGCTCGGCGGAGCCAACCAGGGCGCAAGGCGGCGGTCGGCGCTAGGGTTTTGGCGGCGCGGCGCGGGAGGCGCGGCGGGTGGCACGACAGCGGCGGAGTGGCGCGACGGCCACGCGGGGCGGCAGCCGAGCAGCGGAGCGGGCGCGCGCACGGCGGCGGCGGAGAGGGGAAAAGGGGCGGCGGCGGCGGTGCTTACCGGCGGCGGAAGACGACGGCGGCGCGGCTTTAGGGTTTGGGGAGAGGTAGCGGCGCTCGGGAAACGGGAGAGGGGTCGCGGCGCGAGGGAATAAATAGGGGGGAGGCTAGGGCACGTGCGGCGGCGGTTGCGGAGTCCCCGCGAAACACGGCGGTGCGGGCGGAGCGGCGGCCGGCCGAGTCGGAGATGGACTCAGCCGCGGGCCCCACTCGTCAGCGGGCGCGTGGCGCGGGGGAGGCGCGGCGGACTTTCCGGGCGGCTCGGGCCGCGGCCTCGGGCCGGCCCGGGAAGGGGAGGGGGGAGGCGCGGCGGCCTTGGGCCGAGGGAGAGGGGAGGGAGAGCGGCGGCCGAGCGGGCGGCCGAGCGGGCGGCTTGGGCCAGCNGCGGCGCGTCGCGGACGGCCCAAATCGGCCCGGGCGGCCGATCGGGCGGCTGAGGTGCGGCGGAGGCCGAGCGGCCGGGCTCGGGCTCGCCGAGCCAACCAGGGCGCAAGGCGACGGCCGGCGCTAGGATTTTGGCGGCGCGGCGCGGGTAGCGCGACGGCGGTGCGTGCGGGCGGCACGGCGGCGGCGGAGAGGGGAAAAGGGGCGGCGGCGGAATTATTGCGCTTGAGGGTTTTTAATTGGTTAAAATTATTTTTATTGCTCTGAAAATTCCACTAAAAATCCTGTTAATGTATTTTGACATGGGGAACTCAAGAAAAATTCCACCTTGCCATTTTCACTTCTTTAATGCATTAATTAATTGGACTTTCTCCAGATTAATTAAACAATTTCTCAGATAAATTACTAAATTCGATTTTTTATGATTTGGGAGAACTTCAGGGTGTGACAAACCTACCCCCCTTAAACGGAATCTCGACCCCGAGATTCGGAGGTGCTGGCGAAGAGGTGCGGGTGGGCAGCCTTCAACTCGTCCTCTCTTTCCCATGTAGCTTCTTCCTCGGAATGATGGCTCCACTGAACTCTGCAGAACCGGGTAACCTTGTTTCTGGTCCTCCTCTCGTTGGTTTCGAGAATACGAATCGGTTTCTCCGCAGAACCGGGTAACCTTGTTTCTGGTCCTCCTCTCGTTGGTTTCGAGAATACGAATCGGCTTCTCCACATAAGTCAAGTCCTCTTGAATCTCAATTTGATCGGGACTGGCCTGCTCTTCCGGTACTCTCAAACATTTCTTCAATTGCGAGACGTGAAACACATCATGAATACCAGCCATGTTGGGTGGAAGCTCGAGCTAGTAGGCAACTTCTCCTCGACGTTCGCGGATCCTGTATGGCCCCACAAAGCGTGGTGCCAATTTGCCCTTAGTTTGGAAGCGGTGTACTCCTCGAAGCGATGTGACACGAAGGTACACGTAGTCCCCTGTTTCGAAAGTTAACTCCCTTCGACGATTGTCGGCATAGCTTTTCTGTCGAGACTGCGTGATTCTCAACCTTTCCCTGACGGTTCTGACCTTTTCCTCCGCATCGCTCAAGACTTCAGTCCCAAACAGTTGTCGTTCTCTGGTCTGATCCCAAAAGAGCGGGGTGCGGCACTTCCTGCCATACAACGCCTCAAATGGTGCCATCTGCAAGCTGGCTTGGTAGCTGTTGTTATAGGAGAACTCGGCATATGGCAAACTCTTGTCCCATGCTCCTCCAAAATCGAGCGCACAGGCTCTAAGCATATCCTCAAGTATCTGGTTCACTCGCTCGGTCTGACCATCGGTCTGCGGATGGTAAGCCGTGCTAAAATTCAAACGGGTTCCCAATTCTTCTTGTAATTTCTGCCGGAACTTTGAGGTGAACTGGCTTCTTTGATCCGATACGATCTTCTTAGGCACTCCATGCAAACACATGATTCTTGCGAGGTAGAGTTCTGCTAGCTTCTTTCCAGAGTAGGTAGTATGCACAGGAATGAAATGAGCCACCTTCGTGAGTCGATCCACAATGACCCAGATAGAATCATGTCCAGACGACGTTCTTGGCAAACCTGTGATGAAATCCATTCCAATTTCTTCCCATTTCCATTCCAGAATTTGGAGAGGCTGTAACAGTCCTGCAGGCCTTTGATGTTCTGCCTTGACTCGCTGACACATGTCACAGAGTGCGATGAATTCAGCTATTTCTCTTCTCATGCTAACCCACCAAAATTTTTCTTTAAGATCCTGGTACATCTTGGTACTCCCAGGGTGAATTGAATACTGAGTTTGATGGGCTTCCGTGAGTATTAACTCTTTTAACTCTTTGTCTTCTGGGACGCACAGTCTTTCTCCCATCCATATCGTGCCATGCTCATCTTCGGAGAAATCTCGGGCCTTTCCAACCCTCATGTTCTTCTTGAGCTCTGCTATCTCTGGATCTTTAGCTTGAGCTGCTCGGACTTGCTCCACGAGCGTTGGTCGTGCTTCTAGAGCGGACGCGAACCCATGTTCAACAATACCGAGGTTCAGCCGTTCGAAGTCTTGTTGCAACTGGCTGCTCATCTCTTCCATACTGGTGGAATTACAGTAGCTCTTCTGGCTTAAAGCATCTGCAACTACATTAGCTTTACCGGGATGGTAGTGGATTCCCAGATCATAATCTTTAATCAATTCCAACCATCTTCGCTGGCGGAGATTTAAGTCCGGTTGGGTGAAGATATACTTCAAACTCTTGTGATCCGTATACACTTCACAACGGTTTCCAATAAGGTAATGCCTCCAGATCTTTAGGGAATGTACCACTGCTGCTAGTTCCAAATCATGAGTGGGGTAATTATTCTCATGTGGGCGCAGTTGACGCGAAGCGTATGCAACCACTCTGCCTTCTTGCATCAATACACATCCTAGCCCTTGGTGAGACGCGTCACAATAAACCTGAAAATCTTTAGTCTGGTCTGGCAGAATTAAGACTGGTGCCGTTACCAACTTCTTCTTAAGTTCCTCAAAGCTTTTGTTGCATTCTACGGACCACTTGAATTTCTCATCCTTTTTCAGCAACTGTGTCATTGGCTTGGCAATCTTGGAGAAGTTCTCAATGAACCGACGGTAGTATCCCGCGAGTCCCAGAAAACTCCTGATCTGCGAAACCGTGCGCGGAGGCTTCCACTTGGTAACCGACTCCACATTTGACGGGTCCACTGCCACTCCTTGAGCTATGATGATGTGGCCTAGGAACTGTACCTCCTTGAGCCAAAAGTCGCACTTGCTAAACTTGGCATACAACTGATGCTCCTTCAATTTCTCGAGCGCTAATCGAAGATGCTGCTCATGTTCCTCCTTAGACTTAGAGTAGATGAGTATGTCATCGATGAAGACCACAACAAACTTGTCCAAGAATTCCATAAACACCTTGTTCATTAGGTTCATGAAGAACACTGGTGCGTTAGTGAGTCCAAAGGACATAACTGTGCACTCGAACAGTCCATACCGAGTGACAAAGGCAGTCTTCGGGATGTCCTCTTCTCGGATCCTCAACTGATGGTAGCCTGATCGCAGGTCTATCTTGGAGAACCATGTTGCTCCCTTTAGCTGATCAAACAAATCATCAATCCGAGGCAACGGGTATTTGTTCTTGACGGTCACCTCATTGAGGGCGCGATAGTCGACGTACATCCTCTTGGTCTTATCTTTCTTCTCCACAAAGATCACCGGAGCACTCCAAGGTGACGTACTCGGGCGAATGTATCCTTTCTGCAATTGCTCATCAACTTGCTTCTTGACTTCCGCCAGTTCATTGGCTCCCATCCTATAGGGTCTCTTGTGTATCGGGGCAGTTCCCGGTACTAAATCAATCCGAAATTCAATTTCTCTCTTTGGTGGCATTGTGGTTATGTCATCCAGAAAGACTTCAGGATACTCGTTGATGATTGGGATATCCTCCAACTTATTAGGGGTTTTCACCACTTCCCTGGTCTGCTCCTCGGTAGCAACCTGATTCAAACTTGTCACGGACTTCTGTGGCGTCGGAGATCGGAAAGTAACCCTTTCTCCCTTGTCATTGGTTAGAGTAACGATGCGTCTTGCGCAATTGATTACTCCCTTGTGCCTCGTCAACCAATCCATCCCAAGAATGACATCTAGGTCTTTAGATTCGAGAAGGATAAGGTTGGCTAGAAATTGTGATCTTTTGATTTCTATCACCACAGAGGGGCTATAACTGACAGAGGTGGAACTATTTCCCGGGGTGTAGACCCGCATTGGTATTTTAAGTTCCTGTTTTCTTAAACCATGCTTCCCCACAAAATTCTTGGAAATAAACGAATGCGTTGCACCAGAATCAAATAAAACTGTAGCTGGGACTGAGTTGACAGAAAACATACCCAGTACAACTTCCGGTGTTGCCAGCGCCTCTTCTGCCGATGTGTGGTTGACGCGAGCCTGAAGAATCCTAGGCCCAGCACGTCTCGGCTTCGGGCACTTGTCGGCAAAGTGCCCGGGCTCGTTGCAATTGAAGCAGAGAAATGATTTTCCGCCGGACTCCTTCCTGGGTTGAGTTGTTGGAGTTGGCTGAGCTGCGGCCATTGGCGGGCGCGGAACCGGGTTGCGGTTGGGCTGTCCCCCGTTGTTGTTGCGGTTGCCGGAATTGTTGTTGTTGAAATTACCAGGCTGGTAGGGTCGATGTTGACGAACAATCATTGTAGAAGGTCCACCCTGCAGTCCGGCGGTGAACTGGGGCTTCTGTTGACTTCCCTGCTGCGCCCTGAATTGGACTGCCTTCCTCTTTCGATCCATCCTGTTGCGTTGGTCCTCTTGACGGATCGCCTTATCAACTAACTTCTCGAAATCAGCATAATCCCCTGAGATTAGCTAGTTGGCCAATTCATCATCCAGGCCAGAAAGAAACTTTTCCTGCCTTTCCGCATCAGTGCGCACATCCTCCGGAGCGTAACGTGCGAGACGGTTGAACTCATGGAGATACTCTGTCACAGTCCGATTGCCTTGATGGAGTGCCCTAAACTCCCTCTTCTTCTGGGCCACTATGCCGTCAGGGATTTGGGCTTTCCTGAAACTGCGGCAAAACTCCGCCCAAGTGACTTCTGTCCCAGGTGGACGGGTAACCAAATAGTTATCCCACCAAGCTGAAGCGGGACCTTGCAACTGATGAGTGGCGAACGCGACCTTCTCTTGATCATTGCACTGGAGTAGATTAAGCTTCTTCTCAATAACATGAAGCCAATCATTCGCTTCCATGGGATTGGTAGTACTCGAGAAAACCGGCGGTCGGACACGAAGAAATTCTGGCAACTTGGATTGGGGTGGTGGTTGATTCTGTTGGGCCTGCTGCTGTTGCTGCTGTTGCATGTGATGCAACATCTGTTGTTGCATTTGTTGATGCTGTTGCTGCATTTGCTGCATCATAGCCGCCATCATCTGCGTCTGGCTGGCTAACACTTGAGCAAGAGTGGGGTTGTCAGGTGGTGGAGGAGGAGCGTTGGTGTTTGTTCCATTGGTCTGTGATCCCTCCTGTCCGTTGTTGTTACCACTCGTCCTTGTGTTGACCATCTGGAGGTGAAGAACCGGCAGAAAGAAATAGAAAAGAAACAAAACAGACTGCTCAGAACTAAGCTTTAATATATTAATTAAACTGTAATTGTTCTTATCTATTTTAAAACACTCCAAAACAGTAAGCAAAAGTCCTTAATAAGATAGCCATCCATAGGCACATGGTATCGACCATCGGCTAACCCCAAGCAACAAACCTAACACACAACATCTAACAAGAAATCAAACTAAGAAAACGGAAAACTAAGGGTAACGAGCCTAATGCTCAGAACGGCTTCTGCGGTCGGTGGAGTCGTAACCAGGCTCCTGTTCATCTACAGAGGACAAAGGAATGGGACTCAACACATGCTCAAATCCAATTTTAAAAACAATTTTTAAAGAACTTAGGTAACAAAAGAAAATTTTTGATGCAAGGAACACTTTTTTTTTCAAAAATCCCAAAGACCACAGATCCCGAATTTTTCCCAAAACAATTTCAAATCAAGGGAAAAAACACATGAAAAGTTTTAGAGGGCTCTTAGGGTTTCCAGTTGGCTTGTCATACAGTCAAGGTCGGCTCTGATACCAACTTGTCACGCCCGGAAATTCACGAACAGAATTTCTGAAACTGATTGTGTATTAAAACCCCTGTCCAGGACCAGCCAGGGTACACAAACGGCAAAGTTGACATACAGTTCCACGTCTTACAAACAGAGTAAAAATCTTACAGAAATGCAGCGAAAAAACAAAAAAAACAAACTAAACTAGAACGAGAATCTTGCAGCGAGCTGGCACCATTCCACAAGCATCCTCGACGGCGGACGAAGCCTACTCCTCTGAGAAACCTCCATCAGACGCATACTCCTCTTCTGGTGTGGGGAAAAATTAAGCAAGACTGAGTACTACCCACTGTACTCAACAAGTCATACCGGAAAAAGGGAGGTATGATGTAGGGTATTCCAAAGGCAGGCAAGGGTTTATTTGCATAAAGTAAGCATTTAAAAACAGTAGTTGAAAGTAGTAGAAAAACATTGAATTAATGGATCAATATTAACCATCACTGTCCAATGCTACATCCACGTTGCGACAGGCCCAAACCACCATCTGAACTACACCAGTTCCATTAAGTCAAATTATTAGAAAGTTCAACTAATCACGGTGAATCTGGTTGATCGCCCATAACCGCGGGCACGGCTATTCGAATAGTTTTACTCTGATCAGAGGTGTACATCTGTACCCACAAGACACAGCCCCACGACACGTTTCCGCGTGTCGGTGTACCACCACGGTACCCCGGAAAGGGACTGTGACAGGACCCTTCGCATAACCCCCTTTAACCAATTGTACCACCTCGGGTTTCGCCCCACCCCTCAAAAGGCAGTGGGCAGCCCCCCCTCGTGCCTTGGTGAATCCGGCAGCCGCATAGACCGTCGCAGGGCCCATCCAAACTCCATCACGCTCACCCTAGCCAGTGTACGTCAGCTAGAGGAAAGCTACACTACAAGTCCAGCCGTTGCCCACGCTGGCTTGTGGTACGCACGGTATTTCTTCCAGGGTTTCCCGTGAACCGGTCCTTAATTGTCATGAGCACGACCATCAAAACCATGTGCTCACAACCCACCATTACACAAGATTTTAGTTGAAACAATTAGTATGTCGCCCACGATTAACCATCGTGAACCAACATGAAATAACCATCATTAAGTAATAATGAAACTTTAGTTATCCCATTAGTGAGCTAATGTTTCTAAGCAAGGCTAAGCAATTTCTATTGTGGCAACTACTCAAATTATTTCCCATGCTATCAAAGGAATAAGGTAATTGCAATATAAGGCTGAGTACAATAGGTAAATTAACCCATAGATGACATTATAAAACAATGCAGTATTTAGAGAAAAATAAGACTGTTTCGCAATTTAGGTACAACATGATCAAATGAATAAGTATGACTTGCCTTGCTCCTGCGCTGGATCGACTTCGGAAACGACCTCGAAATAAACCGGAGCATCAGAATTACCGAAATCTACGCGACAAACAAAGCAAACAACAATACATGCTATAAGTCTACTGAAACAAAGAACAAAACTATTTTTAATAGATTCTCTGCATTTTTATGAATTTTCTGAGACTTGAACGGACTAAAATGGAGTCCGGATGAATTAGTTATGAATTTTTGAAGTTATCTGTGTTTTTACTATAACAGAAAAATCCTTAATTAATTATTGCGCAATAAAACCCCAGGGCTGACGTCATGCTGACGTTAGGGCTGGCAGCGGCAGGCTAGGGCTGACGTCACTGCTGACGTCAGCGGCTAGGGTTGACGTCAGCCGCGGCGACGGCGGCTGCGCACCACGTGGCGCACACGTGGCGCCGACGCGGCAGCCACGCGGCGACCACGCGGCGGGGCGGCGCTGTGACACGGCGGCCACGCTGCGCGTCGCGAACGGCCCAGATCGGCCCGGGTGGCCGATCGGACGGCTGAGGCATGCGGGTGGCCGAGCGGCCGGGCTCGGGCTCGGCCGAGCCAACCAGGGCGCAAGGCGACGGCCGGCGCTAGGATTTTGGCGGCGCGGCGCGGGTAGCGGCGACGGGTGCGTGCGGGCGGCACGGCGGCGGCGGAGAGGGGAAAAGGGGCGGCGGCGGAAGACGGCGGCGGCGCGGCTTTAGGGTTTTGGGGAGAGGCGACGGCGCTCGGGAAACGGGAGAGGGGTCGCGGCCCGAGGGAAAAAATAGGGGGGAGGCTAGGGCACGGGCGGTGGCGGTTGCGGAGTCCCCGCGAAACACGGCGGCGCGGGCGGAGCGGCGGCCGACCGAGTCGGAGACGGACTCGGCCGCGGGCCCCACCCGTCAGCGGGCGCGCGGCGCGGCGGAGGCGCGGCGGACTTTCCGGGCCGCCCGGAAGGGGGGGCGCAAGGAGGCGGGCGGCCTTGTGCCGCCTTGGGCCGGGGGGGAGGAGAGGGGAGGGAGAGCGACGCCGAGCGGGCGGCCGAGCGGGCGGCTTGGGCCGGCCCAGGAGGAAGGAGGAGGAGTGGGCCGACGGCCCAAAAGAGGGAAAAAGAAAAAGAAAAGGAAAAAGAATTTTCCCAGGGATTTATTTATTGCGCTTGAGGGTTTTTAATTGGTTAAAATTATTTTTATGGCTCTAAAAATTCCACTAAAAATCCTGTTAATGTATTTTGACATGTGGAACTCAAGAAAAATTCCACCTTGCCATTTCCACTTCTTTAATGCATTAATTAATTGGACTTTTTCTCCAGATTAATTAAACAATTTCTCAGATAAATTACTAAATTCGATTTTTTACGATTTGGGAGAACTTCAAGGTGTGACATCCACCCACAATGAGAAGGTGGTCGGGATCATCTATCCAAAATTTTACCCATTGGATTGAGAACGAACCAAAGGAGAAGTGGTCTCTCCTGTACGACACCGATGGTTCTCGGTATGGCATAATGACAACTAATCTGGCTGAGGTTTACAACTGGGTAATGCGAGGAGTGCGAGAACTCCCGTTGGTTGGTATTGTCGAATTTATCCTTCACGGCACATAGGCCTACTTCAAGGATCGATACAAGAAAATTTTTCCCTCAATGGCTGATAACAAGATAATATTTGGCAGTGTAGTGACTAAGTACATGGAAGATAAAATTGCCAAGGCACAGAGGCATAGAGTTGTTCCTCAAGGCACAAAAGTACATCGGTATAAAATAATGTGTGTAGATAGGAGCAGGCGGGGTATGTACCGCAAGCAAGCCGTGCAGGAATGTGTCCTTAAGGCCGATGGCGGATGCAGTTGCAGCTGTATGAAGCCAAAGCTTCGACACCTGCCTTGCTCTCACGTACTTGCCGCAGCCGGTGATTGTGGCATACTTCCCGATGTGTACGTGTCACATTATTTCAGGAAAGAAGCAATCTTTCATACATGGAGTGAGGAGATATATGGGTTCGGGATCACAGGATCTTACACAACTCTGAGGCCCCAAGTTTTTTACATTCCGGATCCATCCAAGGTTAGGGTGAAAAAGGGCCGGCGTCAAACAAGACGCATCAGAAATGACATGGACGAGGCCGAAGCTGGTGGTAGGACTATACGTTGTAGCAAGTGTGATCAACGCGACCACACTTACAAGAAATGCCCGAAGAATGCGGAGGGTCCGAGCGTCTCGGATGTCGGTCCATCTGGAGAGGCAGGTGATGGAAGCCGACCACCTGGGGAAGGAACAACAACCAAGCGAGCACGTCCCAGGCATCCTCGTGCGGCAGGCGATGCGATGGTCTAATATTGTTTAGGAACCATGAAGTAGACCGATATTGTATCATAATGAGTATTCGAACTAAGTAGTCGTATCATGTAATTTCAATGAATCTTGTTGTAAATCTGATGTTCGTGAACCTTACAAAACCTGGTATTGTACACCGGTATTGTATTGCGAATTTTTCGGTAATGTAAGCTAGACTTGCAAACAATTTGATGTAGCACCGTAATGTTGTCGTAAACTCTGTATCATTGTGCTGAAGTAATATTTGTTTGTACTATTCCTAACTATGTTTCAGTAATATTTACTGTTTTTCTAATCATAATTTGGCATGCAGGTATGGCTGACGACACACCTATGCTCTTCAGCCGTGGCCTCGACAGGAACCACCGCTCGTACATGTCAGCCGTGCAGGGTGCGCAGCTCAGCACCCTCCGCCCACGTACTTCACGCCAGTTGCTGCGTGTCGACCCGCAACACGTTCCTTGGTACAGCTCGTTCAAACTTTAAATCATCATATTTGACCGCAGTAATACTTTTTTGGTACTAATGTGTGAGGTTTACATTACGCAGGTTGCGTGAGGCAGGGCTCTACCACTGTGTAGGCTTGTTGAGGCTGGGGCGGACGAGAGAGACCCAGCGAGGCGCTGGGATGTAGACCGGTCTCTCCTTGCCGCTCTGGTAGACCGCTGGAGGCCCGAGACGCACACGTTTCATCTTCCCTGTGGGGAGATGGCTCCGACACTACAGGACGTGTCGTACCTCCTGGGTCTACCTCTCGCTGGAGATGCAGTTGGGCCTGTGGACGGTGCTGGGGGATGGAAGGAGGATCACTGTCGCAGTGATGGTGAAATTTTGCTTAATTAATTCAACTGTTTTACTGTTTTCAACTATTGTTTTTAAATGCGTATTTTATGCAAAATAACCATTGCAGCTCTCCTTTGTTATTACCTGCATCATTATTTTTCCTTTCCGGTATGACTTGTTGAGTACAGTGGGTAGTACTCAGTCTTGCTTTATTTTTTCCCCACACCAGAGTTGGAGGTTGTTTCTGAGGAAGACTTTTCGGAAGAGTAGGCTTGTTGCTACCGTCGAGGTTTGCCTGTGGAGTGGAGTCGCTACGTTGCGAGTGTTTAGTTTATTAGAATAGTTTGTTCTCTTTTTCCGCTGCAGTTTTGTAAGAGATTTTTATTGTTTTGTAAGACGTGGATCTGTATGGCAACTTTGTCATTTGTGTACCCTGGCTGGTCCTGGACAGGGATTTTAATACACAATATGCTTTGGAAATTCTGGTAGTGAATTTCTGGGCGTGACAAGTTGGTATCAGAGCCGACCTTGACCGTAGGACAAGCCAACTGGAAACCCTAAGAGCCCTCTAAAACTTTTTCATGTGCATTTTCCCTAAATTTTAAATTGCTTTGGGAAAAATTTGGGAACTGTGGTATTTGGGATTTTTGAAAAAAAAATGTATTCCTTGCATCAAAAATTTTCTTTTGAAACCTGTGTTCTTTAAAAATTGTTTTTTTTAAATTGGTTTTGAGCATATGTTGAGTCCCGTTCCTTTGCTCTCTGTAGATGGCAGGTCATCCCCCGACGCACCGCGGTCAGAATATGGGTGGTTTCGTGGCAGAGCTTGCCCGTATGACTTTGGTTATAGGGTACCTTGAAGCGCAGGAGTATACCACGATTGAGCCTCTTAGTGGCGAGTTCCCGTTCCGAGTCCGTTTGGAGGTACATGGTTTCGTGGGCACCAGTCTTCCCAATATGGTGGTCACTGCTTCAGGAGGATCTGACGAGCACGCCTGTCAGGAGGCGGCTTACCTGATGATGGCCAGGACGCGAGAACTGCACGACTACGCCCTCCACAGCTCAGCGTACCGTTATCACCCTCGTCGCGGTAGCTCTTCTAACAGCAGCACCTACCGGTCGGCAGCGGAGGAGAACGACACTACCTTCGGACGGATGGTCACAGTGATGAAGGGTCTGGACAAGATGCACGCCGATCTTCACAAGGCATCCAAGGCCCTTAATGACCAGAAGTTGATCAAGATTGCTCGTTTGGAGGATGAAGTCGCACGGCTCAAGGCCGATAATGCTAGGTTGCGAGGACGCCCAGCGCCAGGAGGACTCAGGATTCGTACTACGCCAAGGAAGAGGACCACCGCTCCCGTGCGAATTCAGCTTGCGCCAAGGAGTTCACCACCCGCCCCAGTCCCAGCGCCAGTTCCGCTGCCGCCACCAGGATTCGCCATCACCTTCGCCCCAGCGTCTGCGTACCAGGGTCCAGCCAGTGGTAGCGGAGGTTGGTTGCACGCCACACCCAGTGGTAGCAACGGCAGTGGTTCAAGTTCCGAGCCAACAAGTGGAGACACTGCCATGGCGGATTCCAGAAACCGTTCTGAGCATTAGGCTCGTTACCCTTAGTTTTCCGTTTTTCTTAGTTTGATTTCTTGTTAGATGCTGTGTGTTAGGTTTGTTGCTTGGGGTTTAGTCGATGGTCGATACCATGTGCCTATGGTATGGCTATCTTATTAAGGATTTTTGCATGCTGTTTTGGAGTGTTTTAAGTTAGATCAGAACAATTACAGTTAAATTAATAATATATTAAAGCTTAGTTCTGAGCAATCTGTTTTCTTCCTTGTCCATTTCTTTCTGCTGGTTCTTCCCCTCCAGATGGTCAACACAAGGACGAGTGGTAACAACAACGGACAGAAGGGATCCCAGACTAATGGAACAAACACCAATGCTCCTCCTCCACCACCGGATAACCCCACTCTTGCTCAAGTGCTAGCTAGCCAGACTCAGATGATGGCAGCTATGATGCAGCAAATGCAGCAGCAGCATCAACAAATGCAACAACAGATGTTGCAACAGATGCAACAACAAGCCCAACAGTAGCAGCAGCAGGCCCAACATAATCAACCACCGCCTCAATCCAAGTTGCCGGAATTTCTTCGTGTCCGACCGCCGATTTTCTCAAGTACCACCAATCCCATGGAAGCGAACGATTGGCTTCATGTTATTGAGAAGAAGCTTAATCTACTCCAGTGCAGTGATCAAGAGAAGGTCGCGTTCGCCACCCATCAATTGCAGGGTCCCGCTTCGGCTTGGTGGGACAATTACCTGGTTACCCGTCCACCAGGGACAGAGGTCACTTGGGCGGAGTTTTGCCACAGTTTCAGGAAAGCCCAAATCCCTGACAGCATAGTAGCCCAGAAGAAGAGGGAGTTTAGAGCACTCCACCAAGGTAATAGAACAGTGACAGAGTACCTCCATGAGTTCAACCATCTTGCACGTTATGCTCCGGAGGATGTGCGCACTGATGCGGAAAGGCAGGAAAAGTTTCTTTCCGGCCTGGATGATGAATTGACCAACCAGCTAATCTCAGGGGATTATGTTGATTTCGAGAAGTTGGTTGATAAGGCGATCTGTCAAGAGGATCAACGCAACAGGATGGATCGGAAGAGGAAAGCAGTTCAGTTCAAGGCGCAGCAGGGAAGTCAACAGAAGCCCCGGTTCACCGCCAGCCAGCAGGGTGGACCTTCTACAATGATTGTTCGTCAACATCGACCTTACCAGCCCAGTAATGTCAACAACAACAATGTTGGCAGCCGCAACAACAACGGGGGACAGCCTAACCGCAACCCAGTTCCGCGCCTGCCAATGGCTGCAGCTCAGCCAACTCCATCAACTCAACCCAGGAAGGAGTCCGGCGGAAAATCATTTGTCTGCTTCAACTGCAATGAGCCAGGGCACTTCGCCGACAAGTGTCCAAAGCCAAGACGTGCTGGGCCTAGGATCCTTCAGGCTCGCGTCAACCATGCATCGGCAGAAGAGGCACTAGCAGCACCAGAAGTTGTACTGGGTATGTTTTCTGTCAACTCAGTCCCAGCTACAGTTTTATTTGATTCTGGTGCAACGCATTCTTTTATTTCCAAGAACTTTGTGGGGAAGCATGGTCTAAGAAAACAGGAACTTAAGATACCAATGCGGGTCTACACCCCGGGAAGTAGTTCCACCTCTGTCAGTTATAGCCCCTCTGTGGAAATAGAAATCCAAGGTTCTAGATTTCTAGCCAATCTTATCCTTCTTGAGTCCAAAGACCTAGATGTCATTCTTGGGATGGATTGGTTAACAAGGCACAAGGGAGTAATCGATTGCGCAAGACGCACTGTTACTCTAACCAGTGACCAGGGAGAAAGGGTTACTTTCCGATCTCCGGCGCCACAGAAGTCCGCGACAAGTTTGAATCAGGTTGCTACCGAGGAGCAGACCAGGGAAGTGGTGAAAACCCCTAATAAGTTGGAGGATATTCTTATTGTTAGAGAGTACCCTGAAGTCTTTCCGGATGACATAACCACAATGCCACCAAAGAGAAAAATTGAATTTCGGATTGATTTAGTACCGGGAACTGCCCCGATACACAAGAGACCCTATAGGATGGGAGCCAATGAACTGGCGGAAGTCAAGAAGCAAGTTGATGAGCAGTTGCAGAAGGGATATATTCGCCCGAGTACGTCACCTTGGAGTGCTCCGGTGATCTTTGTGGAGAAGAAAGATAAGACCAAGAGGATGTGCGTCGACTATCGCGCCCTCAATGAGGTGACCGTCAAGAACAAATACCCGTTACCTCGGATTGATGATTTGTTTGATCAGCTAAAAGGAGCAACAGTGTTCTCCAAGATAGACCTGCGATCAGGCTACCGTCAATTGAGGATTAGAGAAGAGGACATTCCGAAGACGGCATTCACTACTCGGTATGGGTTGTTTGAGTGTACAGTCATGTCTTTTGGACTTACCAATGCACCGGCCTTTTTCATGAACTTGATGAATAAGGTGTTCATGGAATTCTTAGACAAGTTTGTTGTGGTCTTTATCGATGATATACTCATCTACTCTAAGTCTAAGGAGGAACATGAGCAACATCTTCGCCTGGTACTTGAGAAATTAAAGGAACACCAATTGTATGCCAAGTTTAGCAAGTGTGACTTTTGGCTCGAGGAGGTACAGTTCCTAGGCCACATCATCACAGCTCAAGGAGTGGCAGTAGACCCGTCAAATGTGGAGTCGGTTACCAAGTGGAAGCCTCCACGCACGGTTTCGCAGATTAGGAGTTTTCTTGGACTAGCGGGTTATTACCGTCGGTTCATAGAGAATTTCTCCAAGATTGCCAAGCCATTGACACAATTACTGAAAAAGGATGAGAAGTTCAAGTGGTCCGTAGAATGCAACAGAAGTTTTGAGGAACTTAAGAAGAAGTTGGTAACGGCACCCGTCTTAATTCTGCCAGATCAGACTAAAGATTTTCAAGTTTATTGCGATGCGTCTCGCCAAGGGCTAGGATGTGTATTGATGCAAGAAGGCAGAGTGGTTGCGTACGCTTCGCGTCAACTGCGCCCACATGAGAATAATTACCCTACTCATGATCTGGAATTAGCAGCAGTGGTGCATGCCCTAAAGATCTGGAGACATTACCTTATTGGAAACCGTTGTGAAGTGTATACGGATCACAAGAGTTTGAAGTATATCTTCACCCAACCAGACCTAAATCTCCGTCAGCGAAGATGGTTGGAATTGATTAAAGACTATGATCTGGGAATCCACTACCATCCCGGTAAAGCTAATGTCGTGGCAGATGCTTTAAGCCGGAAGAGCTACTGTAACTCCACCAATATGGAAGAGATGAGCAGCCAGTTGCAACGAGACTTCGAACGGTTGAACCTCGGTATTGTCGAACATGGGTTCGCGTCCGCTCTAGAAGCACGACCAACGCTCGTGGAGCGTATCCGAGCAGCTCAAGCTAAAGATCCGGAGATAGCAGAGCTCAAGAAGAACATGAGGGTCGGAAAGGCCCGAGATTTCTCCGAAGACGAGTACGGTACGATATGGATGGGAGAAAGACTGTGCATCCCAGAAGACAAAGAGTTGAAAGAGTTAATACTCACGGAGGCCCATCAAACTCAGTATTCAATTCACCCTGGCAGTACCAAGATGTACCAAGACCTTAAAGAGAAGTTTTGGTGGGTTAGCATGAGAAGAGAAATAGCTGAATTCGTCGCACTATGTGACGTGTGCCAGCGAGTCAAGGCAGAGCATCAAAGGCCTGCAGGACTGTTACAGCCTCTCCAAATTCCGGAATGGAAATGGGAAGAAATTGGAATGGATTTCATCACAGGTTTGCCAAGAACGTCGTCTGGACATGATTCTATCTGGGTCATCGTGGATCGACTCATGAAGGTGGCTCATTTCGTTCCTGTGCACACTACTTACTCTGGAAAGAAGTTAGCAGAACTCTACCTCGCAAGAATCATGTGTTTACACGGAGTGCCTAAGAAGATCGTATCGGATCGAGGAAGCCAGTTCACCTCAAAGTTCTGGCAGAAATTACAAGAAGAATTGGGAACCCGTTTGAATTTTAGCACGGCTTACCATCCGCAGACCGATGGCTAGACTGAGCGAGTGAACCAGATACTTGAGGATATGCTCAGAGCCTGTGCGCTCGATTTTGGAGGAGCATGGGACAATAGTTTGCCATATGCTGAGTTCTCCTACAACAATAGTTATCAAGCCAGCTTGCAGATGGCACCATTTGAGGCGTTGTATGGCAGAAAGTGCCGCACCCCGCTCTTTTGGGATCAGACCGGAGAACGACAACTATTTGGGACTGAAGTCTTGAGTGATGCGGAGGAAAAGGTCAGAACCATCAGAGAAAGGTTGAGAATTGCGCAGTCTCGGCAGAAAAGCTATGCCGACAATCGTCAAAGGGAGCTAGTTTTCGAGATAGGGGACTACGTGTACCTTCGTGTCACACCGCTTCGAGGAGTACATCGTTTCCAAACTAAAGGCAAATTGGCACCACGTTTTGTGGGACCATACAAGATCTGCGAGCGTCGAGGAGAAGTTGCTTACCAGCTTGAGCTTCCACCCAACATGGCTGGAATCCATGATGTGTTTCACGTCTCGCAATTGAAGAAATGCTTGAGAGTACCAGAAGAACAGGCCAGTCCCGATCAAATTGAGATTCAAGAGGACTTGACTTATGTGGAGAAGCCAATTCGTATTCTCGAAACCAACGAGAGGAGGACCAGAAACAAGGTTACCAGGTTCTGCAGAGTTCAGTGGAGTCATCATTCCGAGGAAGAAGCTACATGGGAAAGAGAGGATGAATTGAAGGCTGCCCATCCGCACCTCTTCGTCAGCACCTCCGAATCTCGGGGTCGAGATTCCGTTTAAGGGGCTAGGTTTATCACACCCCGAAGTTCTCCCAAATCGTAAAAATCAAATTTAATAATTTATCTGAGAAATTGTTTAATTAAATCTGGAGAAAAACCCAATTAATTAATGCATTAAAGAAGTGGAAATGGCAAGGTGGAATTTTTCTTGAGTTCCCCATGTCAAAATACATTAACAGGATTTTTAGTGGAATTTTCAGAGCCCTAAAAATAATTTTAAACATTTAAAAACACTCAAGCGCAATAAATAAATCCCTGGGAAAATTCTTTTTCATTTTCTCTTCCTTTTTCCTTTTTGGGCCGGCGGCCCATCCTTGTTTCCTCCCGGGCCGGCCCAAGCCTCCCGCTCGGCCGCCGCTCGCCCTTCCCCTCCTCGGCCCAAGGCGGCCCAAGGCTGCCGCTGCCTCCCCGCGCCTCTCCTCGTTCCCGGGCCGGCCCCAGGCCGCGGCCCGAGCCGCCCGGAAGTCCGCCGCGCCTCCCCCGCGCCGCTCGCCCGCTGACGCGTGGGCCCGCGGCCGAGTCGTCTCCGACTCGGCCGACGCCGCCAAGCCGCCCGCGCCGCCGTGTTTCGCGGGGACTCCGCAACCGCCGCCGCCCGTGCCCTAGCCGCCCTCCTCCCCAATTTATTCCCGTGCGCCGCGACCCCTCTCCCGTTTCCCGAGCACCGCCGTCTCTCTCCAAACCCTAAAAGCCGCGCCGCCGCCGTCTTCTGCCGCCGGTAAGCGCCGCTGTAACATACCCAAAATTTTAATTCCCACTTTTGCATCTAAAATATTGAAAAATTGTTTTTGTGAAGTAGAGACACTAAAATTTTTATCGAAAAACCTAGGCGAGTCTAAGAATACTAATTTTGATTTCCAAATTTATGATTAATTTAGAACCTTTAACTTGATAGTTTCAAGAAAGAAAATAAAACTTTGTGTGTGCATGTAATTGCGTGATGTATGGTTGTGTCTTGAGTCATTTTATTTGTTTATGGATTTTACTAGCATTTCATATTAGGACTCATGAGCCTTAACTTAAAAACTTGAAACAAATACTTAATGTATATTTACAAGAATGTATATATAAGAAATATAAGAAGTTGAGTAACTAAAAGTATAAATCATGCTCAACAACATCATATTAGGTCAAGAGTCATCTAAATATAATTTTACAAGCACTTAATTATATTTTATAATAGGAAACATATAAGTAATGATAAGCTTATTGAATATTTAAAAATAATTGGTGCAATATAAAATCATGAGGAAATTCATGTAGATACTATGTAATATATATATATCACTGGAATTTTGGTATAATTTAATGTGTAGTTTTGATACCCCAAATAATTAGGTCAAAGCAGTCAAACTACAGTTTAATATTAAACCCTAATCGGCAAAACTAACTTACATCTCATAAGTGTATTTTATCACATGACATTGTATAGGGTTATAATTTATTAAAATACTAATCTATTTATCATGAATTAATATAATTTTTCCAGAATTTATTTTGTAGGTTTTCACATTTTAAAAATTCAAACAAATTTCGGCTGAAATGAATTTCTTTATTTTTCTGAGATTAAAATATAAAGTATTTTTGTGTGAAACCAAAGAAAATGGAACCTAAGTATTTTTATCTCCCACCAGAAAAATCCACATTATTTTATCTTACACAGAAAATGAGTTTTGGAATTTTAAAGATGGGAGAAAGAAATAAACATGGAAATCCTTTGTGAACCTGGCCTAACAGTACTTCACCCAATCTTCTACCCATCCTCCTCACTCTATCTCTGCTTGTATCGCCCTGGACCCACATTGCAGTGACACAGACTAGCTCTAACTCAGTGCATATAGTTTCCACCGCCCTAACGCAGAGAGAGAGAGACAGAGATCGGGAGAGATCGACGCCGGGTGCTCGACGCGTGTCCATCGCCGTGTCCGAAGCCGACGATCGCCATATCTCCTCCCAGCCATGTTGTCTATCCTCACTTTTCACTCTGGTGCCGATCCAACCGAGGGAGGGAAACCCTAGCCACTCCAACGATCTGCAAACCTACTGCCGGCCGCGAAGAAGACGATAGCCGCCGTCACCGACGAGCCACTGCCATCCCCAACTCATTCGCGTTCCATGCTCACCTCCCTATGCCGAGCAAGTTTCCTTTTGACACTCTCCCGTATCGCCGAGCCAATCATCGAGAACGCCGACGCGCCCATGAAGCTCGGGAGCACGCACCGAAGGCCGCCGCCGGTGACATCACTGCCGTATAGCATGAAGGAGACCATCCCGAGCCATTTCCTTTCGCCATCAGCTTCCCCATGAGCTTCGCAGCAAAACCCTTCAAGAATCCCCGGGAATCGTCAACCGAAGAGGGAGATCGCCGTCATCTTCCCTAGCTCCGGCCAACCGACGCCGTCGCTGTTTCCTTCCACTCTGGTGAGCCCCACTTCGATTCCTCGCGTATCAAGCATCCTTGTGTGATTGTTGAGCCATCCCTCACCTCCCCTTGGCAAATCATAGGCCGAGGATCGCTGTCGCCGTGAAGCCGCCATTCACTGCCGCCGCCGGAGCTCTGTCTAAGCCGCCGTCGCTGTTTAAGTTACGCCGACTACTTCCAACCTTTTGGTAAGTCTCTAGGAGACCTATAGGACCATATGCATGTGTTCGTTCGCATCGATTCAAGCCGGACCTTGACTTGCACTTGCAGCCGAGAAGCCGTCGCCGCTTGCGCTGTCGTAGCCGTCGATTCCGACCACCTCCGGCGATGGGACGACCACCGTCGGGTGCGCAAGAGGAAGGAGCATCTTTTCCTTTTTGGTTGTACCGGCCGAGGAACCGCCGTTCACCGCCGACGCTGTCCACCAGCCGCCGGTTGCCGCCTCAGTCTACCTTGCGGCTGTTTTCTCTTCCAGTGAGCCGATGACAGGTGGGCCCCATTTCCTCTTTTAGTCTGAGACTTGATTAGCAAGAAGTTAAAACATGCAAGGTTTTATTTGTAAAATATCTTTGTATGACATGTGGACCCTAGGACTCATTTGCAATTATGTTTGAACCTAAGAACTCTTAATGGACTTTGTTTTAGCATGTGGTAAAGGACCTGGGGTTCTATTCCCAGGAACCCTAGGGGCTTTTCTGCAAAACTCCTTTCACTGACCAGTGGACCCTGCTGATTTTTATTTTGGAAATTTTCAAAGAAAAGAGTAAATGCATTTCTTTTCAAACTGAAAATAGTACAAACTTCTAAAATTCATATAAATTTAAATATAACTCATTTTGGGATGAAACTAATTTCAGTAGGTTTGTAAAATTGTAGACTTTAATGTTGTATTATAAAAACCTATGCTTACAGTAGGATATTAATTTCTAAAGTTCAAATATGAAATAGTTAACTTAAAACTTGTAAAATTTGTAGGAAATTCATTTATAATCCAAATAGAGTGAACTAAATTTCTATAGAACCAGTAAAGTATGAACTTTATTTTGGTAAAATAAAATATGGTACTTTCTGTACAGGAATTAAAACTAAAAATTGTAAGTCATATAAAAACACTTATTTTTCAACTAAGACTTGTTTAATTTCTAGAAAATTAATAGTTATTTCCAAAATTATAAATTCACTGTTGTTCATCCTTGAATTATGTACCTTTTGACCTGGATGAAAGGAATTTGACAAAACTACCTCCTAAAACAAGTTTAAACAAATAACTAAGTCTCTTTTTGTTAAATTTGTAAAATTCATAACTTCCAAAATAGCAGTGATAAAATAGAAATTCACCTAAAATCAGGTTGAAACATGACTAACCCACTGTAAGGAATGCATGCATTTTAAAGCATTTTGGATTTTTCGCCTTGTTTGGATGTTTATTTGTATCGTACGTTATGATTATTTAGATTCCGACGTTCTGGAGTACGTGGAGCCAGAACCTGAGTTTGGTTGTGATTTTTCACAGCAGACAGGCAAGCATCTAAGCATATAGAATCCCTATTTTGCTAAAATGATTTCATTGCAAAACGATATATATGCATGTGTTGTTTTATGACAAACTTATCGGGAATGGTTAGAATTGGTTAGACCTAATTGCTGCATATCCTTCCTTGTTACGTTGTTGCCCTTTATCTTTGTAACCTTGGGATGGAAATACTTGGGAATGTTTACTTGTTTACCGAGGCCTAGCCATGCTTAAGTCTAGTAGTGTTAAGAATCGATGGAGGGAGCCATCGATTGAATTTATTCACTACTTGCGATTATGGGCATAAAATTTGACTACTTACACTAAATGGTTCATATGGAAAATATGCTTAACTTGGACGAGTGATAGAGCGATGAAGGGATGGTGGTTTTCCCTGATGCAAGTAGCCTCGTCTGGGTTGTTAAGGACCGAACATGTTGACGTCTATTCAAGCACCTTACGTACTACCACACGCCGGTATGGGACGGCTTGACTTAGTACTACGTTGCACTGTAATCATCTACGCTACGCTGGTCAATCGTGAGGATGCTGTTCCTTTGGAGAACCCCGGGTGTGCCTGGTTTTGGCAGGAGGTTTCTCCCACGATGGTGAGCCCGCCTTAGCCACATCACACACGCACGTGGCTAAGTCGTCGGGGGCCTAGGCGGAGTTTAGGTTATTAGGGTGGGACTAGGAAAGGACATGTTATGAGCTTGTGTCACTTGTGAGTCACACCTGTGTGGTGCTGAAAGCATTTGATTCTTGTTCATTTCGTGTGGGTAAAGATGTACCCCTCTGATCAGAGTAAAACTATTCGAATAGCCATGTCCACGGTTACAGGACGACCGCTTGATGTGTTAGTCAGTCTATGTTAGCATCAAACCGGGTTAAATGGGTTGAATTAGTTTTGGATATGATATGGTTATATTTGCAAGCCATAGTTGGACAATGGAAGTCCATGGTTGGTGATGAGAGCACAGGTAGTGCTTATACATGGATAGTGATGAGAGCACGGGTTGTGCTTATTTATGTTTAGTTTTCAGATTATGCTAAGTTTGAAACTCTATATTTGCAACTTGTTATTTACTCAACTAAATTTGCTTTTATGCAAAACTTGAACCCTTATGCCATATTATAAGGTAGAAGCTTGCATACTCCTTTGTTCTATATATATATATATGAAAGAGTAAGTCTTGCGAGTACATTTCGTACTTAACCCGATGTCTGCAATTTCAAAAGAGGACGTTGGAGAGTTTGCTTGTTCTTATTACCCTACCGAGGGCGGTGAGGGTGGTGAGTAATCTTTTTAGCTTGACTCTTGCCCCGGTCGGTTGCCTTGTGGGGTAGTTGGCAAACCACGGGTTTTACTTTCGTTTATGTGAAAAACTTAAACTTCCGCTGCTTTGGTTTGTATTGTAAGATGGGTTGTTGAATCCCATGATAATATATGTATATTGCTGTCATTTTATCTACCTTTATGCATTTGTGATGGGTATCAATTGCTTGCGATGAAAGTGCAAGGCTAGTCGCTTTTCCTGGGGACTAGCTAAGCATGAGTATGAAGTTTGAACAATTGAGATGTTGTAGAGCTCTCGTAATTTGAGTCAAGTCTCCTGAGATGTGTAACACATCTGGTCGCCGCCTTCGTGTGGTTTGACGGGCATGTCTCAGGCTGAAGTTGACTGGCATGCGGAGTCCCAGCAATATCTCTTTTGCTCATTATTCGGCATTATGGATTTTATATCGAATGGTGTTAATTTGTGATCATGGGCACATTGAGATACGAGTGGCTATTTATGCGTGTATGGATCCCACTCAATCAAAATTATGTGGTGGTCACAAATTGCATTGGACGGTATAATTTTCGGGTGCCCACAGCGGTTGGTATCAGAGCAATGCTGACCATAGGCTAGAGTTTAGCTTGGTGATTTGAAAAGAATTTGAAAAGATTTTCAACTTGAATTAGTTGTGAAAACTTTTAGGATGTGTGATCCTTTTTACTTCTTATCTCATTCTAGTATCCATCCTTGCCTTACTCTTCTTTTAATCTCCTTACTATGATTTTATTTGCAAACCAAATCTTTACTTCTCTCTTTCAAATGGTAGTTCGATATAAAAGCTGGTAAAAATTGTACAACGAAGTGTACTAAATAGTGTTTTACTTACTCATGAACCCACCATAAAAGGTTTTTAACTTTCAAATGTTTATGACTCCTTTTCTCAACTCAAAATATCAAAAAGACGAGTTCTGGAATTCTGGACCAGCTGCTACTCAAGAGTTTCTACAGAAAGTTCCACTTACTATTTTCACTTGCCAATTTTTCTGGAGATCACCAACTGTACCAGGAAGCTAGGTAAAAATTGCCAAAATTTTCTCTCTTCTGTAGGTCTCTCTAAAAATTCATGAATTGGCTGCTGTCCTGCAGTCCTAAAAATTTCAGACTAGTATTCTGAAAAATAAAATGTACAAGCATTAAGAATACATCAAATAAATTATCTAAGGGTACTCCCAGCTAGGTAACGCTCGTTAGAAAGCTATTTTGTAGTATTAGTGGCCATTTTTGAGTGTTAGTTTATTTGGTTCTTTGTTCCATGCGGTTGATGTTTCTTTATTGATCGCATTGGAAAACTATGTCGCTTTCATGCTTCTTGCTCGGGCTATAAGTAGTGTGAGCTCGATTGGTGGTTAATGGATTTTCAGTTGATGCATCATGGCATGATAGGCTAACCCAGTAGACCTCATGAATTATTGTGTGATTTTTGAACATTTGCATCATAAGATAATAATTCAAATAGTGTGCATAACTGTGTGCTGAACTCTATAGACAGCTGCATTCATGATTTTATATAGCCCAGACCATAAGAGATAAAATGTGCATCTTTTTGCCATAGCTAGTATACATACCCAGTAGGCTCCATGAATTTTGGTAGGAGTTTTGGATCCTTGCTTCATAGTTTAAAAATTCATATAGTACTGCATGGTCATGTCCTGAAATTTGTAGGTAGTCTGATTGTTGAATTTATATAGCCCAAACTAAAAGTGGTAAAATCTTGGTTTCTTCTGGGTAGTTTCACCACTTAAACATGCATCGCCCTGATTTTTGTCCAAATTTTTGCACCTTTAGAGTTTGATTTAAAAATTCGACAAACACATTGAACAATCTGTTCCAGCACTGCATGACCTATCTTCTTTATTTTCCACAAGACAAACCACTTGTTCAAAAATTACAATTCCTTTCCAGGATTAAGAAGACTTTGCTAGGAATTTTAATCTAAAATTTTTTCCATTTTATCACTTCTCTAACCTAGTTGTTACCTACTGTTTTCATCTCAGAAGTGTGTAGGATAGAGCTAAGCATGTGAAAAATTTTAGTTTATCATTAAAACTTTTGTTCAGCACTATCCCAAATTCTTTTTAATATTTTAAGGAGGGTAGTGTATCACCATAATTTGAACTTGTTAGTAAGGATTTTGAAATTTTTCATGCCTTCATAAATTCAAATCTAACTATCTTGATTTGAAGCAAACTACAAGTAAAATTAGGGACTTGAGTTGAGATGGCTCAATATGCAAGTTTTGTGCCCCATTATGGTTGGATGCAAAATTTGTGAATTGCAGCTACTCACAAGTATCCTTTGAATAACATGATAGTAACATCCAAAATTAATTTAGTTTGTAAACTGACTCATATATTTTGAATACTTCCCTAGAATGACCTATTCATCGTAAAATCCTATTTTCTTCCTACAATAACGAGAACTTTGTTAGGAACCTGAACTTTAAAGCCTTGTTTGATATTATCACCTGTCCAGCTTGGTTATTAGGCTATGTTTTGGTGCTTAGAACAAACCCGAGATTACATAACCTGTATGTTTCGTTTTCACTAACCTACTAGACAAACTTTTTAAATTTTAAGGGGGGTAGCACCTTATCCTATTTTTTTAAATCTTACAATCTTATATCCTTTAAAGGGTAAAAATTTTCCTTATGCCCATGGTACGTCTTGAGTTGGACTAATCCTTCAAGAACAATTTTCCCAAAAGATTGTATGTCCATGACTCATTCCCTATTACAAGTTTCCTATGAAACATGTTTATGCCTCTAACCTTAACCTTGTTGTACTCTTGGAGAGGGCAACTGTTATTGACCAAAACATTTCCACTAAGGTACACCTTGATCACTTTACAACATACCCTTTTTGATTATACTTCAATCTGCCAGTTATATTTGCCCACATGTTCAATGATCGCTGAGGAGACCTCCACTATGTACTATGTGTAAAATAGTTGTTAGGTATTCCCTTCATGTAATACCTTATCATATGGATGTAGAGCCAATCTGAGGCTTGTGAATGTGAATTTTCCTAATTAGTTAGTTTGTTGCTTTAAATAGAAAGATAGAAAGACTTGAGCTCAATCAAGCCATGCTACCACCACAACCTACAAACCGATTAAACCAAAAGGATTGTTCCATGGCATGTATGCAATACAAAATATTTTCATACGCATTAAATCATGTCATACATACATCATATCATTCATTCATCATGATATCATAGCATACATCCATGCCTTTTTGAAAAAGAAAGTTATTGCTACATATGCCATCTAACAATTTGCTGTCTACCATGACCCAAGTACGTGAATGTATATAATGAGATATAACCCGGCCTTGTCCCAATTATTCAAGTCCCAACATTCTAATTTTCCCAGGTTAGTGACTCAATGAACCATGCCATGTATTATGACTACCATGTATCCCCAATTATGTAAGACCTTTATGGATGAAGGTAATAGTAATTAGAGACTGATTCCCTATTTTCCTAATTACTGGGCTTACTATCCTGAAATTTTCCATTTGCCAAAAGTGAGCTTAGCAATGAGAGGTCATGATTGAAATGTTTAAAGTTTTGTTTCTAGCCATAACCTTAACATGCTAACTGTAACCAACAATGTCCTTCTAATTTGAGTAGTATTCCCATAGCTTAATTTTATCTGCATTTTCCAAATTTAGGAAAACCCTAGATCGAATGTGAGTTCGACAAGATTGGATTGCGACCATAGGTTTTTCAAAGTCGTATCTTGATATTTTGACTACCTCTAGGATACGCCTTTCCAATACATTATATACCTCATGAACTATGCTCCCCATAACCGAATAAACACCGCTCTTTTCCCAGCCAAACTAAGACTCGTTATCAGAAAATCAACCTACACCTGACCATCTTTTCCACCCACAACCCGACGCAAATCTCGGGGACGAGATTTATTTTAAGGGGGGTAGATCTGTAACATACCCAAAATTTTAATTCCCACTTTTGCATCTAAAATATTGAAAAATTATTTTTGTGAAGTAGAGACACTAAAATTTTTTAACGAAAAACCTAGGCGAGTCTAAGAATACTAATTTTGATTTCCAAATTTATGATTAATTTAAAACCTTTAACTTGATAGTTTCAAGAAAGAAAATAAAACTTTGTGTGTGCATGTAATTGTGTGATGTATGGTTGTGTCTTGAGTCATTTTATTTGTTTATGGATTTTACTAGCATTTCATATTAGGACTCATGAGCCTTAACTTAAAGACTTGAAACAAATACTTAATGTATATTTACAAGAATGTATATATAAGAAATATAAGAAGTTGAGTAACTAAAAGTATAAATCATGCTCAACAACATCATATTAGGTCAAGAATCATCTAAATATAATTTTACAAGCACTTAATTATATTTTATAATAGGAAACATATAAGTAATGATAAGCTTATTGAATATTTAAAAATAATTGGTGCAATATAAAATCATGAGGAAATTCATGTAGATACTATGTAATATATATATATCACTGGAATTTTGGTATAATTTAATGTGTAGTTTTGATACCCCAAATAATTAGGTCAAAGCAGTCAAACTACAGTTTAATATTAAACCCTAATCGGCAAAACTAACTTACATCTCATAAGTGTATTTTATCACATGACATTGTATAGGGTTATAATTTATTAAAATACTAATCTATTTATCATGAATTAATATAATTTTTCCAGAATTTATTTTGTAGGTTTTCACATTTTAAAAATTCAAACAAATTTCGGCTGAAATGAATTTCTTTATTTTTCTGAGATTAAAATATAAAGTATTTTTGTGTGAAACCAAAGAAAATGGAACCTAAGTATTTTTATCTCCCACCAGAAAAATCCACATTATTTTATCTTACACATAAAATGAGTTTTGGAATTTTAAAGATGGGAGAAAGAAATAAACATGGAAATCCTTTGTGAACCTGGCCTAACAGTACTTCACCCAATCTTCTACCCATCCTCCTCACTCTATCTCTGCTTGTATCACCCTGGACCCACATTGCAGTGACACAGACTAGCTCTAACTCAGTGCATATAGTTTCCACCGCCCTAACGCAGAGAGAGAGACAGAGATCGGGAGAGATCGACGCCGGGTGCTCGACGCGTGTCCATCACCGTGTCCGAAGCCGACGATCGCCATATCTCCTCCCAGCCATGTTGTCTATCCTCACTTTTTACTCTGGTGCCGATCCAACCGAGGGAGGGAAACCCTAGCCACTCCAACGATCTGCAAACCTACTGCCGGCCGCGAAGAAGACGATAGCCGCTGTCACCGACGAGCCACTGCCATCCCCAACTCATTCGCGTTCCATGCTCACCTCCCTATGCCGAGCAAGTTTCCTTTTGACACTCTCCCGTATCGCCGAGCCAATCATCGAGAACGCCGACGCGCCCATGAAGCTCGGGAGCACGCACCGAAGGCCGCCGCCGGTGACATCACTGTCGTATAGCATGAAGGAGACCATCCCGAGCCATTTCCTTTCGCCATCAGCTTCCCCATGAGCTTCGCAGCAAAACCCCTCAAGAATCCCCGGGAATCGTCAACCGAAGAGGGAGATCGCCGTCATCTTCCCTAGCTCCGGCCAACCGACGCCGTCGCTGTTTCCTTCCACTCTGGTGAGCCCCACTTCGATTCCTCGCGTATCAAGCATCCTTGTGTGATTGTTGAGCCATCCCTCACCTCCCCTTGGCAAATCATAGGCCGAGGATCGCTGTCGCCGTGAAGCCGCCATTCACTGCCGCCGCCGGAGCTCTGTCTAAGCCGCCGTCGCTGTTTAAGTTACGCCGACTACTTCCAACCTTTTGGTAAGTCTCTAGGAGACCTATAGGACCATATGCATGTGTTCGTTCGCATCGATTCAAGCCGGACCTTGACTTGCACTTGCAGCCGAGAAGCCGTCGCCGCTTGCGCTGTCGTAGCCGTCGATTCCGACCACCTCCGGCGATGGGACGACCACCGTCGGGTGCGCAAGAGGAAGGAGCATCTTTTCCTTTTTGGTTGTACCGGCCGAGGAACCGCCGTTCACCGCCGACGCTGTCCACCAGTCGCCGGTTGCCGCCTCAGTCTGCCTTGCGGCTGTTTTCTCTTCCAGTGAGCCGATGACAGGTGGGCCCCATTTCCTCTTTTAGTTTGAGACTTGATTAGCAAGAAGTTAAAACATGCAAGCATCTAAGCATATAGAATCCCTATTTTGCTAAAATGATTTCATTGCAAAACGATATATATGCATGTGTTGTTTTATGACAAACTTATCGGGAATGGTTAGAATTGGTTAGACCTAATTGCTGCATATCCTTCCTTGTTACGTTGTTGCCCTTCATCTTTGTAACCTTGGGATGGAAATACTTGGGAATGTTTACTTGTTTACAGAGGCCTAGCCATGCTTAAGTCTAGTAGTGTTAAGAATCGATGGAGGGAGCCATCGATTGAATTTATTCACTACTTACGATTACGGGCATAAAATTTGACTACTTACACTAAATGGTTCATATGGAAAATATGCTTAACTTGGACGAGTGATAGGGCGATGAAGGGATGGTGGTTTTCCCTGATGCAAGTAGCCTCGTCTGGGTTGTTAAGGACCGAACATGTTGACGTCTATTCAAGCACCTTATGTACTACCACACGCCGGTATGGGACGGCTTGACTTAGTACTACGTTGCACTGTAATCATCTACGCTACGCTGGTCAATCGTGAGGATGCTGTTCCTTTGGAGAACCCTGGGTGTGCCTGGTTTTGGCAGGGGGTTTCTCCCACGATGGTGAGCCCGCCTTAGCCACATCACACACGCACGTGGCTAAGTCGTCGGGGGCCTAGGCGGAGTTTAGGTTATTAGGGGGGGACTAAGAAAGGACATGTTATGAGCTTGTGTCACTTGTGAGTCACACCTGTGTGGTGCTGAAAGCATTTGATTCTTGTTCATTTCGTGTGGGTAAAGATGTACCCCTCTGATCAGAGTAAAACTATTCGAATAGCCGTGTCCACGGTTACAGGACGACCGCTTGATGTGTTAGTCAGTCTATGTTAGCATCAAATCGGGTTAAATGGGTTGAATTAGTTTTGGATATGATATGGTTATATTTGCAAGCCATAGTTGGACAATGGAAGTCCATGGTTGGTGATGAGAGCACAGGTAGTGCTTATACATGGATAGTGATGAGAGCACGGGTTGTGCTTATTTATGTTTAGTTTTCAGATTATGCTAAGTTTGAAACTCTATATTTGCAACTTGTTATTTACTCAACTAAATTTGCTTTTATGCAAAACTTGAACCCTTATGCCATATTATAAGGTAGAAGCTTGCATACTCCTTTGTTCTATATATATATATATGAAAGAGTAAGTCTTGCGAGTACATTTCGTACTTAACCCGATGTCTGCAATTTCAAAAGAGGACGTTGGAGAGTTTGCTTGTTCTTATTACCCTACCGAGGGCGGTGAGGGTGGTGAGTAATCTTTTTAGCTTGACTCTTGCCCCGGTCGGTTGCCTTGTGGGGTAGTTGGCAAACCACGGGTTTTACTTTCGTTTATGTGAAAAACTTAAACTTCCGCTGCTTTGGTTTGTATTGTAAGATGGGTTGTTGAATCCCATGATAATATATGTATATTGCTGTCATTTTATCTACCTTTATGCATTTGTGATGGGTATCAATTGCTTGCGATGAAAGTGCAAGGCTAGTCGCTTTTCCTGGGGACTAGCTAAGCATGAGTATGAAGTTTGAACAATTGAGATGTTGTAGAGCTCTCGTAATTTGAGTCAAGTCTCCTGAGATGTGTAACACATCTGGTCGCCGCCTTCGTGTGGTTTGACGGGCATGTCTCAGGCTGAAGTTGACTGGCATGCGAAGTCCCAGCAATATCTCTTTTGCTCATTATTCGGCATTATGGATTTTATATCGAATGGTGTTAATTTGTGATCATGGGCACATTGAGATACGAGTGGCTATTTATGCGTGTATGGATCCCACTCAATCAAAATTATGTGGTGGTCACAAATTGCATTGGACGGTATAATTTTCGGGTGCCCACAGCCGCTGCCTTTTCCTTGTCCCCTCTCCCGGCCGCGCCGCCCATCGCCCGTGCGCTCCCGCATCGTCCCGTTGCCGCTCGTGCGCCGCCGCCGGTGCGCCATCGCTCGCGCGCCGCCGCTCCGCCGCCTCCCGCGCCGAAACCCTAGCGCCGCCGCGCGTCATGGCCGGCTCGGTCGAGCCTGAGCCCGGCCGCTCGGCCGTCCGCGCGCCTCAGCCGCCCGATCGGCCGCCCGGGCCAATCTGGGCCGTCCGCGCTCGCCCGCGTGGCCGCCGCGTCCGCCGCGCCGCCTCGCCGCATGGCCGTCGCGTGGCTGCCGCATTGGCGCCACGTGGTGCGCAGCGGCCGACGCCGCGGCTGACGTCAGCCCTAGCCGCTGACGTCAGCAGTGACGTCAGCCCTAGCCCGTCGCCGCCAGCCCTGACGTCAGCATGACGTCATCGTGACGTCAGCATGTCGTCAGCCCTACGGGTTTATTGCGCAATAATTAATTAAGGACTTTTCTGTTTATAGTAAAAACACAGATAACTTCAAAAATTCATAACTAATTCATCCGGACTCCGTTTTAGTCCGTTTAAGTCTCAGAAAATTCATAAAAATGTAGAGAATCCATTAAAAATAGTTTTATTCTTTGTTTCAGTAGACTTATAGCGTGTATTGTTGTTTGCTTTGTTTGTCGTTTAGATTCCGATAATTCCGACGCTTCCGTTTATTTCGAGATCGTCGCAGAGGTAGCTTCAGCTCAGGAGCAAGGCAAGTCATACTTATTCATTTGATCATATTGTACCTAAATTGCGAAACAGTCTTATTTTTCTCTAAATACTGCATTGTTTTATAATGTCATCTATGGGTTAATTTACCTATTGTACTCAGCCTTATATTGCGATTACCTTATTTCTTTGATAGCTTGGGAAATAATTTGAGTAGTTGCTACAATAGAACTTGCTTAGCCCTGCTTAGAAACATTAGTTCACTAATGGGATAATTAAAGCTTCATTAATATTTAGTGATGGTTATTTCATGTGGGCTCACGATGGTTAATCGTGGGTGATCTAATAATTGCTTCAACTAAAATATTGATTAATGGTGGGTTGTGAGCACATGGTTTTGATGGTCGTGCTCATGACAATTAAGGACCGGTTCGCGGGAAACCCTGGAAGAAATACCGTGTGTACCACAAGCCAGCGTGGGCAACGGCTGGACTTGAAGTGTAGCTTTCCTCTAGCTGACGTACACTGGTTAGGGTGAGCGTGATGGAGTTTGGATGGGCCCGGCGAGGGTCTATGCGGCTGCCGGATTCACCAAGGCTCGAGGGGGGGCTGCCCACTGCCTTTTGAGGAGTGGGGGCGAAACCCGAGGTGGTACGATTGGTTAAAGGGGGTTATGCGAAGGGTCCTGTCACAGTCCCTTTCCGGGGTACCGTGGTGGTATACAGGCACGCGAAAACGTGTCGTGGGGCTGTGTCTTGTGGGTACAGATGTACACCTCTGATCAGAGTAAAACTATTCGAATAGCCGTGCCCGCGGTTATGGGCGATCAACCAGATTCACCGTGATTAGTTGAACTCTCTAATAATTTGACTTAATGAAAATGGTATAGTTCAGGTGGATGGTTTGGGCCTGTCGCAACGTGGTGTAGCGTTGGACGGTGATGATGAAATTTTGCTTAATTAATTCAACTATTTTACTGTTTTCAACTATTGTTTTTAAATGCGTATTTTATGCAAAATAACCATTGCAGCTCTCCTTTGTTATTACCTGCATCATTATTTTTCCTTTCCGGTATGACTTGTTGAGTACAGTGGGTAGTACTCAGTCTTGCTTTATTTTTTTCCCACACCAGAGTTGGAGGTTGTGTAACATACCCTAAATTCTAAATTCCAACTTTTGCATTTAAAATATTGAAAATGATTTTTGTGAAGTAGAGACAAAATTTTCCAACGAAAAACCCTAGGCGAGTCTAGTGATACTAATTTTTGTTGTACAAATTCGTGATTATTTTAAAACCTTTAACTTGATAGTTTCAAGAAAGAAAATAAAACTTTGTGCGTGCATGTAATTGCGTGATGTATGGTTGTGTCTTGAGTCGTTTTATTTGTTTTTGGATTTTTGAGTCGTTTTATTTGTTTTTGGATTTTGGTGGCATTTCATATTAGGACCCATGTGCATTAATTTAAAATCTTGAAGCAGATAAGTAATATATATAGTTTTACAAGGTTGTAAAATATATGAAGTTGAGTAACTAAAAATGTAAATCACATCATATTAGGTCAAGAATTACCTAAATATAATTTTACAGCACTTAATTATATTTTATAATAGGAAATATATATGTAAAGATAAGCTTAGGGAATATTTAAAAATAACTGGTGCAATATAAAATCATGAGAAAATTCATGTAGATATTATTTAATATATATATCTCACTAAAATCTTGGTATAATTTAATATGTAAAATTGATACCCTAATTAATTAGGTCAAAGTAGTCAAACCATAGTTAATTTTAAACCCTAATTGGCACAATCAATACACATTTCATATGTGTATTTTATCACATAACACTGTATAGGGTTTACAATTTATTCAAATACTATACTATTTATCAAGAATTAATATAATTTTTTCAGAATTTATTTTGTAGTTTTGGATATTTTAAAAATTCAAATCAATTTCAGCTAAATTGAATTTCTCTATTTTGCTGAGATTAAAATATAAATTATTGTTGTGTGAAACCAAAGAAAATGGAAACTAGGCATTTTTACCTATCCCAAAAAAAAATCCACCCTATTTTATCTTGCACAGAAAATAAGTTATGGAATTTCAAAGAAGGGAGAAAGAAAAGAAATAGAAAAACTTTTATAAATTTACCCTAACAGTAGTTCACCCAAACTCTTACCCACCTCTCTCACCAAAACCTTGATATCATCGATCTGGGCCCACCTATCAGTGTCCTTGGCTCACCCATCCTCTGTTCCTTTTCTCCAACCGACCAAGCGCACGCAGGAGAGAGAAGGAGCCGACGCCGACCGTGCTCTGGACGACATCGACGCGTGGACTCGACGTGGCAACGCCGAGCTCGCCCTCATCTCCTTTCCAGCGAGTCGCACAACCATCCCCACTATTCCAGAACTGAGCCACCGAGGAGAGGAGCTCCTGCTGCTCTCTTCCATCTCTCTTTCATCACCAGCCATGGAAGGGAAGCCGCCGCCGATCGCCGTTGAGTCGTCACCATCCCTATCTCTTCCACGTTCCATCATCTCTCCACCATGCCGCTTCCATTCCCACTGACCTCGCTCCTTTTCGTCCAGCCGATCATCGGGAACGCGACCGTGCTCTCGGAAGCTCTGGAGCGCACTCCAAGCGCCACCGTAGCGGCATCGTCACCGACGCCGTTGATCTGGACCAAAGCAAGCCAAGCCATCGCGCCACTGGTCACCCCTCGACCTTCTCTCCGAAAGCCCTCAAGAGTCATCGAGAGCCATGCCCCGAGAAAGGAGATCGGCTACTTTCTTCATGTCGTTGGTATTCTGCCTCCGCCGTCGATTTCTCCCTCCCTGGTAAGCTAGAGTCCGATTTCTCATGCTTGTAGCCTCTCTAAGACCTTAACGCCCATGTGCATACCTCACCCTGGCAGATCATCGACTCGTTCGAGCCGTGCTTGTCTTGCCGAGGAGAAACACTGCCACCGAGGGATCATGCGAGCCGCTGCTGACATCTAGGCCATCCCGAATATCGAACGCACTTCGGTGAGTACCTAGGATCCTTGTAGAGACACATACATGCGTTGTACTTCCCTTAACTGAACCATAGCGCGTGACATGCACAACCGAGACCTTCCGCCGCTTGCAGCCGCCGCCTACGCTGGTTCGACCCCCACCGGACAAGTTAAGTAGAGGAATGGAATGGCAATGATGTTCTCCTCATTTTGTCTTTAGACCTCAACCCTAACCGGGCTGCCAATCGCTGCTGGTGAGCAGCCAAAACCATGGGTAGGCTCCCAGCCTATCGAGCTGCTGGAAGGAATAGGATAAGGGCTTCGTTTTGAGAATTTAAACAAATGTAGGGTTCGAAATGTAAACATTCCTAATCACTGACAATAGACCTAGGACCTTAATGTAATAACTTGAAAAATCCAGGGACTCTTAATGAAAACAGCTTGATACACGTGTTTGGACTGCGGGTTCTAATTCAAGAACCATAGGGGGTTTTCTGAAAATCTGCATTCGCTGAACTATGGACCCAAAAGAATTATATTTTGGAAATATAAAAGGAAATGACTAAACCATTCTCTTTTCAAATGAAAATTGTACCAAATTTGTAAAATTCATATAAAATTAAATATAACTCATTTTGAGGTGAAATCAACTCCTCACAAAATTGTAAACTTTAATATTGTATAATAAAATCCTCTGCTCACAGTAGGATTTTATTTTCTATAATTGCAAATTTGAAATAGTAACCTAGAGCTTGTTTAATTTGTAGAAAATTCATCTTTAATCCAAATGAGATGAACCAAATTTTTGTAGAACCAGTAAGGTATGAAGTTTATTTTAGTAAGAGAAAATATGATACTTTTTGTACAGAAACTAAAACCAAAATTGTAAGTCATATAAAAACACTTATTTTTCAACCAAGACTTATTTAATTTCTATGAAATTAATGGTTAATCCAAAAATTGTGAATCCACTGCTATTCATCTTAGAATTATATACCTTTGATTTGGATGAAAGGAATTTGACAAAACTACCTCTTAAAAATAAATTTAATCAAATAACTATTTCTCTTTTGATTGAATTTATAAAATTCATAACTTTTAAAATAGCAGTGATAAAATAGAAACTTCTTCACCTAAAATCATTTTAGGATATGACTAACTCACTGTGAGGAATTCATGCATTTTAGAGCATTTTGGATTTTCCGCCTTATTTGGATATTTATTTGTATCGTACGTTCTTTTTATTTAGATTCTGACGTTCCGGAGTACGTGGAACAAGATTCTGAAATTAAGTGAGATTTCTCACAGCAGACAGGCAAGCATCTAAGCATATAGAATTCCTATTTTGCTAAAATGATTTGATTGCTAAGCAAAAGATATGCATGTGTTGATTTGCTACAAAATTATCGGTATTGGTTAGAATTGGTTATACCTAATTGCTGCATATCCTTCCTTGTTTCGTTGTTGCCATTTATCCTTGTAACCTTGGGATGGAAATGCTTGGGAATGTTTTCTTGTTTTACCGATGCTTAGCCATGCTTAAGTCTAGTAGTGTTAAGAATCGATGGAGGGAGCCATCGATTGAATTTATTCACTATTTGCGATTATGGGCATAAAATTTGACTACTTACACTAAATGGTTCATATGGAAAATATGCTTAACTTGGACGAGTGATAGGGCGATGAAGGGATGGTGGTTTTTCCTGATGCAAGTAGCCTCGTCTGGGTTGTTAAGGACCGAACATGTTGACCTCTATTCAAGCACCTTACGTACTACCACGCGTCGGTATGGGACGGCTTGACTTAGTACTACGTTGCACTGTAATCATCTACGCTCCGCTGGTCAATCGTGAGGATGCTGTTCCTTTGGAGAACCTGCCTGGTTTTGGCAAGGGGTGAGTGCTGGAGATGGTTTTGGCAAGGGGGTTTCTCCTACGATGGTGAGCCCGCCTTAGCCACATCACGCACGCACGTGGCTAAGTCGTCGGGGGCCTAGGCGGAGTTTAGGTGATTAGGGTGGGACTAGGAAAGGACATATTATGAGCTTGTGTCACTTGTGAGTCACACCTGTGTGGTGGTGAAAGCATTTGATTCTTGTTCATTTCGTGTGGGTAAAGATGTACCCCTCTGATCAGAGTAAAACTATTCGAATAGCCGTGTCCACGGTTACAGGACGATCGCTTGATGTGCTAGCTCACTCATGTTAGCATCAAACCGGGTTAAATAGATTTGATTAGTCTTGGATATGAAATGGATGTATTGATAAGCCATAGTTGGACAATGGTTGTCCATGGTTGGTGATGAGAGCACGGGTTGTGCTTATACATGGATGGTGATGAGAGCACGGGTTGTGCTTATACATGGATGGTAATGAGAGCACAGGTAGTGCTTATACATGGATAGTGATGAGAGCACGGGTTGTGCTTATTTGTGTTTAAATTTCAGATTATGCTAAGTTTGTAACTCTATACTTGCAATTTGTTATTTGCTCAACTAAATTGGCTTTTATGCAAAACTTGAACCCTTATGCCATAATCTAAGGTAGAAGCTTGCATACTCCTTTGTTATATATATATCTATTAAAGAGTAAGTCTTGCGAGTACATTTTGTACTTAACCCGATGTCTGCAATTTCAGAAGAGGACGTTGGAGAACTTGCTTGTTCTTACTACCCTACCAAGGGCGGTGAGGGTGGTGAGTAGTTTTTCAGCTTGACTCTTGCCCCGGTTGGTTGCCCTTTGGGTTATGTGGCACATCATGGGCCTTGTTTTTGTTATGTGTTATTATGAAACTTCCGCTGCTATAGTTTGTATTGTAAGATGAGCCTTAGAAACCCATTATGACATATGTATCTTGCTGTCCTTTATCCTTATTTATGCATTTGTGATGTTTATCAATTGCTTACGATGAAAGTGCAAGGCTAGTCGCTTTTCCTGGGGACTAGCTAAGCATGAGTATGAATTTTGAACAATTGAGATGTTGTAGAGCCCTCGCAATTTGAGTCAAGTCTCCTGAGATGTGTAACATATCTGGTCGCTGCCTTCGTGTAGTTTGACTGGCATGTCTCAGGCTGAAGTTGACTGGCATGCGGAGTCCCAGCAATATCTCTTTTGCTCATTATTCGGCATTATGGATTTTATATCGAATGGTGTTAATTTGTGATCATGAGCACATTGAGATATGAGTGGCTATTTATGCATGTATGGATCCCACTCGTTCAAGATTATGTGGTGGTCACAAATTGCATTAGACGGTATAATTTCCGGGTGCCCACAGGTTGTTTCTGAGGAAGACTTTTCAGAAGAGTAGGCTTGTTGCTACCGTCGAGGAATGCCTGTGGAGTGGAGTCGCTACGTTGTGTGTGTTTAGTTTATTAGAATAGTTTGTTTTCTTTTTCCGCTGCAGTTTTGTAAGAGATTTTTGTTGTTTTGTAAGACGTGGATCTGTATGGCAACTTTGTCATTTGTGTACCCTGGCTGGTCCTGGACAGGGATTTTAATACACAATTTGCTTTGGAAATTCTGGTAGTGAATTTCTGGGCGTGACAACGACTGGCTGTTAGCACCGGAGGAGGTGATCGAGGAGATCTTTCCACACACAGAGGACCACTACCGTGACTACCTCTGCTGGTACTTATCTCGCACTCGTGCTCGTGTGATGTATAGTCCAGCCGCTCCACAGCCACACGTTGCCGCTGTCATGGACGCGTACCCCACGCACCGTGACCGAGAGTACTTCTTGGGGTACGTTGAACTTATGCTCGCTTGTTTCATTTTTTTCTCGGATTGATACTGACATGCTTTCATATGTCGTGAATAGGCCGACGCTGCACGAGCGGTCAACGCCGATATTAACTCGGTGCTAGTCAGGTTGGACGCTGGGTTACACCAGGCTGACGTTCGACCGGATGCAGTCGAAAATGAGCGCTGTGATGCGCTTCTTCTCTTGTCGCAGCGCTGTGGACGCGGTACCTCCAGGTGGTCCACAGCCAGCACGTCCACGCGCCCCTAGGGCTGGAGTTGTGCGACCTACAGCAGCGGCTTCCCACGGTACTGCTATGCCCATAGATTATTTCCATAATATTTAATTTATTATCGCTAACATGACCACGTCACAACAAAATAAACGCACACGCAGGTCCCCCTCTGCCTTCCCACGCCTTTGCTGGAGCTAGCAGTTCGTCACACAGAGCGTCGATCCCTCGTCCAGACATGCAGCCGCGTGTCCCTCTAGGTGAGCGTGCGTGATTCGTTACTCACGTTAGTTGTACTCGTTCATACAAGAATTTTTTACTTCCATGAATCTTATGTCATTCCTCCCACAGGGTTTCAGGCGGGGATCTTTGGTGCAGGAGCGTCCTCTTTACACGCCGGCGGGGCTGGTCCTAGCGACCATTTCTACGACGACGACTTGGAGGACGCGACACAGCAGGATATACTTGGCTCGTCACAACTTGGCGGAGCTCCACCACCGCAGACCCAGGAGCAGCCAGCGGACACACCAGTACCGGAGGGACGGGCAGGTCGTGCCGTACCACTGGACCGTTTGACGTACTCGCAAGGACACGTTAGGGCCCAGGGTAGGAGAGACAGGGGCAAGAGGGCTCGGCAGTAGTGGTCCACCTCTTGTGTGTCTGTACATACAGTTCTTCTGGTTTATATTTTTGTGATCCAGTACTACTTTTACAATTGCTACCTTTTTGTAATATTTACAGTTAGTAACTTTGTGTTACCTCTTTGTATATAACTCTATTCGGCCCGTTTTTGGCCCGTGACAGACATTTACGATACGTCGCTATCATCTTTCGGCGCGTGAAGGCGTCCCGACTCAGTTTTGCCGATGCTTTGTTCGACACAATCATTCAATTTGCGCTGCCGCATGAACGTGTTGTCAAATCCATGCTACTGGTGAACTCACGTTAGATGGATATGTGCCTCTCCTTCCTCCACTATATATTACGTAGGTCGGAATACGCGCTCTTCATCCAATGGCCCGAGGAAGTGCTCATTTCAACCGGTCAGGCTCGGCAGTAGTGGTCCACCTCTTGTGTGTCTGTACGTACAGTTCTTCTGGTTTATATTTTTGTGATCCAGTACTACTTTTACAATTGCTACCTGTTTGTAATATTTACAGTTAGTAACTTTGTGTTACCTCTTTGTATATAACTCTATTCGGCCCGTTTTTGGCCCGTGACAGACATTTACGATACGTCGCTATCATCTTTCGGCGCGTGAAGGCGTCCCGACTCAGTTTTGCCGATGCTTTGTTCGACACAATCATTCAATTTGCGCCGCCGCATGAACGTGTTGTCAAATCCATGCTACTGGTGAACTCACGTTAGATGGATATGTGCCTCTCCTTCCTCCACTATATATTACGTAGGTCGGAATACGCGCTCTTCATCCAATGGCCCGAGGAAGTGCTCATTTCAACCGGTCACAATTGAAGGAAAAAAAAGAGAGAGGTGAGGAAGGAGGAGAAGAGCCGCGAAGCGTTGTTGCTGTGCTTATTCGATCGTAGGTTAGTACAATATCCCGACGTATGGTTATATATTGTGTCGCATACTAGTGTAATTACCATGTATTTGAAATTTGTGAGTAGATCTGTAGCACTTAGATGCGGACCCTAGATTTTTTGCAAGTAGATCTGTAGCACTGTGAGTAGATATGTTGAAATTTGTGAGTAGATCTATAGCACTTACAAGTGTGAATAATTTTAGGCTAGATTTGTTGTGCACACGTTTGGTTTGTAGTAGTACTATATTTGACCGTACAATGAGAAGTATTAAGGGTGTTTACAATATTTGATAGTTGTTTTTTAAAACTGTAGGATGCCAAGGCGTGGAAAAGCTACCAACTCAAGGTAACATAAATCGTTTCTGTGATATTATGTGTTATTCGTTGTGCATGAAATGACGAATCCTAGATTAACGAGTTAGGGTGTTTCATTTATTGTTGACTTGTAGTTATCGCCCGAAGACTGGAAATGCCTTCAACCCATTGCCTTTGCCTAGCGGTGTTCCAGTGCCCATGTGCTGGTGCGGTGATCCTTGCAAGGTAGCCAAGTCTGATGAAGAGGAGACGTACATGCAGAGATACTGGATGTGTGCCAATTTTGAGTTTGAGCCAACACCTGAGATCCACCGCATTAACTTAATGGTGAGGAACTAATGTTTTGTAATAATTATTTGGTGTATTAAGTAGTCTTGAACAACTTATTTGCTTAGTAAACATTGCATTTGTTGCAGACCCCTCCACCGCTATGTGATTTTGAGCAGTGGATTGACACCGAGATCAAGCCGCAAAACAAGGATCGGTTGGAGTACATGCGGCAATGGGATGCAGAGCGCAAGGAGAAGATAGAGCAGAGACACAAGGAGGAGGCCACAGAAAAAGAGCACAAGGCTGAGGCGGAAAGGAGGCGTGTTGTTGCGTACAGGGAGAAGCGGGAGCGGAAGCTTGAGCGTGCGCGGCGAGCGAAGGCAGCAATGGAGGAGAATCCCGATGCGCAGAGGAAGGGAAAGTGGCCTCGTTGCACTCAGTAGTATGCACGAGTTGGTAGTTGTATCGTCGTCGTGTTCAACTCTTGCACTACATTCCTTCTAGTTCTAATCTAATCTTATCTATGTAACCGCAATGGAATCGGGTGTATCATGTTTAAATTGTACTACAACTTCTCCTTGTCTCGGTATGGTCATGAATGTGCTCAACATCAATTCTTAAAAAAAGTTTCTTTTCGGTTTCTAAAAACATGTTCTGTGAATTCGAAATTTTTTGAGTCCTCCGAAAATGATTTTCGGAATTTTCGAAAATAGACAGAACCAATTTTCGCTTCTGCAAATTTTTGGCCCTATCCGAAAGTGATTTTTGGAATTTCCTAAAATAACCGATAAACAAAATAAGGTTCTGTAAATTAATAAATTACAAATGGATATATCTAAAATTATTAAATTATAACTCCGATAGGTTTATCCAAATATGCAATTACAAATGTGTATTAGTCAATTATAATAAATTATAATTATAATAACAACTTATAAATTATAATTAATCAATTATAAACAATTCTGTCATTAATTATTTACTAACAACTTAAAAACAATTCTTACCAAATTAAATAAAAAGTTCTGTACATTACTAAATTAAAAATGGATATATCTAAAATTAATAAATTAAAAATCCGATGTGTTTCTCCAAACATTCAATTCAAAATGGGTATTAATCAATTATAACAAAATTATATTTACAAAAACTACTTACAAACCTAATTATGAAAACAACTTACAAATTATAATTAATCAATTATAAAATATATGTCATTAATTAATTAATAACAAGTTAAAAACAACTCTTAACAAATTAATTTGTATTAATAACAAAAAAAACTATACTTAACAAATAAAAAAAATAAGGCCGGCCGGCCCGGCCTGTCGAACGGCCGGCGTTCGACTTGTCCGGCGGCCCGGCCTGTCGAACGGCCGGAGTTCGACTGGGCCGGCGCCCCGGCCTGTTGACATGCCGCGTGCCGACAGGGCCCAGTCGAAACACGGCCGTTCGATCGGTCCGGCCTGTTGTCGCTCCGACGTTCGATTGGGCCCTGTCGAATCGCCGTGGTTCAACAGGCCCACATTTTCGCGATTTTCTGCAAAAGCCTACTAGTTTTGCGATTTTCCATTTAAACAATATTATTTCTAAAAAAACTCTATTTACAACAACAACTTCAAAATTATATTTACAAAAACAACTTTAAAACTTTCAAAACTTAATGCAACAGTGAAAAAACACCCTTTCAGAGGGCGGGAAGGGGGCCGCCTGCAAAAGTGCCCCTCCCTCGCCCCTGTACAGGTGGCCCCCCACAGTAAAAATCGCCCTCCTAGAGGGCGGCAAGGGGCCGCCTGCAAATTTGCCATGCCCTCTCGGACGGCCGTCCCCCATCGGCCAACAGCCGTCAGCCACGTCACAAAAAACGCCCTTCCAGAGGACGATGGACGACTAGTTTTGTAAATTTTCAAAATAGAAAATTATTTCTGTAAATATTTTAATAAATAAAATTAAAAATAAAAAAACTCCAGCCGTTTCCCCTCAGCCTGGCTCCGTGGCCTGTTTTGCATTAGTTGGGCCTGGCTAAGATCCCCATCCAGACAACCAAACAGGCCAATAATAGCGATGGGGAGCTGTGATGTTCTTTTCCTCTTCTTTTTTTTTCTTTTTGCAGAATATAAGGATATTGTTCTCGGAAGGAGTTTTAGACACTAAGTTGGCTTCTATAGAGACCTCATGGTTTTGAGGCATCAAAACAAAAGGCTCATTCATTCCCTTGTGCATGAAAACAATTGGTCCATCTTTTGAATCAAATTAACATGCTCTTAGGCTATGTTTGTTTGGGTGAATTGAAACTCATTCTCACCGCACATAAAACTGAGCAACTCGTTAGCACATGATTAATTAAGTATTTACTATTTTTTTTGAAAAATGAATTAATATGATTTTTTAAAACAACATTCGTATAGAAACTTTTTGCAAAAAACACACCACTTAGTAGTTTGAAATACGTGTGTGTGGCCGAACACATCCTTAGTGTCTCTGCAGGTTCAAATGGCAAGAAAGAACAGACTGCAGTTTCAGGAATGTTGGCTGCCCAGTTCCTAATGAACATGTAAGTATCCCATCAAACAATACTCTCAATGTATCTAGTTTCATCTACATTGGGGGCACTGTCTACCTTATATTCTTACAAACTTAAGTCAGAAAATTCACTTTCAGTTAGCATCACCGATTTACCATTTAATACCTGATTTTCATCTACATTGGGGACACAGTCCATCTTTCTATGCATATTCCCCTGCAGCTGTAGTGATTTCTTTGGATTAACCGTGAAGATTCCTAGCCGATGCCGGTGCTCTCTGAATTGTTCCAAATTTTTGACAATCTTGACATCCCTTGTAGTACTTGAAATAATCCTCTAGCATTGTCGGCCAGAAATATCCAACCCGCTTTAGAAGCCATCTCATTTTATGGGCCGATTGATGTGTTCCACAGATTCCTTCATGGACCTCACTCATAACAACTTTAGCCTCTTCTAGACTTAAACACTTGAGTAAGACACCATCAATCGTCCGATAGTATAGGTCATCATCTAGTAAGACATAATGTAAAACCTTATATTTCATCTGTCGTGACGCCGATTGGGAGGGATTTCGCAAGTAATCGATGATAGCAAACCTCCAATCATCAGCATCCATAGCAGCAATTTGTATCTCAATATCTTTTGCCATCGGCCTGTATCCTGATGCCCCCTGAGCTAAGTCATTGGCTTCAAAATTTTGTTTTCTGGGTATGTGTCTCATTGTCACAATCTTGAAGGTTTGTAGCAACTCCTTGCACTCTTCATTGTAAACTCTAAAGATATCATTTCTGCATTCATACTCCCCAGAAAGCTGATTGATAACTAACTGTGAATCGCCAATAATTTCCACAGCATCGGCCTCTACTTCTTGCAATAACTGCAAACCCTTGAGAACAGCTTCATACTCTGCTTGATTATTTGTATAATAAGGCTTGATAGTAAACGCAAACTCAAAGCTTGCCCCCGAGGGGATATAATGACTAGGCCGATGCCGCATTCATGTCTGCAAATAGATCCATCAAAATACAGTGTTCATGGCACAATGTCTGAATATGCAGTCGAGTCATCTCTATGTTGCACGATGAAATCGGCCAGGGCTTGTGCTTTGGTCGCTTTGGCCGATTCATATCTGAGGTCAAACTCTGTCAAGGCAAAAATCCACTTCCCAATTCTCCCTTTTAAAACAGGGGCCGATAACATGTATTTCATCACATCGGCCTTACTTATCACGACGCACTCATTGGAAAGTAAATAATGCCTCAACTTAGTACATGAAAAATATAAACATAAACACAATTTCTCCATTGGCGTGTACTTTGTTTCAGCATCTAACAATCTTCTATTCAGGTAGAAAATAGCTCTTTCTTTGCCATCTATCTCTTGAACCAAGGCAGAGCCGATGGATTTCTCATCGGCCGAGAAGTACAGCCTGAATGGAACTCCCTTCTGTGGAGGAATTAAAACTGGAGGGGAACTCAAATAGTTTTTAATATCGTCCAACTCCTTTTGCTGCTTATCACCCCATACAAACTCTTGATCATCCTTTATCTTTAAAAGTGGGGTGAACGGCTCTATCCTGCCTGACAGGTTTGATATGAAATGTCGGACGAAGTTAATCTTCCCAAGCAAAGATTGTAACTTGGTCTTGTTTTTAGGAGGTTGGATCTTTTTTATAGCATCAATGTTCTTCTGTGTGATCTCAATTCCTCTCTCGTGGACCAAGAAACCTAAAAACTGACCGGCCGATACGCCAAAGGCACACTTGTTAGGGTTCATCTTCAAACCATATTTTCTTGCTCTTTCTAGTACCTTGCGTAAATCGGCCAAGTGCATATCGTACTCTTTGGACTTCACGACGACATCATCGATATACACCTCAATCAGCGAGCCAATAAGATCATGAAAAATATAATTCATAGCTCTCTGATACGTAGCTCCAGCGTTTTTCAAGCCGAAGGTCATAACAACCCACTCGTATAGGCCGATTGCCCCCGGACACCTGAAGGCTGTCTTGTGAATGTCTTGCTCAGCCATGAATATCTGATTATAACCTGCGTTTCCATTCATAAAGCTGATGATTTTGTGTCCAGATGCAGCATCAACTAGCAAATCGGCCAACGGCATAGGGTACTCGTCTTTTGGCGTTTCTTTATTTAGATCTCTGAAATCGATGCACACCCTGAGCTTGCCATTTTTCTCCAATACTGGAACTATATTGGAGACCCATTCCGCGTATCGGCAAGGTCTGATGAAGTTGGCGTCGTAAAGCCTTGTGATCTTTGCTTTAATAGCTTCATGCATATCGGCCTTAAACCTCCTAGGAGCTTGCTTAAACGGTCGATAGCCTGGTTTGATAGGTAGCCAATGTTCTACAATCGATCGGCTTAATCCTAGCATCTCATGATACTCCCATGCAAAACAGTCCATGAATTCCTTCAAAAGATTTATCAGATTATTTTTATATTCCTGTGGTAGGTCAGCACTTACATACGTCGGCCTAGGTCTATCACCTATCCCTATATCAACCTCTTCGAGTTGATCAGCCGACGTAAAGCCTTGTCCCAATTTTGCATCTAACTCATCCACTGCATCATCTGTGTAGGGACTAGCTTGCTCATTTTGGGCAGTGGATGGCACATCTTTGTTAAATCAACTGCTTGTCTTGGTCTTCGATCGTCTTGATGTTACAATCAGTTACTTTGAGGAAATCAGCCTCCCAAACTCGTCCGGACAAGCAATCGATTCCCTCCATCTCCCAAACTGCGAGATCGACACTGACAACATGTAATGACCAATCGGCCTGCACGATCTCGACTTGGTCCCCTTGCCACTGAATGAGGCATTGATGCATTGTTGAAGGGACGCAACAATTTGCGTGGATCCAGTCTCGTCCCAACAACAGGCTATAGGAACCCTTTCCATCGAAGACAAAGAAGGTGGTAGGTATTGTCTTGTTGCCCACCGTGAGCTCCACGTTCAACACCCCTTTTGCCTCCGATGCGTTGCCACCAAAGTCTTTCAACACCATGTTAGTCTTGATGAGATCTTCGGGTACCTTTCCAAGCTTCCTGAAAGTTGTATATGGCATTAAATTTACTGCCGCGCCGCCGTCGACCAGCATCTTCGTCATCGGCCGTCCATTGACGAATCCCTTGATGTATAACGGCTGGAGGTGCCTGTGGCTGGTATCGGCCGGCTTGTCGAACACGGCTTGGTCTGGTGACAACTGTAGCCTAGCCGAGGATTGCTCCATCTCATCATCGGCTACTGCTTCATCAGCCATTCATACGCTGTATTCTGTTGGCAACACGAAAACCATGTTAACAGAAGCCGATGCTATGCCTTTGCCTTTTGCAGACGCAGGAGCTCGTGCTGACTTTGAGGTGCCCTCACGGCCTTGACCACCGTTGATTTTATCCTCCATTCTTTTTTAGTCCTGGTGGGTCGATGGACGTTTGCCGCCTGCTGCTCCTGGAACTGCTCCTTTTTCCTCAATCTCTGTGCCCGTCGTTTTTGAGTCTTGGTAAACACGTCGCTTGGGCACCACTGAGGGTTCTGGGGTTGGTCGTCGTCTTCACCCCGACGATCTTGATGCATCGGCCCTAGCCTTTCGTGTACGGATTTTCTTTGCTTGGTCGGCCGATGCGCTTGCCTACTTGAGCTGCCCTGGTAAGAGTCTTCTGTGTCATTGCATGCAGGGCACTCCTGGATTGACGGCCACCTCATCCCCTCGTTCCAGCAAAACCAGAAGAACTCGCACTCCCAATGAGGGTCGTAAGAGTTATCCTGATCAGTGTAGTCCTGTGCTTGCTCTTCCTGCCTTCGCTGGTATTTTTTAATCAGGCCTTCTGATGTCTGATGAGGTCGCCTGCCGGTCCGATGGCCATCGTCGTCGGCCCTGTCTGCCCGCACCATGTTGACTGGGAACGGGTGTCCTTCTATCTTCATCGGCCATTTGGCTTCATCAATCTTGATCCTGCCTTGCTCGATGGCCGATTGTATCTGTTGTCGGAAGATCTTGCATTCATTGGTGTGATGGGAATATGTGTTGTGCCACTTGTAATATCTTCTCTTCTTGATTTCCTCGACCGATGGTAGTACATGACCTACTGGCAGTTGAATCTGCTTTTCTTGCAGTAGTAGATCAAATATTTTATCGGCCTTGTTGATGTCGAAGTCGTACTTATCCTCTTTGTCGCCCTTCTTGGCCCACTGGCATGTTGTCGGCTTCTTCATTCGGGCCCACTCGGCCAGATCGACGTCGGCATCATCATCATCGTCCTCATCGGAGGCGTATTGATAAACTATGTTGATTTTCTTTGCTAACTTCTTCACCTCCTGGAATCTTTGTTCATGGGCCGATACCCGTTGTGCTAGCTGAGCTAGACTGTCAAATTCCTGTGACGAGAACCTTTCTCGTATCGGCCCCAGTAGTCCTTGGAATGCCAAATCGGCTAGTTGAGAATCGGTCAGACTGAGGCTATAACACCTATTCCTTATGTCCCTGAATCTTTGGATGTATTCTGGGACCGATTCGTCAACCTTTTGCCTGATGGCAGTGAGATCAGACAGTTTCATCTCTTGTACGCTGTTGTAAAAATACTTGTGAAACTGTTTCTCTAGATCGATCCATCCTCTGATGGAATTGCAGGGTAAAGATGAAAACCATGTGAACGTTGACCCTGACAGGGATAGAGGGAAAAATCTTACCCTCAACGCCTCTACAACCGATGCCTCACCACATTGCGCTAGGAATCGGCTCACATGCTCGTATGTAGAGACATTATCTTGCCCCAAAAATTTGGAGAAGTCCGGGATCTTGTATCGGCTCGGCAGTGGGACTCTGTCGAACTCCTCGGGGTACGGGTGCCGATACACTGTGGAATTCTCCTTGGGCTTCAAGCTTAATTGATCTCGCATCAATTCGGCTATCATATCGGCCCAGTATCATGCAGGCTGGTTTAGAGGCTCCTGGTGATAAGGCTGCTGAAAGCCTTCTGGCCGATATTGCCTCGGGGAGTACGGTTGGAAGTGGTGATTCAGGTTCTGAGCATCGTACTGCCCCATGGTGTACTGCTGGTAGCCTTGCGGCGCGTTGTAAGCAGCTGGTTGTGGAGGGTTTCTTGGCGTGGAGAATTGAGGTTGTCCGGCCGATGGCGGGTTGACTGGACCTTGCTGCGTTGGCTCGACCACCGGCTGTTTCCCCTTCGTCCGTTGTGCAAATTGTTCCTCCGTAATGTGCTGAGGGCTTCCTCCCACTTGCTTGGTCAGGACCAGCGGCATGGTCTGTACTGGCTGAGCCGATGGAGGTGGAATCGGCGCTGTCGGCTGAGGAGCCGTACTCAAATCGTTCCTCAAGGTCCGATATGCAGAGAACTTGTTGTCGGTCAGATAAATCGGCCCTTGAGATTTGTACTGGTGAATGGAACCATCTAGGATTGACTTCACTGTGTTTGTCAATGTGTTCACCAGGACTCCAAATTGGTTGATCAGCGTAGAGTGAACTGCGGAGTCGATACGGTCCTGTAACGTCGGCGCAGCGTTGCGAGCGTCCTCTTCAGTTTTGACGGCTTGGTCATGTGCTGCTGCCGATGTACCAGCTCCATCTCCAGGGCTCGGCATTATCACCTTGGATTTCTGTATAAGAGTGCCTTGCCGAGTCCTAGAGTAAGTTTGCAGATACATATTCTGGAACTGCTTGATCAGCTTAGTCATCTCAGCTTTTTGTTCCTCGTTAAGCTGATCGGCGGTTACCGGGACGATGTTCTCCTCTGATACATCGGTTTGCTTCGACATCTTGAGGCGAACTTGCTCCTGGTGCGAAGCCTGTGTTCTTGTTGGTCCCACCGGGCGTGCCAAAAGCGTGTTGGCATAGAATTTCGACCTGTCCAACAACGAAACAGGTTCCACGTTTCCACGGCGGCCTGGGAGATCTGCTTAGCTCCAGTGCAGGTCCAATGGCTTGCCTAGGTGCATTTAGGGCGTACTAGTTGATTTGATCTGCAATCAACAAGATAAAAAAATAAACCAAGTTAATAAACGATGGCCGATCGGTCAATAGGCCGATGTCGCATCGTGAAGGCCTAGCCGATAGGGCAAAGCTATATCGGCTTATTTGAAGTTATATTAGAATAAGAATAAAGTACAGATCTAATCTCATCGGCCTTCATCAACATATTAATATTAACTTAAAGGTATTGGCCGATGACAGATGTAAAAGATAAATACACTAGCTAATACTCTAGTGCAAACTTATATAAACCAATCAGCCAATATAAATACATTGATCACAGAAAAATTATAAGATTAATCCATAACAAATATATTCATATATCTATCAAACAATTCATATAAGTGGCAAATACATGCAAAGACATAAAACAATCACATGCATTAGATAAAACTGGCTAAAAACCCCGGTGAAATCCTTAATTATGATCAAAAGCAGGCTTTGAATTAGATCTCAAAACAGGACTAAGGTCGATTGCAACTCAGAGTGTGAATTGAAACTTAACACAAAGAAAATCAAGCTGTTGATCACTTTTAGGGATGACAGATGCATTAGATGATCTAGACAAGCAAGCTAATTCAACCATTGTCAGCAATAAACCCTAAAACGAGTTAACCACTGGCATTATAGAATTAGATAGCCATACCAAGATCAGCTAAGACATAATAAATGACGATTACATCATCAGGGCTTAACGTCTCTAAAACGACACGCTAGCCCCGACGATGTAGATTGTCGGGTACTAATTCTTACCTCTGCTCTAGGGAAGCAAGACCTCGTCGGAATTAATCTCTTGCGAGAGTTGGCGATGGGCCGAAAGTTGTTTATTGTATTGATTGTTGAGAGTCATTCTATGTACAAACTACCGGGATATTTATACCCGAGATTACAACATAATCCGTGTAGGACACGATCTTATCTCTAACTAACAAACAAGTCTTTGCGGCAGACTCTTATCAAATATTAGATCTAAATCTACTTGATTTACAAGATACAATTGCCTAAAACCGAGCCTTATCTCTATTTGGCAATCTCCTTGAAGCTTATCTTGAGCCCAGACCAAGCCCACGCTAACTCTGTCAACTTCCTGCCTCTATCAGCCGATAGCCATATCGAATCCGTATCGGCCGATACACCTTTTCTGCAAGTGCTCCTTCCAGTCCGATATGCTCACCGAGTCCGATACAATACTTGGTCTGACTCCAACTTGGCCCTTCCTCTCTGCTTCGGTTTTCTCTTTCCTCTCCGAGTAGATTACGAAAATCTGCTGTTAACACATGCCCCCCAATTCCGCTTCTTTATATAATGTGGCGGAATTAGCTTCGAGGAACCCATCGACTTCTTTGCTAGGGTTTATCTGAAAACCGCGCAGATCCAGATTCGTGGATCAGTGAGGAAACGGCGGTCAGCAGTTGCGGGCGCGGGCGGCCCGAGGTCAGGGACAACCCTGACAGGTGGGCCCCACCTGTTGGTGACCCCGCGGGAGAGAGGGAGGGAGTGTGGAACTGCGGGCGAGCGCGGCGCTCGTGGGCCACGGCCTACGGCCGGCCCACGAGGGAGGAGGCGTGGGGAGGAAGGCCGGCTGGGCCGACTGGGCCGACTGGGCCCGAAGGGAAAACGAAGAGGGAAAAGAAAAAGAAAAAGAAAGGAAATTTCCTGGGATTAATTAAATTCCAAATTTGATTTTAATTGATTTAAAATTATTTCTAGGGCTCTGAAAATTCCACTAAAAATCCTGTTAATGTATTTTGACATGGGGAACTCAAGAAAAATTCCACCCTACCATTTCCATTTCTTTAATGCATTAATTAATTGGATTTTTCTCCGGATTAATTAAACAATTTCTCGGATAAATTATTAAATTCAATTTTTACGATTTGGGAGAACTTCAGGGTGTGACAAACCTACCCTCTTAAGCGGAATCTCGACCCCGAGATTCAGAGGTGCTGGCGAAGAGGTGCGGATGGGTGGCCTTCAGTTCGTCTTCTCTTTCCCATGTAGCTTCTTCCACGGAGTGGTGGCTCCACTGAACTCTGCAGAACCTAGTAACCTTGTTTCTGGTTCTCCTCTCGCTGGTTTCAAGAATGCGGATCGGCTTCTCCACGTAAGATAAGTCCTCTTGAATCTCAATTTGATCGGGGCTGGCCTGCTCTTCCGGTACTCTCAAACACTTCTTTAATTGCGAGACGTGAAACACATGTTGGGTGGAAGCTCAAGCTGGTAAGCAACTTCTCCTCGACGTTCGCGGATCCTGTACGGTCCCACAAAGCATGGTGCCAATTTGCCTTTAGTTTGGAAACGGTGTACTCCCCGAAGCGGTGTGACGCGAAGGTACACATAGTCCCCTGTTTCGAAAGCTAACTCTCTTCGATGATTGTCGGCATAGCTTTTCTGTCGAGACTACGCGATTCTCAACCTTTCCCTGACGGTTCTGACCTTTTCTTCTACGTCGCTCAAGACATTAGTCCCAAACAGTTGTCGTTCTCCGGTCTGATCCCAAAAGAGTGGGGTGCGGCACTTCCTGCCATACAACGCCTCAAAGGGTGCCATCTGCAAGCTGACTTGGTAGCTGTTGTTGTAGGAGAACTCGGCATATGGCAAACTCTTGTCCCATGCTCCTCCAAAATCGAGCACACAGGCTCTGAGCATATCCTCGAGTATCTGGTTCACTCGCTCGGTCTGACCATCGGTCTGCGGGTGGTAAGCCGTGCTAAAATTCAAACGGGTTCCCAATTCCTCTTGTAATTTCTGCCAGAACTTTGAGGTGAACTGGTTTCCTCGATCCGATACGATCTTCTTAGGCACTCCGTGCAAACACATGATTCTTGCGAGGTAGAGTTCTGCTAGCTTCTTTTCGGAGTAGGTAGTATACACAGGAATGAAATGAGCCACCTTCGTGAGTCGATCCACGATGACCCAGATAGAATAATGTCCAGACGACGTTCTTGGCAAACCTGTGATGAAAACCATTCCAATTTCTTCCCATTTCCATTTCGGAATTTGGAGAGGCTGTAACAATCCTGCAGGCCTTTGATGTTCTGCCTTGACCCGCTGACACACGTCACAGAGTGCGACGAATTCAGCTATTTCTCTTCTCATGCTAACCCACCAAAATTTTTCTTTAAGATCCTGGTACATCTTGGTACTCCCAGGGTGGATCGAATACTGAGTTTGATGGGCTTCCGTGAGTATTAACTCCTTTAACTCTTTGTCTTCCGGGGCACACAGTCTTTCTCCCATCCATATCGTTCCATGCTCGTCTTCGGAGAAATCTCGGGCCTTTCCGACCCTCATGTTTTTCTTGAGCTCTGCTATCTCCGGATCTTTAACCTGAGCTGCTCAGACTTTCTCCACGAGCGTTGGTTGTGCTTCTAGAGCGGACGCGAACCCATGTTCAACAATACCTAGGTTCAGCCGTTCGAAGTCCTGTTGCAACTGGCTGCTCATCTCTTCCGTACTGGTGGAATTGCAGTAGCTCTTCCGGCTTAAAGCATCTGCCACTACATTAGCTTTACAGGGATGGTAGTGGATTCCCAGATCATAGTCTTTAATCAATTCCAGCCATCTTCACTGACGGAGATTTAAGTCCGGTTGGGTGAAGATATACTTCAAACTCTTGTGATCCGTATACACCTCGCAATGGTTTCCAATAAGGTAATGCCTCCAGATCTTTAGGGCGTGTACCACTACTGCTAATTCCAGGTCATGAGTGGGGTAATTATTTTCATGTGGACGCAACTGTCGTGAAGCATACGCGACCACTTTGCCTTCCTGCATCAGAACACATCCCAGCCCTTGGCGGGATGCATCACAATAAACCTGAAAATCTTTTGCCTGGTCTGGCAGAATTAAGACTGGTGCCGTTACCAACCTCTTCTTAAGTTCCGCAAAACTTTTACCACATTCTACTGACCACTTAAACTTCACATCCTTTTTCAACAGTTGAGTCATCGGCTTCGCGATCCTGGAGAAATTTTCGATGAACCGACGGTAGTAACCCGCAAGTCCTAGAAACCTTCGGATCTGCGTGACTGTCTTTGGTGGCACTTAGTAACTGACTCCACATTCGCTGGATCCACAGCTACTCCTTGAGCAGTTATGATGTGACCCAAGAATTGCACTTCCTTTAGCCAAAAGTCACACTTGCTGAACTTGTCGTACGACTGATGTTCCTTCAATTTCTCGAGTGCTAGGCGAAGATGCTGTTCGTGTTCCCCCTTAGACTTAGAGTAGATGAGTATGTCGTCGATAAAGACCACGACAAACTTGTCCAAGAATTCCATAAACACCTTGTTCATCAGGTTCATGAAAAAGGCCGGTGCATTGGTAAGTCTAAAAGACATGACTGTGCACTCAAACAACCCATACCGAGTGATGAATGCCGACTTCGGAATGTCCTCTTCTCGGATTCTCAACTGGTGATAACCCGATCACAGGTCGATCTTAGAGAACACTATTGCGCCCTTCAACTGATTAAAAAGTTCATCAATTCTTGGCAACGGATACTTGTTCTTGATTGTAACATCATTAAGTGCGCGGTAGTCGACGCACATCCTCTTGGTCTTGTCCTTCTTTTCCACAAAAATTACCGGAGCACCCCAAGGTGACGTGCTCGGGCGGATATAGCCTTTCTGCAACTGTTCATCCACTTGCTTCTTTACTTCTGCTAACTCATTTGCCCCCATCCTATACGGCCTCTTGTGAATCGGAGCAGTTCCTGGTACCAGATCAATCCGGAACTCGATTTTCCTCACGGGTGGCATTGAGGTAAGATCATCCGGGAACACCTCAGGATATTCTTTGACGATCGGAATATCCTCCAACTTCTTAGTGGTTTTCACCACTTCGCTGGTCTGCTCCTCGGTAGCAACCTGATTCAAACTTGTTACAGACTTCTGTGGTGCCGGAGATCGAAAAGTGATCTTTTCTCCCTTGTCATTGGTTAGAGTGACGGTGCGTCTTGTGCAATCGATCACTCCCTTGTGCCTCGTCAACCAATCCATCCCAAGAATGACATCTAGGTCTTTAGATTCGAGAAGGATAAGGTTGGCTAGAAATTGTGATCTTTTGATTTCTATCACCACAGAGGGGCTATAACTGACGGAGGTGGAACTATTTCCCAGGGTGTAGACCCGCATTGGTATTTTAAGTTACTTTTTTCTTAGACCATGCTTCCCCACAAAATTCTTGGAAATAAACAAATGCGTTGCACCAGAATCAAATAAAACTGTAGCTGGGACTGAGTTGATAGAAAACGTACCCAGTACAACTTCCGGTGCTGCCAGCGCCTCTTCTGCCGATGCATGGTTGACGCGAGCCTGAAGGATCCTAGGCCCAGCACGTCTCGGCTTCGGGCACTTGTCGGTGAAGTGTCCAGGCTCACCGCAGTTGTAGCAGGTCCCGGGTTTTCCTCCAGGCTCTCTCCTGGGTTGAGCCGGGTGAGTCGGCTGAGTCGGCTGTGATGGTGCCATCGGAGGACGTGGAGCTGGATTTCGATGGTGCTGGCCACCGCTATTGATGTGCCCACTGCTGCTGCTGGAGTGGAAGTTGCTGGGGTTATAAGGGCGGTGCTGGCGGACGATCATGGTGGTGGGTCCACCCTGCTGTCCAGGCACGAAGCGGGGCCTCTGACTGCTGCCCTGGTGCACCCTGAATTGAGCTGCTAATCTTTTTCTATCCATCTTGTTGCGTTGATCCTCCTGACGGATCGCCTTGTCGACCAGCTTTTCAAAGTCAGCATAATCACCCGAGATTAGCTGATTGGTCAACTCAACGTCCAAGCCGGAAAGAAACTTTTCCTGCCTTTCTGCATCGGTGCGCACGTCCTCCGGGGCGTAACGCGCGAGACGGTTGAACTCGTGGAGATACTCCGTCACTGTCCGGTTACCTTGATGGAGTGCTCTAAACTCCCTCTTCTTCTGGGCTACTATGCCGTCAGGAATTTGGGCTTTCCGGAAACTGCGACCAAACTCTGCCCAAGTAACCTCTGTCCCGGGTGGACGGGTGACCAAATAATTGTCCCACCAAGCTGAAGTAGGACCCTGCAACTAGTGGGTGGCAAAGGCGACCTTCTCTTGGTCGTTGCATTGTAGAAGGTTGAGTTTCTTCTCGATGGCATGGAGCCAGTCATTCGCCTCCATGGGGTTGGTAGTACTTGAGAAAGTTGGTGGTCGCACGCGGAGAAACTCGGGTAGTTTTGACTGGGGTGGTGGACCGAACTGTTGGTTCTGCTGAGCCTGCTGCTGCTGCTGGGCCTGTTGTTGCATTTGCTGCATCATTTGTTGTTGCATTTGTTGATGCTGCTGCTGCATTTGTTGCATCATGGCAGTCATCATTTGTGTTTGGGCTGCCAGCACTTGTGTGATGGTAGGGTTCTCCGGTGGTGGTGGAGGAGGAACATTGTTATGTGCTCCATTGGCTTGTGATCCCGCCGATGGATCCTCCTGTCTGCTGGTGTTACCACTTGTTCTTGTGTTGACCATCTGAGGGAGAAGAACCAGCAGAAAGAGATAGACAAGAAACAAAACAGACTGCTTAGCGCTAAGCTTTAATATATTAAATTTAACTATAATTGTTCTGATCTAAATTAAAAACAGGGAAAATCAAGCAACATCCTTATTAGGGCAGCCATACCAACACATGATATAGACCACTGACTAACCCACAAGCAACAAGCCTAACACACGGAAACTAACAGGAAAACAAACTAAGCAACACGGTAAAAACTAAGGGTGACGGCTCTAAAACTCCGAGCGGCTCCTACGGTCGGTGGAGTCGAAGTCGCTCTCCTGGTCGTCATCCTCATCCTCTGAGCAGCTCCTGGAGTCCATCATGTAGGTGTCGTCGCTGGTCGGCTCAGAGCTGCTGCCACTGCCGTTGCTGCCATTGGGAGTAGCAGACAACCAACCTCCGCTGCCACTGCCACCCTGGTAGGCTGAGGCTGGAGCAAAAGTAAGGAAGAACAACGAGGACGGAGCTAGAGCCGGAGTAGGAGCAGGTGCCGGGACTGGTGACGGCGGTGGAGCCAGAGCTGCTGCTGGAGGCGGGTGCCTGGGCGCCAGCTGGATGTGCACGGGAGCAATGGTGGTCTTCCTGGCTGTCGTACGAGTCCTCGATCCACCCGGTGCCGGAAGACCCTTCAGGATGGCATTCTCCCTCTTGAGGCGTGCTACCTTGTCCTGCAGATCCACAATCTGTGCCAGCTTCTGGTCGTTCAGGGCCTTCGCAACCCTGTGGAGGTCAGCGTGCATCCTGTCCAAACCCTTCATCACTGTGCTCATGTGACCGAAGGTAGTGTCGTTCTCCTCCGCTGCGGACTGGTAGGTGCTACTGTTGGAAGAACTGCCGCAGCGAGGGTGGTAGCGATACGCCGAGCTGTGGAGAACGTGGTCGTGCAGCTCTCGCATCCTAGCCATCATCAGATAGGCCCCCTCTTGACAGGCGTGCTCGTCAGATCCTCCTGAGGCGGTGACCACCATGTTGGGGAGACTGGTGCCCACGAAGCCATGTACCTCCAAACGGACTCGGTGTGGCAACTCTCCCGTGAGGGGCAGTAGTGTGGTGTACTCTGGGGCCTCTGTGTATCCCACTGCCAAAGCCATGCGGGCCAACTTTGCCACAAAACCTTCCATATTCTGACCGTGGTGCGTCGGGGGATGGCTTGCCATCTATAAAAGACAAAGGGGTGGGAATCAATGCATGCTCAAATCCAAATTAAAATAAACAGCAAAAGACTAGAATAAACGACACAATAAAAGCCAAATTTTTTATGCATAAACTACTTTTGCATGAATACAGATAAAGACACTATCAACTCTAAGCAAAAAAATAGCATGAGAAAATAGACATAATAATAGCAGTATTTGGAACAACAATAATAATAACGACATAAATAAATTTTGCAACCCATAAATCCTATTTCAGACTTAATGCAGTTTTTCCCGATAAATTCCCAACCGACCGTCGAATAAAATTCCAATAAACCGTAGTCGATTTAACCAAAAATTTTCAATACCCTACACTGACGTAAATTTTTTTTAACAAGCGACCCAATTTTTTTCTTTTGTAAACCAATTTTTGAAACAACTCCAAATGCGGAAAGGCATATGCATATGAAAGAGTTTCAAAGGGCTCCTAGGGTTTCCAGTTGGCTTGTCCTACGGTCAACCTGGCTCTGATACCAACTTGTCACGCCCAGAAATTCTCTACTAGAATTTCCGAAACAAAATGTGTAATAAATTCCCTGTCCAGGACCAGCCAAGGTACACAGATGATAAAGTTGACACATAGATCCACGTCTTACAAACACATTAAAAGTCTTACAAAAATGCAGCGGAAAGACGAAAAAACAAACGAAACTAGAACAGGACTCTTGCAGCGGGCTGGCACCAATCCACAAGCATCCTCGACGGCGGACGAAGCCTACTCCTCTGTGAAACCTCCATCAGACTCATACTCCTCTTCTGGTGTGGGGAAAAATTAAGCAAGACTGAGTACTACCCACTGTACTCAACAAGTCATACCGGGAAAGAAGGTATGATGCAGGGTATTCCAAAGGAAGGCAGGGGTTTATTTGCATAAAGTAAGCATTTTAAAACAGTAGTTGAAAGCAGTAGAAAAACATTGAATTAATTGATCAATATTAACCATCACTGTCCAACGCTACACCACGTTACGACAGGCCCAAACCAACCACCTGAACTAAACCAGTTCCAGTAATTTCAGTTATTATGAAAGTTCAACTAATCACGGTGAATCTGGTTGATCGCCCATAACCGTGGGCACGGCTATTCGAATAGTTCTACTCTGATCAGAGGTGTACATCTGTACCCACAAGACACAGCCCTACGACACGTTTCCGCATGCCGGTATACCACCACGGTACCCCAGAAAGGGACTGTGATAGGACCCTTCGCATAACCCCCTTTAACCAATTAGCATATTTTAATTAAATATTATTACCATGGTGGCTCCTAAACCAAAGTGTCACCATAGGGACTACATTAATTAATTATTTAAGGTGATCCCTTTTAGTGAGCGAAGTTAGCTAAGCATGGCTAAGCATTCCTAAACCAGTGAATAATTAATTAATTACCCAAGCTATCAAAGGTACATGATAATCAATATAAATGGCTGAGTACAATAGGTAAATACCCACATGAAATGACATTGCGAAATAATGCAGTGTTTACAGAAAAAATGGGACATTTGTAAATATAGGTACAACATGATCAATGTGAAGCATGACTTGCCTTGCTCTTGAGCTGAAGCAACTTCTGCGACGATCTCGAAATAAACGGAAGCGTCGGATTGCCAGAATCTACGTGACAAACAAAACAAACAACAATACATGCTATAAGTCTACTGAAACAAAGCACAAAACCATTTTTAATGGATTCTCTGCATTTTTATAAATCTAATGAAATTTGAATGGACTTCAACGGAGCTCGGATGAATTAGTTACGAATTTTTAAAGTTATCTGTGTTTTTACTATAACAAAAAAATCCTTAATTAATTTATTGCGCAATTAATCCCAGGGCTGGCGTCAGCGGGCGGCGGCGGCCGGTCCATCGTGGACTCGGTCCACGGGACCGTGGCGGCGGCGGTGCACCAGGTAGCGCACGCGTGGCGCCGACGCGGCAACCACGCGGCAGCCACGTGGGCGGCCACGCGGGCAGCTGGGGAGGGGCGCGGGCGGTCCCGATCGGCCGAGCGGCCGATCGGACGGCCAAGAGCGCGCGGGCGGCGGGTGGACAAAACTCGGGCTCGGCCGATCCGGCCATGGCGCACGGTGGCGGCCGGCAGCCGACCAGCGCAGCGGCCGGCGACGCAAGGGCGCCGGCGCCGTGCGACAGCGTGCGGGACAGGGCAAGGGCGAGGCCCACGCGGGAAAAAGAGAGGAAGGGGAGAAAAGGGGGAAAATCTCACCGGGCTCAGCCGGAGGCAGAGAAGACGGCGGCGCGGGCGGCGCGGAAGACGCGGGCCGACGGCGCAAAAAGACGGATGGGGTGCGAGACAACGCGGCGAACGCGTCGGCGCGGCTCGGGGACGGCGCAAGCGGTGGGGAGCGGCGGCCAGAGATGGCGGAGGCGGCGGCGCACGGAGTCGGTGGTGGCGCGGGCGCTAGGAGGCACGGGAGCGGCAGCGGAAATGGGGAAAAAGGGAGAGGAGGATGCGGGGGTGGTTTTTATAGGTGCGAGGCAGGCGGACGTGGCCGGGATTGGCCCGGATTTCTCGCCGGAGTGGGAGAGCGGGGAAGGAGAGAGAGGCGGGATTCAAAAATTGATTCCCGGCCGTCTCGCGAGCGCGTGCGCAATGGGGGTCTGCGGGAGTGGGGCGGAAGGTGTGGGCAAGGGCGGCGGACGTGGAGAAGGTGGGGAAGTGGCACGGGATGCGCGGGGCGGTGGGGAAACGGCGGCCGGCAGTTGCGGGCGCGGGCGGCCGGAGGTCGGGGACGACCCCGACAGGTGGGCCCCATGTTAAGCCCTGACGACATGATCGTCGTTTATCATGTCTTGAATGATCTACATGTGGCATCTCAATTCCACTTCGCCAGCGGTAAGCTCGTTTTAGGGTTTGTTGCCGACAATGTTGAATTAGCTTGCTCGTCTAGATCATCCAAGGCATCTACCATCCCCAAAAGCGATCGACTGCTTGATCATCTTTGTGTTAGTTCTCGATTCCCACTCTGAGTTGCTATTGACCTTAGTCGTGTCTCGAGATCTAACCCAAAGCCTATCTTCGATTGTAATTAAGGATAGTGCCGGGGTTTCAGCCGATCTTACCTAATACATGTGATTAATTTATGTTTTTATATGTATTTGCCATGTGTATGAGCGGATCGACAAATATAAATGTGTTTGTCACATGTATACAAGTTCGTACTAGAGTACTGTCACGCCTGGAAATTTTCCCAAATTTGCAGACCATTTTGTGTATTAAATCCCTGTCCAGGCATCAACCAGGGTACACAAAACGACAAATCAATAAACAGATCCAAACGTAAATAAAACGATAAATACTTACAACAGAGGCACTTAGTCCTCACACCGAAAGAAAACAACAGCGGAAAAAGACGATCCTAGCGGGGCTTCAGCTCCACTCCACAGGCAAACTCAACTGGGGTCTGAGCCTTGGTCCTCTAACTTCACCTTCAACTCAGAAGTACAAGACTTCTGAAAAGGGGGAAAAAATAGCAAGATTGAGTACAACCACCGTACTCAACAAGCCACACCAATGATGTAGACGTGCACAGGGGAGACAAAAGGAGGCTTGTGGCCCTTTGCAGAAAAGCGGTTGAAAACCTTTATATTTTGAAACAGTAAAACAATTGTTTAATTAAGACAATATTAAATCTTCACTGAACAACGCTACAACCACGTTGAACAGGCCCAACCATTCCACCTGAACTACACCAATTCATTAAGTCAAATTAATTAAGCATATGGGACTAATCACGGTGAATCTGGTTGATCCCCCATAACCGCGGGCACGACTATTCGAACAGTTTTACTCTGATCAGAGGTGCGCAACTGTACCCACAAGACACGATTCCACACATGTTACCATGCCCCGAAGTATCGCCACGATACTACAAAGGGGAAAATCGTGACAAGACCTTTCGCATAACCCCCTCTAACCAATCGTACCACCTCGGGTTTCGCCCCCACCCCTCAAAAGGCAGTGAGCAGCCCCCCTCATGCCTTGGTGAATCCGGCAACCGCATAGACCATCGTAGGGCCCATCCAAACTCCATCGCGCTCACCCTAACCAGTGTACGTCATCTAGAGGAAAGTTACACTACAAGTCCAGCAGTTGCCCATTCTTGCTTGTGGTAAGCACTGTTATTCTTCCAGGGTTTTCCATGGACCAGTCCTTAATTGCCATGGGTGCGACCAGCAAAACCATGCACCCACAGCCCACCATTAGGTCATATTTTAGTTGGATAATTACAACCAATAAAACATGGTCGGGTGTCTCGAGCTAATTGCTCGTTAGAAGCTAATTGTAAACAGTGTAATTATCTCTTTAAATGAGCTAGTGGTAATTAAGCATGGCTAAGCATATATAATTCTAGCAAAGTCACCATAAGTGACAAAAGCTAGTCAAATCATCACCCAAGGTTAACAAAGGACGGTTAACAAGTAAACATGGCACAAGCGAACAGATAGGTAAACCCTATTCCCATGTAATTAGCAAAACATGCACTTTATTTGCAAACGCAAAATATTTCGTAAAATAGGTACAACATGCTCAAGGGAGAATGTGTGACTTGCCTTGCTTCTTCAAACAATCTTTTGAACTCTTTTCCTCGCGAGCGCAAATTTTCGAAACAGCGGAATCTACATGCTGGCACGCAAAACGAGGAAAAACTCTAATAAAAACCAAGTAAACAGTACATAAAAGTAAACAAACATGTAGAGCTCAATTTTAGATGAATTTTGCAAGTTGAATGGCTCAATTTGGAGTTCGTATGAATTAGATATGAATTTTAGAAGTTTTGAGCCATTTAAAATGAATTTCTGGAAATTAAATCGATTTATTGCGCAATTATTAAACCCTAGGGCTGACGTCATGCTGACGTCAGCGGGCGGCGGTGGCTTCAACAGGTGGGCCCCACCTGTCAGTGGCACTGTGGTCCTGGTCCACGGTGGACCGAATCCACCGGCCGGCGGCGGCGGCGCACCACGCGGCGCACGCGTGGCGCCGACGCGGCGGCCACGCGACGGGGCGGCGCGGTGACGCGGCGGCCACGCGGGCGAGCGCGAACGGCCCAGATCGGCCCGGGCGGCCAATCGGGCGGCTGAGGCGCGCGGACGGCCGAGCGGTCGGGCTCGGGCTCGACCAAGCCGGCCATGGCGCGCGGCGGCGCTAGGGTTTCGGCGCGGCGCAGGAGGTGGCGGCGGGAGGCGGCGGTCGAGAGGCGCACGGCGGGTGGCGGCGCCGAGAGGGGAAAGAGAAAAGGGGCGGCGGGTGCTCACCGGCGGCGGAAGACGGCAGCGTCGGCGGCGGCGGCTAGGGTTAGGGTTAGGACGACGGCGCACGGGGACAACGAGGAGGAGGCCTCGAGAGGGGGGAAATAAATAGGGGCGGCGCGGCGAGAATCCCGTCGGGATTTGCGGCGGCGTGGGTGCGGCGGCCGGTCGGGTCGGAGACGGACTCGGCCATGGGGCCCACGCATCGGTGACCGAGCGACGCGAGGGAGGCGCGGCGGAGTTCCGGGCGGCCTTGGGCCGGCCCGGGAAGGCGAAGGGCACGGGCGGCGCGGGCGCGGCCTTGGGCCGAGAGAGGGGAGAGGCACGCGGGGCGGCGTGGCTTGGGCCGGCTAGGCCGGGAAGGAGTAGGGAAGGACGGCGCGGCGCGGCCTGGGCCGGGAGAGGGGAGAGGCGCGCGGGGGCGACGGCTTGGGCCGGCTGGGCCGGGAAGGAGGAGGGAAGGGCGGCGCGGCGCGGCCTGGGCCGGGAGAGACGAGAGGCGCGCGGGGGGCGGCGGCTTGGGCCGGCTGGGCCGGGAAGGAGGAGGGAAGGGCGGTGCGGCACGGCCTGGGCGGCCTAGGGCCGAAGGGAGAAAAAGGAGGGAGAGAGAATTTTGGCCGAAAACGGCCCAAAACAAAAGGGACCCTTTTTAATTCATTTTTCAATTAATTTAATTTGTTAAATGAACTTTGTGACTTTAAAATTATTTCTTTAGCTCCAAAAATTCACGAAAAATTTTGAAGAGTATTTTAGAGCACGGGGAATATTACAAAAATATTTCCGGCCATGATTTTTAAAGGAAATTTTTGATTTCCTTGCTAATTTCACTTGTTTAAATTGCTTTTAATTTTTATTTAATTCTTGGAAAATGTATTATTAGGCAATTTTTAATCCCGATCGAAAATCGGGGCGTGACAAGTACTAGCTAGTATATTTATCTCTCAAGTCCCTCATCGGCCGATGTCACCAAATCGACATAAGCATGTTGATAAAGGCCGATGGGAGTACATCCATATACCAATCTTATTTTGTTATAACCTCAAGTAGGCCGATACAGTCCTGCCTTATCGGCTGGGCCTCTACGATGAGTCATCGGCCTACAGGCCGATCGGCCGTCGTTTGCTAACATGGTTTACTTGTTTATTCTTGTTGATTGTAGATCAAATCAACTGGCACGCCCTACACACACCCAGGCAAGCCATTGGACCTGCACTGGAGCTAAGCAGATCTCTCAGGCCGCCGTGGTAACGCGGAACCCGCTTTTGGAGCGAGGGCAGGTCGAAATTCTGCGCCAACACGCTTTTGGCACGCCCGGTGGGACCAGAAGAACACAGGAGTCACGCCATCAACAAGTTCGCTTCAAGATGTCCAAACAGGGCGATATTTCAGAAGACAACATTGTCTCGGTGACTGCTGATCAGCTCAACGATGAACAAAAGGCTGAGATGACAAAGTTGATTGAGCAGTTCCGGAACATGTACTTACAGACGTACTCCAGGACTCGGCAAGGCACCATCATCCAAAAGTCCAAGGTGATAATGCCGAGCCCTGGGGATGGAGCTAGCACGTCGGCGGCAGCCGAAGACAAAGCCATCAAGACTGAAGATAATACCCGCTGCAATACGCCGACGCTCCAAGACCGCATCGACTCCGCGGTTCACTCAGCACTGATCAACCAATCTGGAGTCCTGGTGTATACGTTGACCAATACGGTTAAAACGATACTGGACAGTTCCATTCACCAGCACAAGCCTCAAGGGTCGATTTTCCTCCCCGATAACAAATTTCCTCCGTATCGGACCTTGAGGACCAATCTAAGTACGGCTTCACAGCTGACGGCGCCAATCCCACCTCCAACGACCCAGCCGGTGCCAACTATGCTGCTGGTATTGACGAAACAGGAGGGAGCAAGTCCCCAGCATATCACAGAAGATCAATTTGTGCAGTGGACGAGGGGGAGACAAGCTCCAGCAGCATTGCAGCAGCCGATGGGTGAGCCGGTACAACAAACCTCTGCCAATCCAACATCGGCTGGACAAGCTCAACTTCCAAGTAATCCTCCACAAATAGCTGCCTACAACGTGCCACAAGGCTATCAGCAGTACACCACGGGGCAATATGACGCACCAAATATGAATCATCACTTTCAACCATACACTCCTAGACAATATCGACCGGAAGGTTTTCAACAGCCTTATCACCAAGAATTTCCACACCAGCCCGCAGGGGTTACTCAAGGGCATTGGGCCGATATGATAGCCGAAGTGATACGTGATCAATTCGGTTTAAAGCCCAAGGAGAACGCAACAGTGTATCGGCACCCATATCCAAAGGAGTTTGACAGAGTGCCGTTGCTAAGCCGATACAAGATTCCAGACTTCTCCAAGTTTTCAGGGCAAGACAACGTCTCTACGTATGAGCATATCAGCCAGTTTTTAGCTCAATGTGGTGAGGCATCGGCTGTAGAAGCGTTGAGGGTGAGATTTTTCCCCTTATCCTTGTCAAGATCGACGTTCACTTGGTTTTCCTCTCTGCCATGCAATTCTATCAGAGGATGGGTGGACTTAGAGAAACAGTTTTATCGGTATTTCTTCAATGGTGTACAAGAAACGAAGCTGTCTGATCTCACCGCCATCAGGCAGAGGGTTGACGATGATGATGATGAAGATGACGATGCCGAAGTAGATCTGGCTGAATGGGCCCGGATGAAGAAGCCAACCACGTGTCAATGGATCAAGAAGGGCGATAAAGAAGAGAAGTACGACTTCGACATCAACAAGACCGACAAGATATTTGACTTACTACTACAAGAGAAGCAGATACAGTTGCCAGTAGGTCATGTGTTGCCATCGGCTGAAGAGATCAAGAAAAGAAGATATTGCAAGAGGCACAACACGTACTCTCATCATACAAATGAATGCAAAATCTTTCGACAACAGATACAATCGGCCATCGAACAAGGCAGGATCAAGTTTGATGAAGCCAAAAGACTGATGAAGATTGAAGGACACCCGTTCCTAGTTAACATGGTGCGGGCTAACAGGGCCGATAGCGATGTTTATCGGACCAACAAGCGAACTCATCGGACTTCAGAAGACCTTATCAAGAAATAACAGCGGAGGCGTGAAGAGCAAGCACAAGACTACTCTGAACAAGACAATTTCTATGATCCTCATTGGGAGTGCGAGTTCTTTCGATTTTGCTAGAATGAAGGGATGAGGCTGTCGACAATGCAAGAGTGTCCTGCATGCAACGACACGGAGGAATCTTACCAGGGCACCTCAAGCAAACAGGCTCATCGGCCGATCAAACAGAAGAGACCTGTACACGAGAGGCTGGGGCCGATGCACCATGATCGTCAAACACAAGATGATGAACAGGGTCAAAACCCTCAATGGTGCCCAGGCGATTTATTCAGCAAAACTCAAAAGCGACGGGTTCAGAGGTTAAGACAGAAGGAGAAGATCCAGGAGCAACGGGCAGCAATCGCTCATTGACCCAATAAGACCAGGAAAGAGTGAAAGCTAAAGTCTATAGTAGAAAAGGCCGATGAGGATAATACTAAGTCAATTCGAGCTCCTGTGTATACAAAAGGTAAAAGCATAGCATCGGCTTCTGTTAACATTGTCTTTTTATTGCCAGCAGAGTATAGCATACAGATGGCCGACAAAGTAATAGCCGATGACAAGATGGAGCAATCTTCGGCTAAACTACAGTTGTCACCAGAGCAAGCCGTGTTTGACAAGCCAGCCGACACTAGCTACAGGCACCTTCGGCCGTTATATATCAAGGGATACGTTAATGGGCGGCCGATGACAAAGATGTTAGTCGATGGCGGCGCAGCTATGAATTTGATGTCATACTCGACTTTTAGGAAGCTTGGAAAAGTACCTAAAGACCTGATCAAGACAAATATGGTGTTAAAGGATTTTGGCGGCAATGCATCCGAAGCAAGGGGGGTGTTGAACGTGGAGCTTACAGTCGGTAACAATACAATTCCTACAACCTTCTTCGTCTTCGATGGAAAGGGTTCCTATAGCTTGTTGTTGGGGCAAGATTGGATCCATGCAAACTGTTGCATCCCTTCGATAATGCATCAATGCCTTACTCAGTGGCAAGGGGACCAGGTCAAGATCGTGCAGGCCGATAGATCAGTACATGTGGCCAGTGCCGATCTTGCTGTTTGGGAAATGGAGGAAATCGATTGCCTGTCTGGACGAGTTTGGGAGGCCGATTTCCTGAAGGTAACTGACTGCGACATTGAGCCGATCGAGGATGAAGACAAGCGGTTACTTTGACGACGGCATGACATCCACAAGCCAAGAAGAACAAATTAGTCCCTACACAGATGATGTGGTGGATGAGATGGACGGAAAATTGGGACAAGGCTTCACGTCGGCCGATAAGCTTGAAGAGATAGACATAGGGATAGGTGATAGACCTAGGCCAACGTATGTAAGTGCTAACCTGCCAAGGGAATATAAGAGCAAATTAATAGATCTTTTGAAAGAGTTTATGGATTGTTTTGCATGGGAATATCATGAGATGCCAGGATTAAGCTGATCGATTATAGAACATCGGTTACCTATAAAACCAGGCTATCAGCCGTTTAAACAAGCTCCTAGGAGATTCAAGGCCGATATGCATGAAGCTATCAAGGCAGAGATTACAAGACTTTATCAGACCCTGCTGATACGCGGAGTGGGTTTCCAACATAGTACCAGTATTGAAGAAGAACGGCAAGCTCAGGGTGTGCATCAATTTCAGAGACTTAAATAAAGCAACGCCAAAGGACGAGTACCCCATGCCGATTGCGGATTTGCTAGTCGACGCTGCATCTGGACACAAGATCATCAGTTTTATGGATGGAAATGCAGGATATAACCAAATTTTCCTGGCTGAAGAGGATATTCACAAGACAGCTTTTCGGTGTCCGGGGGCAATCGGCTTGTACGAGTGGGTCCTTATGACATTTGGGTTAAAAAATGCTGGAGCCACCTATCAGAGAGTGATGAATTATATCTTTCACGACCTTATCGGTTCCTTGGTTGAAGTGTACATTGACGATGTAGTTATAAAGTCAAAAGAGTACGATAATCACTTGGCCGATCTACGCAAAGTATTAGAAAGAGCAAGGAAATATGGTCTGAAGATGAATCCTAACAAGTGTGCTTTTGGTGTATCGGCCGGTCAATTTTTGGGTTTCTTAGTCCACGAGAGAGGAATTGAGATCACACAGAAGAACATCAATGCCATAAAAAAAATCAAGCCTCCGGAGAACAAGACCAAGTTACAATCTCTGATTGGAAAATTCAATTTTGTGCGACGTTTTATATCAAACCTATCAGGCAGGATAGAGCCATTCACTCCATTATTAAAGTTGAAAGACGATCAGGAATTTATATGGGGTGATAAGCAGCAAAAGGCGTTGGACAATATCAAGGAATATCTGAGTTCCCCACCAGTTTTAATTCCTCCACATAAATGTGTTCCATTCAAGTTGTACTTATCGGCCGATGAGAGGTCTATCGGCTCTGTTTTGGTTCAAGATATTGACGGCAAAGAAAGGGCTATTTTCTATCTTAGCAGAAGATTATTGGATGCTGAAACAAAGTACACACCAGTGGAGAAGTTATGTTTATGCTTATATTTTTCATTTACTAAATTGAGGCATTATTTACTTTCCAATGAGTGCATTATGGTAAGTAAGGCCAATGTGGTAAAATACATGCTATCGGCCCCTGTGTTGAAAGAGGGAATTGGGAAGTGGATTTTTGCCCTATCAAAGTTTGACCTCGAGTATGAATCGGCCAAAGCAATCAAAGGACAATCCCTGGTCGATTTCATTGTTCAACATCGAGACGATTCAATTACATATTCAGAAATTGTGCCATGGACACTGTATTTTGATGGATCTGTCTGCAAGCATGGATGCGGTATCGGCCTAGTCATCATATCCCCTCGGGGGGCAAGCTTCGAGTTTGCGTTTACCATCAAGCCCTATTATACTAACAATCAAGCAGAATATGAAGCCGTTCTTAAGGGTTTGCAGTTATTACAAGAGGTCGAGGCCAATTCCGTAGAAATTATTGGTGATTTGCAGTTGGTGATTAATCAGCTTTCTGGGGAGTATGAGTGCAGGAATGAAATTCTAAGAGTCTACAATGACGAGTGTCAGGAGTTATTAAAAGCTTTCAAGATTGTAACGATGAGGCATATACCCTGGAAACAAAACTTTGAAGCCAATGATTTAGCTCAAGGAGCATTAGGATACAGGCTGATGGTGAAAGATGTTGAGGTTCAAATCACTACCATGGATGTCGATGATTGGAGGTTCACTATCATTGAGTATTTGAGAAATCCTTCTCAATCGGCGTCACGAAAGATGAAGTATAAAGCTCTACATTATGTCCTGCTCGATGATGATCTATACTATCGTACGATCGATGGTGTCTTACTGAGGTGCTTGAGTTTAGAAGAAGCCAAAGTTGTCATGAGCGAGGTTCACGAAGGAATTTGTGGAACACATCAATCGGCCCATAAAATGAGATGGCTTTTGAAGCACGCTAGATATTTTTAGCCAACAATGCTAGAGGATTGTTTCAAGTACTATAAGGGGTGTCAAGATTGTAAGAAGTTTGGAGCAATTCAGAGAGCACCGGCATCGGCTATGTATCTAATCATAAAGCCATGGTCGTTTCGTGGATGGGGCATAGACATGATCGGACAGATTAACCCTCCATCAAGCAAAGGACACAAGTACATCTTAGCGGCTACAGATTACTTCACAAAGTGGGTTGAGGCTGTTCCATATAAAAAGGTTGACTCCAAGGATGCCATTCAGTTTGTTAGGGAGCATATTATATATAGATTTGGACTTCCACAGACGTTGACAACAGATCAAGGATCAATTTTTGTGTCCGATGAGTTTGTTGAGTTTGCTGACAGCATGGGCATCAAATTGTTGAATTCTTCTCCATATTATGCGCAAGCTAACGAACAGGCAGAAGCTTCTAACAAGAGTTTAATCAAGTTGATCAAGCGAAAGATTGATGAACAGCCAAGACAGTGGCATACAACGCTGGCTGATTCCCTTTGGGCGTATCGGATGGCTTGTCATGGTGCAATTCAAGTGCCGCCTTATCAGTTGGTTTATGGACATGAAGCTGTGCTGCCGTGGGAGACTAACATTGGCTCAAGAAGGATTGCGTTGCAAGATGACCTGACGGCCGATGAGTACCACAATCTCATGGTAGATGAGTTGGATGATTTGGCACACGCACAATTGCGGGCTTTGGAGAAAATCAAGCGAGATAAAGATCGAATTGCTCGTCATTATAACAAAAAAGTTGTGGCTAAGTCATTTGAGGAAGGGGATCTTGTTTGGAAATTGATATTGCCGATTGGTTCCAGAGACAACAGATTCGGCAAGTGGTCGCCTAACTGGGAAGGTCCTTTTCGTATTCATCGCTACGTTCCTCACAATGCATATATCTTGAAAGGATTAGATGGAGAGGTTTTTGGCAGAGCACTTAATGGCAAATACTTAAAGAAATATTACCTAAGCATTTGGATCGACTCATGATCGGCTTGCTAGCCGATTGCTGATGATAGCCGATGTGCAATGCATCGCCTTTAGATGGCCAATACACACTATCGCCCTTAGTTCAAATTTTACAACATGAGCCCTCATCTTCCAAAATTTGGGGGGCATATATATATACTCAGCAGTTCTTTCTTCAAAAGGATATTGGATGGATTTCAAATTTGGACTTCAAAAATTTTTCAGACAGATTGTTCAGAGTCACATACTTAAGACGAGGCAGTCAATCGTATTCGGCTGATTGGCCGATGAGATATACTATTCAAAGATGAAGTTAAATTTTTTACAAGGAGAAATATTACATCAGTCAGTTTATGAAATTCTGGATAGCTGCGATGGCCTTGCGACGAATTTGATCAATATCGTCTATAACTTGCGCATCATCGACCGCTGACCCTGGAACTGGCTTCAATGCCCTACTCAGGGTTACAAGATGCTTGGCCGATGCCTTCAGCTTTGCTGTCTAGTCTTCTATGGCCTTTGGGGAGACAGCTATCCTAACTTCAATTCCTCTAATCTCCTCACGGGTCGCTTCAAGCTTCATCAACAGGTCTGCTTCAAGGCGACGGAGTTCTCCAAGCTTTTCATTCAAGGCGATCGGCTCAGCGACCAGCTCGTCCAGTTTGATTTTGTCAGCATTTACTTGAGCTTTGCTGGCCGATACGGCCGATTCCAAGCCTTCACGCTCCCGCCTCTCTGCAATTCTCTCTTTGGCTTTGTGAAACTTGAAGTGTTATTGTTCCAAGAAGATGGCTAGCGTTAATGTCTCCATCAGGTCTTCAGGCAGTTTATCTTCTATTTCTTGGACTCTGCTCCTGATTGGGTTACAGTTCTCCACTAGAGATTCTATGGATGCTTCCAGCTGATTTGCAATGTCAGACAGCTGGCCCTTTAGTTCTTCAGAGATTGATGGCCTGGCTGTGCTGGGTAGCTCCTTGTCCTCATCATCAAGAAATTGGCCGATGTCAAAAGTGAACATATCGGCTAAGGTCTGCAATCCTCAAAAATAAGACATAGTTAACTCAGTCAGAGTGAAATCTGCAGGAGATACATAGGGGTCTGTTTTACCTATGTTGGGACATCGGTTGTTGTTGCATCGGCCTCCTTTGGTTGTTCTAAAACGGTAGGAGAAGGGGTTGGCCGATGTGGTGAAGGCGATGAAGCTCGCGGCTAAGGAGTAAAGCAAGAACGTGTGATCAGGTATACATTATTGACAAGAAAGACAAGCCAAAGTGTATTGGTGCTTACTAAGACAACTGGAGAAGGTGGTGGAGAAGGCGATGGAGTTCTCAATCGGGCCTTGAGTTGACTGCGTTTCTTCATAGTAGCTTTCTTGGTTCTTGGTGGTGTGGCCGATTGAGTTTTCTTCTTAATGTTGGATGATGCAGAAATCAAGTTATGATAAGCCAATAAAATAGAATTGAAGAAATAGATAAGGAGGATTATACTAACCTTGCGGACTGCATGTCTAATTCTTTTGGGTTGAGCAGCGTCAGCTTGATCATCGGCCGGTGGATCTGCAGTGGTTGTGGCCGATGGATCTTCAATTGGCTTATCGGCCGATGGCTCTTCAGCAGTGCTGGCTGATGGATGTTGATCTTTAGGTATATAGGCAGCTGCTGCATCGACCTCTTCCTCCATCACTTGGTCGTCCAGAAATTCTTCTATGGAGGGGTCCAACTGGTCAAGATCGGTTTGGTCGTCAGTTTTAGATCTTTTGCCGGGTTTCTGAATTTTATCCTTGGTCGGCGCCTTCCTCTTGGTGGTCTCTTTGACTATCGGCCCTTGGAGCAATGATGATACTTTTGGAGCAGTGAGGCCGATAGTTGATTCCAGGACGGTTTTTCCTGATGGAGCTAGAACAAGAGCATGGGTTACTCTTTGCCCACTATTGCTGACACTTGGAGCTGGAGCATCAGGGACTTGAGGGCTGATATTGTCAATAAGCTCTGTCAGGAAAAATCTGGCCGATTGATGGAAGATGTGAATAGCCCACTCCTACCACCATGCTTGGAAACTGATATGGATGAAGGCGCTCAACCACAATCGGTCACAGTCTCCCAAAGCTGGAATTCTGGTCTCTAGGACTTTGCTTATGATTAGTGCCGATGAGACTGTGCCCCTGCTCTCTAGGAGCCGATGGAAATGCAGGCTCACAGGAAACTATCCAAGCCCACATTGTCTGGCAGCTACCATGGGATTGTAAAACTCATAAGATAAGCTGGTGCTTCTGCCTTGGAATATGCCTACTGGAAGCAGGCATGGGGTGATGCCGATCATGAAGACCTCCCTTGAGACCATATCGTCATTTATCAGGCCCAAGTTAAGATCGGCAGGAAGCTCGAAATCAGAATCTGAGGGATAAACAAACATGTCCATTTTGATTGATGGAGGGCCGGTGTAGAATCGAATGAACCATGTGGACATTTCTTCGGCCGATTGATTAGCTCCAGGATAGACCGAGGCCGCTTCTCCAAAGGACATACATCTTCTAGATGAGGGATCTTTATTGTCACTATAGTCCGATGGGAAGATTGATTCTGATAGTGGAGGCCGATCAACCATGGTATTGGTGTAGATGGTTAACCATAGCTGAATAAACCACCATGGACCTCCATGTGCCACTGTCCGATTCAGCATCAGATCCTGGGTGGCAGAGTGCAGTAGCCGATAGACAGCTCCAAGGAGGTATCGGCCAAGAGGAAATTTTTTCTTTTCAACCAGAGCCTGAGCTAGATGTTGGTAGTTCAAAGTGGGGCCGCAGGTTGATCCACAGAAGATGTATCTTTCCAACCATATAGTTAGAAAAGCCACATGTTCTCTCTCTGAAACAGATCCTTGCTCCATGTGCTCAAAGATGTACCCAGACCAGCCTCCAATCTTCTTGGTCTTCAATTTATGAGTGTTGTTGATGAGTAGGTTGAAGGGGTTGATCTCAGAAAGAACATCCAGGCCTGTTAGCATCTTGATATCTATCAGTGTTGGGGTCATCGGACCTTGCCGGAACAGGAAGGCGTTCAAGGTGCTGGACCAGAAGTAGGTGGCGTTCGACATGAGAGGTTCATTCTTCTTGGTGTCTGCTAGAGACATAGCAAGACATTGGCCGATTCCTATCTCATCCCAATGTACTTGTTTGGCTGCAGCGATTCTCTTGTATCAGGTCCTATATCCATTAAGCTTTGACAGCCAAGACCTGAAGGTGTGCTTCCATGAAGGGACGCTGGGTTTTGCTTGCCTAAAAGGAACTCTGTTTGACTCTGCATTTATCAGCCAAGCAGGATCGGGGTTGCCTGAGGAGCCTAGAAGGAATCGGTGCGATTTGTCGTCTGTGGGGATCAAAATCTGGTCCTTGAAGACCTACGGCGTATGGGGAGTGATTGAAGAATAAGACACGAGGGGCAAGAGCATAAACCCTAATTTTGAAAAGTTTTGGCGGGAAAGTGAAAATGCAAGATTGAAGAAGGAATGGTTTACCTCAGGGATCTCGGAGGCATAGAATGGTAGGCTCGCCATGGATGTCGTTGAGGGGGTCGCCATTGAAGGGGTTGCCGCCGAGGGGATGTTGAGAAGTCGTCGGAATCGAAAGGCGTAAACGGCTAATGAGGAATTACGCGTGAAAATTGGTGGCGGAGGGCTATGAATATGGATCTGCGTGGTTTTGGACAAACCCTAGCGAAGAAGTCGATGAGTTCCTCGAAGCTAATTCCGCCACATTATATAATGAAGTGGAATTGGGGGGCATGTGTTAACACCAGATTTTGGTAATCTACTCGGAGAAGAAAGAGAAAACCGAGGCGGAGAAGAAGGAGCCACTCAAGTCGAATTGGTTACGCCATCGGACCAAGCTGGGTATCGGACCAAGCACTGTAGCGGGCTCAGCGGTGCATCGGACCAGGAAGAGCGCCAGTGAGAAGACCGTATCGGCCGATATAGGTTTAATGCGGCCATCGGCCGATGGAAGCAAGAGGCTGATGGAGGTCGAAGCGGGCTCGGTTTGGGCCTGAGTTTGGATTCAAAGGAGGTTGCCAATTAGGGATAAAGCCCGATTTTAGGCAATTGTATCTATTAAATTAGGAACTTAAGATAGTTTCGGTTTAATCTTTGGCAAGAGTCCTCCACAAGGACTTGTTTGTTAAGTTATAGGTAGAATCATATCCTATATGGACATTGTTGTAATCACGGGTATAAATATCCCGGTAGTTTGTACATAGAAACTCTCTCTCAAATCAGACAATCAAACACATTATACTTCAATCTACTTTCGGCGCATCGCCACCCTCGCAAGAGGTTAATTTCCGGTGAGTTCTTGCTTCCCCAGAGCAGAGGTAAGAACTCATGCCCGACGATCTATGTCGTCGGGGCTAACATGTCGTTTTAGACACGTTAAGCCCTGACGACATGATCGTCGTTTATCATGTCTTGAATGATTTAGATGTGGCATCTCAATTCCACTTCGCCAGCGGTAAGCTCGTTTTAGGGTTTGTTGCCGACAATGTTGAATTAGCTTGCTCGTCTAGATCATCCAAGGCATCTACCATCCCCAAAAGCGATCGACTGCTTGATCATCTTTGTGTTAGTTCTCGATTCACACTCTGAGTTGCTATCGACCTTAGTCGTGTCTCGAGATCTAACCCAAAGCCTGTCTTCGATTGTAATTAAGGATAGTGCCGGGGTTTCAGCCAGTCTTACCTAATACATGTGATTACTTTATGTTTTTATATGTATTTGCCATTTGTATGAGCGGATCGACAAATATAAATGTGTTTGTCACAGATAATTCTTAGGATTCCTCTGTGATCGGTATATTTGTATTGGCCGATTGGTTCATACAAGTTCGTACTAGAGTACTAGCTAGTATATTTATCTCTCAAGTCCCTCATCGGTCGATGTCACCAAATCGACATAAGCATGTTGATAAAGGCCGATGGGAGTACATCCATATACCAATCTTATTTTGTTATAACCTCAAGTAGGCCGATACAGTCTTGCCTTATCGGCTGGGCCTCTACGACGAGTCATTGGCCTACAGGCCGATCGGCCGTCGTTTGCTAACATGGTTTACTTGTTTATTCTTGTTGATTGTAGATCAAATCAACTGGCACGCCCTGCACATACCTAGGCAAGCCATTGGACTTGCATTGGAGCTAAGCAGATCTCCCAGGCCGCCGTGGTAATGCGGAACCCGCTTTTGGAGCGAGGGCGGGTCGAAATTCTGCGCCAACAGTAGTACTCAGTCTTGCTTTATTTTTCCCCCACATCAGAGTTGGAGTATGTATCAGATGAAGACTTTTCAGAAGAGTAGGCTTGTGGCTGCCGTCAAGGATGCCTGTGGAATGGAGTTGCCACGTTGCGAGTGTTTAGTAAATTAGAACAGTTTATTTTCTTTTTCTGCTGCATTTATGTAAGAGATTTTTATGGTGTTTTGTAAGATGTGGATCTGTATGGCAACTTTGTCGTTTGTGTACTCTGGCTGGTCCTGGACAGGGATTTTAATACACATTCTGCTTGGAATTCGGGTTAGTGAATTTCTGGGCGTGACAACGCTTCAAAGGAATTATTAGTTAAGTTGAAATAAAATGGGACCAAAGAGCAAAACTAAATTTAAGATAGTACTCCCTGTAATAAAAAAATATTTGACTTTAAACCCGTTCTCCCAACGTCAAATAAAGTTGATTGGATGAGTAATTGTAATTAAAAGAACACCTTTGTTCTTCCCCTCCATAGGAGAATAGTCAATAAGCGCTTTAGTTATGGAGAACATCTTAGAGGGCTAGCATCGAAAAATTGAGGAGAAAGAGAAAGTACGAGATAGAATCAGAGTTGGCACGAGGAAAGGGAAGATTGAATTGAGGATACGTACTATCATGTTTGAATTTGATGAAGATTAACTGATGGTACACAAAACGAGAAAGTCATTAACACGTGAATAATTGAGTTTTTTACAAATTTAAAAAATAAATTTATTTAATATTTTAAATAAACTTCTGTATAAAAAGTTTTCATATGAAATATACTATTTAGTAGTTTAAAAAACGTGCTAACAAAAATCAAGAAAAAATATGTATCATAATCAACTTAAAACATGGTTCTGAGCCTTTTACAATTTCAATACCCCTTCCAGCTAGGCTGGTACATTTTTATACTCCACACCTAAGGAATAAGTTCATTTTGACTTCCTTAACTAATGACCGAATCTGATTTGTATCCCTAAACCATAATACCGGATATCTTGATCCCCCAACTATTAAAACCGATGCAATTGGACTCCCTCAGCGATTTTGGAGGGTAGTTTCGCTGACGTGGCGCCTATGTAACGGTGTTGACCTGGTCTTTGTTCCACGTGATGGTGTTGTGGCGCTTATATGGCATTGAAATTAAAAATATATATGTGGGACCCATTTGTCATTCACACAAAAAAATATTATGGGGCCACTAACATGTGGGGCCCACATGTCATCCCCTCTCTCTCCTCTTCTTCCTCCTCTCTTTATCTCCCTTCTCTCTCTTTCTCTTTCTCCTTTGGCGTCTATGGAGAGCGGGAGCTGGAGCAGCGGCGGGAGGGCGAGGGTTGAAGCGACACGCAGGCCAAGGTCGAAGCGGCGACTAGCGAGCGGGCGATTGGTCCTGCCGAAGCTCCTCTGCCTCCATCTGCCGTGAGCTAGCTTCTTGCCCGTCGTCGACAATGGGGAAACACGCGCGCAACTGTCGCCGCTCCATCAGCCGCATGCTGTCGACGCCGCTCCAGCGCCCACCATTGCCGCTCTAGCTTCGGTCCTCGCCCCCTCCCCCCGCCCGTCGCCACCACCGCTCTAGCGCCAAAGGGGAGTGAAAGAGAAAGCAAGAGAGAAGGGGGAGAGAGAGGGAGGAAGAAGAGAGAGAGAGAACGATAGTAGGCCTCGCATGTCAGTGGGTCCCCACAATATTTTTTTGTATGAATGACAAATGGGTTCCACATATATATTTTTAATTTCAATGCCACATAAGCGCCACAACACCGTCACGTGGAACGAAGACCAGGTCAACACCTCCACGTAGGCGCCATGTCAGCGAAATCGCCCTCCAAAATCGTCGAGGGAGTCAAATTGCATCGGTTTTAATAGTCGAGGGGTTGAGATATCCGGTATTGTGATTCAAGATTCGAATCAGATTCGGCCACTAGTTAAGGGAGTCAAAGTAAACTTGTTCCCCACACCTAACACAGCCGGTTCGGTTCAGCTTAGCCAGCCCATTCTGAACCGATGTAACTAGAGTTGGGCCTCCTTCGACTTCTGCTCCTGGGCCGTCTCTGTATAGGGTTTGGTAACAGGGCCTGCCTTTGAATGCCATACTAAGGCTGAGTTTGCTAGTTGCTCTTTCAAGCGTCTCGATGGCTTAGAAACCATGCACAGTGCAAACAGTAGATGCACAGTGACGTGCAGTACATGCACAGTATCACACAGTGTCAAACAGCACATGCACAGCATCAACTACAGTGCCAAACAGTACACGCACAGTGTCGTGCACAGTCCACAACAGTCAGCTACAGTATTTTTGTGTTTCCAACCCACCAAGACGCTCGGAAGAGCAATACGCGAACTCAGCCTAAAGAAACACCAACAAAAAAAACTGCAAATTCACTAGCAATCCCTGGCGATGATCTATAATGATAAACATTTCTTTTGTTTGTATGGTGATTTGATATCTTATATAAGTAAAAAGAGATATACCTCTTTTATAATTAATGGTATCCACTATCCACACATTATTGGAAGACCATACCATGTGTACATTCTTCCATGTGTGCCAAAGATCACACAAGGCTCAAATATATGGATATTCAGCCGAATACCCACGAATGCCAACGTCGGTAGGTCCACCCCTAATTCCTGAGAAAGATTTGATCTATCTGGTCTATTTAAGATAAGGGTCAATTTCATAAAACTATATATATTTTAACCAAACTCTCGCAAAACTATAGATCTAAATATGTTTATCACAATACTATAGATTTAGCACCAAAATTTATCGTAGAACTACAAATTTAAAACATCATATTATAAAACTACATATCTAGTGATGAAGTTATCAAAGAAATACATGTTTAAGAGTTTATATTCATAGCATTATTGAGGATATAAAAGTTGTAGTTCTAGGATAAAACTGTTTTTGATACGATGCATTAAATATGTAGTTTTGTAAAAAATATGATATTAAATTTATGACACATGTTCATAAATCTGTAATTTGTAATTTTATGATAGATTGACCAAATTATCTATAGTTTTGCAAAATTTACTCTTACGGTAATTGCAAAATGTATCAAATTTCTTAAAATATTAATAATATGAGGGCCTTGATGCAAAGAGGAGTATTCTTTTCAGATTTTACATGTGAGGAGAAAGAGAGAATTTTGTGTTTGCCAGGAATTAGTGGTAATACGGAAAGTTTATTTTATTAATTCTGAAGAAGGTTCTACCTAAGATTTTTACCAAAGCTAGGGAAAAGGTTGAAACGACGTGTGAGTTGCTGAAAGTGCGAGAAGCTATTAGGAGTTATTGATCAATTTGAGTTCAACCAAATGCCACATTATTAAAGTTAAAAAAAGCCACATTATTACTTATTTATTATTTTCTTCATTTCATATTATGTCGTTTGACTTTTTTCTTAAACAAAATTTTTCATATTACAGGTCGTTTGACTTTTTTTTAATCAAAATTCTTTAGGTTTGATGAGTTTATAGAAAAAATAAATTTATGACACCAAATTAGTTTCACTATATTTAACTTTGAATATATTTTGATACAGTGTTTGTTTTGTATTTTGCTACCAATTTGATCAAACTTAAATAAGTTTGACTAAAACAAATCAAACAACTTTTAATATGAAATGGAGGAAGTATGGGTTTGACTTTTTGCCATTTTAAGGCAAGCTAAATTGTGGCCATCAACAAAACTATTACCATCACACCACGACCAAAAATTTAATAATTCTAAAGTACCTAAATCCAGCAATGCTAAAATACCATCATCAAAATTCGACAATCTTTTCTACGCAGATCAAACACACTACACACCCTTTATTTTTATACAGATGACGCCATGTTATTGAGCCGCGGAAATCGAAAGCGACGTTCCTTCCATGCCGAGCAGGAAAACCCCCCGCCCACTTGTCCACCTGACGGGCGCAGCCGCCGCGCGCACCCGCAGGCCGATGATCCATCCATCCCCACCGTCCATCGTCCCCCACCACCACCCTTCTTCCCCCACAGCTCGACCGGGCCCCACCACCCCCCTGTCTCGCCATCCACCGACGCACCCTCCCGTCCACGTGCCTCCGCTGTGCAGCCCNNNCCCCGACCACCCATCCCGCCTTATCCACCACTCACATGCCGCCACGTATCCATCTAGGCTACACGAACTCCAGACACACGACGGTCGCCCGCACCCGATCCCGTCCGCCTCGCGCCCCTCGACGCGCTACCAAGCGTACTCCCACCGGACGCCGTGACGACCTCGTCCATGACCGGTGGGTCCTGGGCTACGACGGGCCCACCGGTCAGTGATGTTAGGTGGACAGCGTAGCGTGGAGCGCTTTCCTGGTGGGCCCCCACGCTGCTGCAGCTGCTGTCTGCGTCTCTCTGCGCTGCACAGCGACGTTAATGGATCTCCTCCAAAACAATAGCGTACAAAAACAAAAACGGCTCACTCTCACCGACGCGTGGACCCTCCTCCACCCGCTCTGGCCCACACGCCAGTACCCAACGGTCTCCATCCACCGTCACCACCACCACCCGCAACGCACGTTAACCACGCCGACACGTGGGCCATGGGTCTCCGGGACCCCACATGTCAGTGAGGGATTCGTCGGCATCCACCAAAATTATTCCCCACCAAGACCCATCCCCCTACTAGTAGTAGGAGGCTAGCAGTACTCCCTCGCTTCGCTTCAATTAGCTTTGTGGCTTCCGCTGCCTCTGCTGCTGCTGCTGCCGTCGCTATTATTAATTGCCATCAAAACGCCACTTCGTCCTCATTACTCCGCCACACCCAAGCCAAGGTACGGCCTCCGCCGGGGCGATTTCCATGGTCTCGCAAACCCTAGCCGGCGGCGGCGGCGGCTGCGGCAGCAGAGGTGGTGGCTGTGGCAGCGCGGCATTCTTCTGAGCGGCTCCGATCCGGAGGGTGGTGGGTGGTTCGTCGATGAACCCGCTGTGCTGCATCGCGCCCGTCTCGCTCGACAGCGCGGTCGAGCACCACCACCAGCCGCCGCGCATCCTCGCGGCGGCCGCGGCGCCGCCGTCGCCCACTCCGGCGGCGGCGGCTGCTGCGCAGGCGGCGTTGGATGCGGCGCAGGTGGCGGTTGCCGGGGTGCTGCACAAGTGGGTGAACTACGGGAAGGGGTGGCGGCTGAGGTGGTTCGTGCTCGAGGGCGGGGTGCTCTCCTACTACAAGCTCCGCGTCGGAGGGGGCGGGGATTCCACGGCGTCGCCGGTGGTGACGGCGAGGGTGATCGGGGAAGGTGGCGCGCTGCGGCGGGTGCGGGAGGAGGCCGCGGCGGCGGGGAAGCAGTGGAAGCCGTTCGGGGAGATACACCTCAAGGTATGGTCCAGCTCGGCTTCCCATTGGATTGGGTTTGTTCGTAAGCGCGGTTGTGGCTTGGGGAAGTGAGATTTTTGGAGCGGCATTGCTCGGGTAATGATTGGGCGGAGAGTATTGTATTCGCGGTGGGGTAGATGTGTTTAGGTTTAAAAAATTGGGATCTTATTATTATTGTTTGATTTTTTGTTTCACCTTTTCGATTGATGAGATGTGATGTGAGGGAGGCCTGGTCAATAGATATGCTTCGCTTTGTTGCAGAGAATATAGTTTAATACTGAAATTGACTATTACTACGGAATTATCCAAATGATGTGGCAGAATTCTAGAGGGACAAGACCAGCATTGCTAAGGAATTTCCTGCTCTGGTGTTCAGGTTTCGTCAATCCGCGCAAGCAAGTCGGATGATAAGAGGTTGTATATATTCAGTGGAACAAAGACGTTACACTTGAGGTGTGAAACTGAGGAAGATAGGAATGCATGGATAGAGGCTCTGCAAGCGGCAAAGGATCGCTTCCCACGGTCCCTAACAAGCAATGATTTTAGTCCCATGTCTGATGTTTTGTTGTCCACGGAGAAACTGAGGGTGCGGCTGCTGCAGGAGGGGCTGAATGAAACAGTGGTCAAGGAATGTGAGTCTATTATGATGACTGAGCTTCTGGAACTGCACAACCAGATGAAATCACAGCAGCAGCAGTATTCCATTTTGATAGACCGGCTCCGACAATTGGAGGTAGCCTTCTGTTTCTAGTTTTCTTTACTTGTTGATGTTTCTTACGATACATCTTGTATTCTGTTCATGTGTTCTTGAAATTTCTGCAGTAGGCATGATACATCTTAGTCCCTCAGTACTGCCCTATCATTTGGTACTCTACAGTAACAAATTATATTATAATCAGTGAAAATACGGATATAATAATTGTTTGCCTTAGTTTCTACACGCCAGACAATAACATATGCCTGCAGCTTTTGTGCTTAGGAATTTTTATGTACAATCAACATTTTGTAAATCAAGCTGTAGACTATTTGTGAATGTAAAATCATGTGGATAAAAATGGGATATATCCATTAATTCATCTGCAGTCCTTTGCATTCATGTGAGAACCAGTTAGTTGTGGTAAACAAAGTTATACATTTATATTGACAAACATTGATTTACAGCACAATAAAACATTTGCTTAGTCTGAAACAATTGCTTGCTGTGACAATAGTGTGGTTTAGTTACATAACACACTTAATTGTGTAAGCTTATCACAAGCTGCCATTTGTTTTGTTTTTAGTTGAATGCTTTTTTTTGTGAGAGGGCATAAATTTGACCATAATCTTAAGGACCAAAATGGTCCATTTCTGGGTGCAGACAGAGAAAGTTGAGCTGGAGAGAACTGTTGTGCATGAAACTAAAGAGAGGGAAGCACATGGATATGCCAATGGCAGATATAGTGGTTAGTAATTTCATAACCCATATCTTGCTTCTGATTTTGGTTGCCCTTTTTCTTTGTTTTGACTTGACAATTTTTTCAATCAAATCACCTATTTCTATTTTGAGTATTTCTTAGCAAAAAGGGTAATTATTAACAGGAGCATGTTATTTAGTTCAGAGATAAGCATATCCTTCCAGTAGCAAGTAGCAACAGTACTGAGGAAGCAATATTTGGTTTACAAGATTATTCCACAGTTTGTTACTTAGTTGCATTCAAGTATCTATTTGTTATATGCTGGTTGCATACAATATTCCTAATTATCTTCTTAGGGACTTGAGAGTTGTTATCTCAGTTCAACAAGCAGTGAATAACCAGGGCATCTAAATCTTCCTCCCATACATCTATCCCCCTCCTTGTGTGCCCTTTCTTTCTGTCCCTTAGCCTAAGTGTCTTCTTCTTTGTCCCTATGCCTTTTCCCATTAATCTATTATTCATCTTCTTCATCTTCACCATGGAACCTACCAATACCAGCAGGGAGCCTGCCTGGATCTTGCCCACCCCTGTCACACTACTCATTACATTTTCTAATATGAGGCCAAGGGGTGGGGCAGATTTATATACTTGATGCAATTTCTTTAAATGGGTAGTACTATTTTTTTTGTGATTACAAGTGGATATATTCATAACTTCATACACCTATTTAGTATTTCATTGAACTTCTTCTGATTTGTGAACTGAGGTTTTTAGATATGGGAAGAAAAATTATAAATACAATATTTGCAAGTTTAAGACACTGTTATTTAGATGTTTCGAATGGTTCATCGATCTATTTAATAATCTGTGAGACTTTAGCGTGTTGACTGGTAGTTTGACTTATTAGCTTTTATGTGTATTATGGGAAATATGCCACTGTAGACTACATATGCTGTTCAACCATTGTCAGAGTTATTTGATGGTATCCAATATATCTTGTTTCCATTATTTTTTATTGCTTGCTGCATGAATATGGCTGGGAGTGTTGCATAGTGCATTTTCACATGGTTTTAGAGATAGTCTAGATTCACATTTGCATATTTACATGCTGTTCACAATATATGCTGTTATGTTGTACATTCACATGCTGTTAGATATAGTCTATTTCTACGGTTAGCTGCTTGCTGAATGTGTCCATGTTAGCATGGAAAAAGATATTTTCTGTTGATTGGCAGGATTAAGGCACCATCATTTGCCTTTAATGTACTAAAATTTCTTGATTGGTTCCTACACTTCCAGCTGATATTTTTCCTGCTTGCTTGATGGGCAGATTTTTATTCAGTTTTATCAGGAGGGAGTGCAAGCGAGTCTGATCCAGACACTGCAAGTCAAGTGGCAGATGTTGAGACTGATGAAGATGAAGTGATGTACTTTGATACAAGAGACTTCTTGTCTGCAGAGTCTCTACGAAGTGCTTCATGTCGAAGGAGAGAACTTTTGACAAATGGTTGCAATGGATTAGACCATATAGACCCTGCTGCAAATGTTGTCAAAACTACTCAGTATCCCTCTGTTAAACGTCGAGATAAGTTACCTGAGCCAAAAGAAAAAGAAAACCCAGTAGGGTTATGGTCAATAATTAAAGAAAATATCGGAAAAGATCTCTCGGGTGTTTGTCTACCTGTTTATTTCAACGAGCCACTGTCTTCTTTGCAAAAATGTTTTGAAGATCTTGAGTACTCTTACTTGGTTGACCATGCATTACAGTGGGGAAAACAGGTATAGTTGATAGTCCATCCCAACTATTTATGTAAAGTTTGATTGTTCTTGTGTGTTCTTACATCTGTGTTCTTATATAAAATCCTTACATCTGTGTTCTTTATCTATTGACAACATGAGACTTTTGCTTAGACTTATGTTGGTTCATAGAAAAGCGGTTGATATGCTTAGTGTCGTCTGAAATCATTTTTTGGTGCTGTATTCATCTCAGCCATTCATATGTATGGCACAAGGCATCCAACTCTATTGTTCTTTGTTATGCGTTAATTGAACCATTCGTATGAAGTTTTCAAATATCTGTTATCACTGTAGACATGAACCTTGAACATAATTTAGTCTTGGAGGAAATATTCTTAGTTGAGGCTATAACGTCAGGTTTTCTGAATCCTTAAGTATTTGCATGGCACTATCCTTTTGTATCACCTATTGCACATGTTCATATTTTCCTTTTGTTTACTTGAAATGGTTTTCTTTTTCCATGTCAGGTTTGTGTTGAATGTTTGATGTCTATTGTCGAGTTCAATGTATCCTTATGGTAAAATACCCAACAAAAACATATTAATGTTTGACATCTTTCCTTAATCTGACAAAAATAGATCAGCAAAATATAAAGAATTTAACCTACGACCTCCGTCCCAAAAAGAGTTCACTTTTGTACACTAATCTGGACAAGTACCTGTCCAGATCTGTGTAGAGAAATGAACTCTTTCTGGGATGGAGGTAATATTTTCTTTCAGGTTAGGATATATTACCTACATTATAGCATTTTTGGTACAATGTTCTTTTAGCCTTGTGCCTGAAGGCTACTTTCCCCTTGATACTTGCCCCTTGTGGTTTTGTAATGAAACAACCCGTAAAATATAATGCAGGGCGATAGCTTGATGAGGACACTTCATGTTGCGGCATTTGCAGTATCAGGCTATGCTTCAACTGAAGGGCGGCAATGCAAACCCTTCAATCCTTTACTGGGTGAAACATATGAAGCTGATTATCCAGATAAAGGACTTCGATTTTTCTCTGAAAAGGTTGTGTAGTTATTTAAGAGCATGGAGAATTATTTCTTACTAAATTATTTCCTAGTTCTGAATGCTTTTCTTAGTGTTATGCAATTTTTTTAGAAACATGTTCTTATTGTGTGTTAATGTGTCTTTCAGGTCAGTCATCACCCAATGGTTGTTGCATGTCACTGTGAAGCAAGAGGTTGGAAGTTTTGGGGGGATTCAAATCTGAAAGGGAAGTTCTGGGGTCGATCAATTCAACTTGATCCTATTGGTGTTCTAACCCTCCAGTTTGATGATGGGGAAACGTTTCAATGGAGTAAAGTAACTACTTCCATATACAATATCATAATAGGCAAAATTTATTGTGACCACTATGGTACAATGCGCATCAAAGGAAGTGGCGACTACTCTTGCAAGCTTAAATTCAAAGAGCAGTCAATAATTGATCGAAACCCACACCAGGTAAATATATTTGAGTGCAACGTGTAGATAGATTTGCAATATATGTTGGATCAAAGTACTGCAGATATACGAGCTGTTCAATCCAATATTTAACATGATGGCTAGCTGTATTGGAGAATGGGGAAAAGCCATTGTCTTGTAATATTCTCTTGAGCTGTGAAAAAAAATCAACCATAGAGAAGCAATCAACATTATTTTAAAGATAAATTCCACATATGCCACTGAAATTTCACCCATTCCATTATTTACCCCTTGTTTTGCTTTCGGTAATATGTAAGGCAACTGCAGTATAGGATTGAAAACCGGTGTAATAAATTATTTTAAAGATAAATTCCACATATGCCACTGAAATTTCACCCATTCCATTATTTACCCCTTGTTTTGCTTTCGGCAGTATGTATGGCGACTGCAGTATAGGATTGAAAACCGGTGTAATAAAAACAAATCGGTGTGGAAAGATCTGACTGTTTGCTCCATTTTTAACTAAAAGGAAGCTTCTAAAAATTATGTATGGTAATGTCCAGCCATGGGAGAGCAGCACTTGATGTCTACTCCCACCACTCCAAAAGTTACACTTTTTTTGGGAAGATAATCTTGTGAACCATTTATTACCATTAATATAACACTATATGTTAGTGAAAAGATAAATTTATATTTTGAAAGTACTGATGCTAAATATAGCTACTTTTCCTGTAGTACACATTTATAGGCACATATGTGGTCAAAACTAGAAAGTTTGTGGGTTTTGACTATTTATGAAATTCAAAGTGCGTTTCGTTTCTGATCATTCCAAAGTAATCTTATTTATATTTATGCAATTATGCGTACTTCATAATTACTGCAATAGTTCCTTCTACATTATGCTATAAAGTGTAAAACACGAATTGTGTTAACACTGCAAATGGAGGGTCACTAGTAATATTAAGCATAATATTCCATTTAGTACGACTCAGTCAGTTCAGCTTACAAAAAGCTTGCCTGGTTAGGGCCACGCGGTCTGCTTCAATCTTTGTTGGAAATAAACACGTCATAGTGTGTTCCTGGCGTGGTTGAGTCAGTGCGTGTGTCGCGCTGTGCGTGTTGCGTGAGTCTAGGTTCAGGTGCAGGGTGTGCGCGAGGTTGTTGCGTGGCCGTTGCTGTTTGATCGAGTCGTCGGAGTGCGTGGTGTGCGTGGCGTCGATGCTTGCGGAGGAAGCTGCCATGACCAGGTTGAGCAGTGGCTCACGGAATGGCTGAGCGGGTTCTGCGGAACGTGGCGCAACGGCCGGCATGGAGGCTAGCTCCTGGTGTGTCCCCAGTCTATAAGAGGCCCCTGTACTCCTTTCTGTTTCAGCAGCTAAGTCCAGTGCAAAATACAGGAGCATTTGGGTTTGCGGCGTTCGTCGCCGGAAAAATTCTCGTGTGCTTCGTCTCCCTCGTCGGTGTTGCGTTCGTGAGTGTGAGTGAGTTCCTGGGCAAAGCCAACAATCTTGTCTATGCATCCATTTGGTGTTGCCCTTGCTCTTATAAACTATGTCATGCACTCTTATAAACATGGTACAAACTCCGATTATCAGACCTATATGTTATCCTTTACATCTGGATAAATATTAGAGAATTGTTGCTGACTGGCTGGTGCGTGCTGATTTTGTTGAGGCGGCACAATGAATTTTAATAGATTTGCATATGAACCATGTCATGTTTGAAGAGTCCAAGGAGCTTACCAACAGCAGGTGCATAGTAACAGCTATCTGGTTAGCCACATGGGCCTCTAACACTAGTCAGTTCAAATCTTTTAGCCAAACCATAAGCTTGATTAATCATTTAATGGCATTAGATTAGCGTGTATAGGACTATAGGCATGGTTTAGGTTTAGGTGGATTTCTATTTATAATTTGTATTTTTGTAGTATTACCAGTTTCAGAGCATTGGGTAACAAAGTTCTCTGGTCTATTCTTCATCCCCAAGCCCTCTACGAAGCATTCTTGTTCATCTAGCCCTTTCTCCTTCAAGCCATGTCTTGCTTCTGTTGGTAGTTGTACTGTTGTGAACTTTGGTCCATTGCAAACTATATCTAGTAGTCTGTTTTTTGTGGTTTTATAAATATATTAATTGGACACTGTTCCCAGCCTCCCACATTAAGTAGTTTGAATTGCTCATGCAGGTGCATGGATTTGTGCAAGATAATAGAACAGGGCAGAAAGTTGCTATGTTAATCGGAAAATGGGATGAAGCTATGTATTATGTTCTTGGGGATCCAAGTGCAAAACCCAAGGGGTATGACCCAATGTCAGAAGCAGTTCTTTTGTGGGAGAGAGACAAGTCTCTGAACCAAACACGATACAACCTTTCTCCTTTTGCAATTTCACTAAACGAATTGACACCTCACCTGGCAAAGAAGTTGCCTCCTACTGATTCTCGTCTGAGGCCTGATCAAAGGCATCTTGAAAATGGTGAATATGAGATGGCTAATGCAGAGAAACTTAGGCTTGAACAATTGCAGCGACAGGTAACCTTTGGTTTGATTCTTTTGTCTTTATATGTTTTTTGCTTCTGTTTGCCATAGAATATTTTCTTGGACGTATGAAAGGTGAAAGGCATAAATGATGATGTAAAGTTCCCATCCATTATGTAATAATGAACATGCCTCGATAATATTTATTTGTTTTTGTCATAGATACATAGTTAGAAAATGCCGTATGGAGCTGAAACCACACACCAGAGATTGTCCTACTCCTGCATGTTGTAGTAGCGTTTCCTGTCTTTCCTGTGATTCCTGGCACTTCTTACCTGAAACTGTTAAAATTTGCAGGCTCGAAGGTTACAAGAGAAAGGATGGCAACCCAGGTGGTTTAGCAAGGATGACGACGACAGCTACCGCTATGTTGGCGGTTACTGGGAAGCAAGGGAGAAGGGGAACTGGGATGGGATTCCAGACATCTTCGGTCAGCGCAGCGCTTCACCTGGCTGGTCATAGCTACCTCTCCCCTGTGTAGTGTTAGTATCCCACGTTTCTTTACAGAAAAAGTATGTTACCGGCTATATATACATATATATATTGAAGCGATGTCCATATGTGTGCCGATGTACTGGATTCAGAGAGCCGAGATGTACTGGCAAACACGGTGAGATTACGGTAGTAGGAATTCGGACCTCAAGTAGGTTAGATTAATCAAAAGTTTTGAGTATAATTTTATTGTTGGCCAGAAGATGTCCTGATTTTGAGGCTACTCTTGTACATTTAAATTTTCTCAACTCATGAGTACTTGAGAGCTGTTTCCTACTAGACCCTCAAGTGCAATGCAATATATTAGCTGTTTCCTACTCTACCCTCAAGAGCAATTCAGTCATATCAGCGGCACAAATCCGCAGGTTGAGGACTAATCTGTCCATGTGCATTTCTAAACCGCTAGAGACCATGTCCTATTGATGTGTGCATTTGTTTGTGATCACCATTCGATATACACAATCGATTTATCTGTAAACGGTATGGATTGAACACACCGGTGTTTCATGAGTTTAGCCATACTTTGCCATTGCCACACATCGTAATGAACCCTGGTCAGCAGTGCTAACTCAGCACAACACATCATGCATTGGATTTCTCATCAAACTTCGTCACACTTTGGGGCTAAAAGTTCGTTTGCTTGCGTTACGTGGCTACTTCTGCGAATTGGCTTTCTCAAATTTAGACTCCAACACCTGTGTTTCGCACATTCACAGGCGAAATCCCTAATGAGCGCCTAGGCGCGCGCCGCGCCCATCCACATGACCATCGTTTCGTACGTACAGAATACGTGTCTGTATGTACAAAATATATATAGGTATACATACAAACTGAGAGAGACTACCCGTCGGACGTCCGATAGAAAACGAAATATTGGACGCCTCCCACAGCCCTCGGCAACAGCGCACTTCCCTCTGCAATGCAAAGCGCAAATGCATGCAGTGCATGCAGCCGCATATACTAGCCCGTGCATGCACGCACAGCCTGTACTGTACGTACTCTATAAAAAAAAATTTCTTAATATATATATTTGATCTATGATTTTATTACATCATTAGATTCGTTATAATAGAATCTTTATAATAAGATCTTACATATTTATATTTTGATAAAAAATTCACCATTGTTTCACAATTTATAGAAAAATGTTCATTACGTGTGCAGTTATTTCAACTCACCTCATAAAACATTTTAGATAAATGCAACATATAAAATTACTATCTACAATAATGACAACAATTACATGAAACATTAAATACCAATGAGTAAGATAAAAAAATCATATGAATCATACAATATATTTACAAATACTTAATTTTATTAAAATAGTCTTATATCATACATGAATTATCGAGTTATGATTGTGGAAACAAAACAATTGCCAAAACATTTAAAAAAATCGAGTGCAACAACATTTAAAAACAAACTACGGAAACATCATGAAATGCTTATTGCAACAACAGATTGTACCATATGCGACATTTCAAAATCTATTGCAACAAAAGAAACTTTAAAGTGCAACATAGTCCAATTCTAGTTGAAATATTCATTTCTCATTGAGTAAAACATTGAATTTTAATGATTGAAACATATATAGTTTTTTCATCACAATATAATCATGCGAGATCTCAATATAAAGATTTAATTACAACAAATACACCAGTATAATCGGATCATGGATCGCATAATTAGTTTTAAAGAAAAATGATTTTAAAGACCATATCTCAATTTGCATCTTCATATATACTTGCATACAAGTTGTGTATGTATGCGGCTTACGAAAAAGTAAACAGGGCGAGAGATAAATAAGGAAATACTCTAGGAAAGGTGAATCAACTCTAGACTAGTATAGAGAAGGAAGCCGACATCTGACATTTGTCCTCCGGTCGGACGTGTGACACAAAACATTTTTCATACAAACTTTATATTATATATAAAAACTTTGTACGTATACATATAAAGTTTGTATACGTATAGCATAAAGTTTGTATATCTGTATATATTTTTTATATGTCAAAAATATATGTGTGTACATATAAAAAAAATGGTATGTGCATATATACAAAATTTATACATACATATTTTACATACGCGTATTGAACTTTATATATGTCGTGTTTGTATATATATAAACTTTGTATTCATCACTACTACGGAAACAGTTTTTCGTGACGGCCATTTTGGGTCTTCGCTGGCGGCATTTGGGGCCGCCACAAAACAAAGGCCAGTGAAAATAAAGATCTTCGCTAGCGGTTATAGACCGCTAGCAAAGAAATATCTTCGCTAGCGGTCGCTTTATGTCAGCCGCCAGAGAAGAACTATTTTCTCTGGCGGTCAATTTACGTCAGCCGCCAACGAAGCCATATCTTCGCTGGCCGCTGGCTTAAGACAACCGCCAGCGAAAATGTTCTTCTCTGGCGGCTTACACACTTTTTGGACACGTGGCCCGCCTGCGAAGATGCAATATTTATAAAAAAATATTATATATTATTTTTTTCTTATCTTTGTTCATGTATTTTAGAGTCACACGTGGATGATATAACTAATCGAGCTATCGATAAAGTATGTTCTCTTTCGTGCAGTCGCCATTGACGATTAATATACATGCACGCGGAAATAATATATGAAGATTAATATATACATATATATATATATATACAATATCTAAGCACCTATATAGATAGAATTGGACTGACACCACATATACAAGTAGTTGAATGTCTTACAACCCGAGCGATATATATACGCGTAAAACCTATCTATATTATACTCCTGCTCCAGTTAGACAGACATTCGTTCTCTGGCAGGGCCAAAACTCCATCATGGTCGAAAAACCTCCCAAGCTGATGTGCGCACTCACGGTGGATGAAGTAGCACATGTCCCATTGTATGTTCTCAATGGATTTATCATCGAGCTCCCTTTCAGACTTGGGAATTTTTGGAAGCTGGATCGAGATCATGACAAATTACGAAATTGTTCACAGTAATGCAAGTTAGCGATTAACTTAACAAGAGTATTGACGGTTTGTACTTACATCGTCGTAATTCGCGCAATATCTCCCATTGACCTTAAGGTATTCGCAGGTGTAATATCCGCATAGTACGGTTCCCACCGGTTGCTTATGACACTTTCAGCATCAATTATAAAGTATATTAGTTAATTAAATGGAAAAACACATGCATTTATAAAAATTAAGTAGTATTGTTTGGCATCCAAATTTACTTACCGGCCACTTATTGCGGATGAGTATGCGTTGTCTGGAGTTTTTCCGTTGTCCGCCTTGCTGGTAATACCTTTTATATGCACTGTTTGCAAAGATAATTAATTTAAATTCGTCAAAGATAACAACACGTCATGAGAATATATAAGAATAAGAAACATCCATGCATATAACTTACAGATCGATAATTCTGAGCATTTCTTGATATGTATTGCTCTCTTTATTAAGAGAATCCAAGACGATGACTTCATTGTACTTTGGATAGAGAAGAAATACTATCCAATGGTCGCTGCAAAAGAAATGGTTAGTCCAGCCGTGATTATATGTATATACTCGTAGTTGATATGAAAACTTACTCAAAGGCGTATGGCGCGTAAACACATTTCTTGTCCTGCGTAGATTCAAGTGCTATAGCTACATAAGTAGCAACATCGAGAATCTTTTCCTGATGCCTTTGTTCTATATATGCGTCCCTCTCTTGCCGTGTTATCGCCTGAACATGTGTCGGTAGCTTGTTCTCGTCTAGCAGGTAGGTGTGGTTCGGCTTGCTTATCCGGCACGGGTTTAGGTAGCCGACAGGCTTTCGCATCGCTTCGGCTTGCACGTAATTCATCCTTCAAAAAATGTAAGGTCAAATTAGGTACGCACATAGGTACAATGATTTATTGACACGTTCTAGTCATGCACTTACAGACACCAATGCCGACCAAATTGGCGTCGAGCCTCTTCCGACGGTAGAGGGCATGCATATCGGAGAAATGGACTTGGAATAGGCATGGCCCGCTCCAGAAGATGTTCTCCTGCACGGCAACTGTGAACGATGAAAGGCCTTTTATGGTGCTTGCCCTGATGTACCATTCATGCCACCTCCTTAGTTGCCACGATCCTTCTGTTAGTTGCCAGGCATGGATGAATGGTTGGCCATTCTGAAACTCATGCGGCACATCCGGGCAGTTGATATAATTGAGATAATCTTCCATGGTTTGCTTGAGGCCTGTTAACTTTCTGTCATCAAAATCGGCATCTTTGATATCTTTGTCCCTTCCTCGGAATGCCGTTATCATATATCTTTTCTTCGATTCACTTTTTCCTTTGTGCTTGTGTGTCCTTACCATCGCTGGCACATCGGCACCCTTAGGTTCCTCCGGTTGCGATGGCTGTGTTTGCGATGGGTCTAGTTCATCGGGCATTGTCCGCTCAGGCCCTGATTGTGCACGCTCTGATTGCTGTGCCGGAGGCACTTCCTGAACTTGTACTTCTGATTGATCCTTTTCAAGCCCTGATTATACTTCTGTCTCCTTTTCAATTGGAGGTGACGCAACAGCAGGCTCTGATCTTGGAGGTGATGCAACTAGTTGATCTGATTGCGGAGGTGATGAAACTGGAGGATCCCTCGGTTCTTGTTCCCTTGGTGGACAAGGCGGTGACATCGGTATCCTTGGTGGACGATCCGTTCCATCCGTTGACCCTAGTTGAATATCATTCTTGTGCCACAGTACAAACTGGTCAACGGCATCTCCAAGGTACACAATCCCCTCGGGTGTTGGAATGTCGATCTCGTGCATCCGGTGAGCCTCATTGACCGTCTGGACCTCTACCTTGGCATAGTCATCCGGAATGTCTTGGCAATGGAATCTGCGGCCCGGTATGAACCTCCCAGTTGTAACCTGTATTTTCTTTCCTGCCCTGCCGACCGGAATCAAGAGCTTGCAAGGAGTATCCTCCGTTACATCGTCCATCGGATAGCTCGGATCAGACTGCGAAACAGCACCACCGTGCATCATATTCTGGCTCCAATATCTATGGCATTCCTCACGAGCTGCTGCCCTAGCTTGGGATTCTATCTCCTCCTTATAGCGATCACGCTTCTTGTAGGTATGAGCATCCTCTTTGAATCCATCCTTCCAGCTAGTCTTTGAGGATACTCCCCGGACACGGCCAGAGTGCTCCGGGTTGCCCAACGCATAGGTCAGCTCGTCCCGGTCTCTATCTGGCACGAACATCCCAGCCTCTTGCTGCGTGACGATGTTCTTCATCTTGACAGCTACCTCCTGGAGCTTTGGATCCTTGAAGACTACATCCCCCTCCGGGGTGAAGGCCGGTGTTCTTGCACGCACCCAGTTCCTGGTTCGTGGGTTGTGATTTTTCATAGAAACCGGTTTCCCAGCCTTTTCCATCTCTTCATCTTGTTTTGTCCATTTCTTAACCGCTGCACGGTAACCGGTCGATCCCAAACGATGAGGATATTCAATCCTTCTTGCTAGTTCAGACATCCTCTGGCTCTTCTCCTTTTCCTCCGCCGATGTCTTCAGGGCAACGAACTCATCCCACTGGGCTGGTGTTATCTTTTCGTACTCCGTAAACGGCGTACGTCCCTTCTGAACATATTTCTTGTTAAGGTCTGTTTTCCAGTTCCGCCACAGCTTGCCCGTGGTCTTGAGTGCATAGACCTTCGCTGCATCGTCGTCTATCCCTTGTGGATACTCAAACCTGCTTTGCAGCGACGTCCAACAGCTGTTCTTTGTAGTGTCAGGAACTTTCTTCCAATCCTTCCATGTGATCTCCACGATATCCCTAACTATCGCCCCGCATTGGTTGCTATACTTGGAACATGAATCTTCGGGTGATAGGGGTTCCCCTTTCTCACTGATCCGCGTCAGCACGCTGACTTCTTTCAACAACATGTTCTTCCCTCGCTCGCCCCTTCTTTTCTTGGGTTTACTTGAAGCTGAGACGCGCACGACAGCTCCAGCTTCGGCTTCCGCTTCGGGTGCGGCTTGGGCTTTCCTTTTAGATCGGCGTGGAGCATTCTTCTGTATTTGCATTTCACATGACATCGGTTATAATCCATATATATACTTAATACGATCAGAACTAATCATATACAATATGTCACGTACCACCGGTTCGCGGGGGATGTAGTCGGAGTCGACTTCTTCATTGTCGCTCCCACCCTTTTTCTTCCTTGCAGGAGAAGGATAGGGGTCACTCGGCGAGTGATACGATCCACTCCCTTCCTCACCGGAACTTGACAGCGATGATTCCTCCGTGACTACTTGTGTGCAAATATCCTCCTCAACCATCGGTGGAGTTTGCTTGCCCTTGGCGCCCGAGGGTTCCGCTTCGGTCGGTTTTTCCGTTGATATCCTTTTAAGGTGAGTTTATATTAGATGCGGAATGGAATCGTTACATCTTTCTTAAAAGAGTTAAAAAGGAAAATAAATCACTACTATAAGTGAGGGGGGAATTAAATGACTTCATTAGATGGTATTTGCTTCCATTCCATACTCTCTCTGTTCTAAAAAATTTTAATTAAATGATCAGATTTTACAAACATGTATAAATGACTTAGGAATTTTGTAGATTCATGTAGGTGCTATTCAATATACATAACTCACTGGAATTTTGGTGTAATTTAATATGTACATCTGATACCTCAAACAATTAGGTCAAAACGGTCAAATTATATATTAATACAAAACCCTAATCGGCAAAACGGTTACACTTCCCATATGTGCATTTTATTACATAAAAGTGTACAGGGTATATAATTTATTCAAATACTAATCTATTTATCATGAATTAATATAATTTTTCCAGAATTTATTTAGTAAGTCTTGACCTCCTAAAAATTCGAACTAATTTCGGCTGAACTGACTTTGTTTATTTTACTGAGAATAAAATATAAAGAATTTTTGTGTGAAACAAAAGAAAATGGAATCTAGGTATTTTTGTCCACTACCAGAAAAATCCATGTTAATTTATCTTGCACAGAAATTGAATGGAGGAGTTACAAAGTTGGGAGAAGAAAAAAATTAGGAACAGATTTGAAAATTGCCATAGTATTCCTTTTTGGCGCCATAAAAAGTTACTTCCTCTGGTCATATTGATGTTTAAGACAAGATTCTGTCAAAATTTTGAAGTTCCGATACTCAATTTTATATTAAGTCTGTATTGTTGCTGACAAAGATATCTAGTAACGTGGTTGAGGATCCCATTGAAAGAGAAAGGCTGTATGATGCTGTTGATTGCCTCCTATCTTTTGTGGTATGCAATATTTTAAATACAGCTATCAATTATCAAACATGATCTTGTAATCTCCTTCGAGAACTATGGTCTCGTCTACTGTTATTAGTTGTTGTAACTGAGGAAAGCATAAAAGAACCTGTTGCACCAAACTTACAGCGACAATGGGCTTAAATATGTTAAGAACCTTTTTTCTGGAAATCAGTATGAGTGCAGCTGTGAGATCCAAATCCAAGCTCAGAACTTACACAACTTGTTGCAAACTTTATGTAGCCATGTTAAAAATCAAACTAAAAATGGTGATTGTGCTCTCATTAGTCTGGGGAGATTCCTTCAGAACGTTCTTGTTGGCATGGTTTTAAGATGTGAAATCCATATGGTCAACGTATTAGCTTTTCCTTGCAGAACAAAGATGGTACCATTTCTACATATGAATGTAAAAGAACTTCTACTTGGATAGAGGTGAGTTTCTGCACACTAGCACCCTGACATCACCAAAAAAAAAAACTCCATGATTGTGCCTATATCATAACACAATCAATCTAATTTATGATGACGAAATAACATCAGCAACATGCATGCACTTCAAATTATAAAACATAACTATTTGATTCAGCACGTCGTGTATGTTGCAGTACATTTACATTGAAGAAATCACCAGTTCTATTGCAAGTTCTTACGGCCATTGCTGTCAGCCTGACATGTCCTCTCTAGCCTACCAAGCCTGGAAATAGAAAAAAAATCTAACCTACCAAGTCAGTGACCTTTTCAAGAAAACCAGGGATTATTTTTCATATACTAGGGTAAGACCAATTGACTGCCACTAACTCAAGTTCAAATTTGATGCCACTTTATTCTTGTGCGCCTAGAACAAAAGGAACAAATTAAGCCAATTATTCTGGATATTAAGTTTCGCTCTGTCCTATAACCAATACATTTAATCTTATACCATCTAATTAAAATAGTATTTAGTATAAATTTTGTAGTTCTTATTATATTTTTTTTGTACTTTTGTACTTGAGAAAATAGTAGCAACCAGTAGCAAACGGGGAACATGATTAAATTTTTAAGACAACACACAAAGAATAGTGAATGGAAACTAATCACATATAACAGAACTTATTAAACTTTTTGAAATTTCAAAACAGAACAAAACCACTAATTTTCAGTGAATAAACATGCATCCCCTGCGATTACAAATGGATACAACAGATCATCGATTCATCGAAGAATCCATCCATTCATCCAATCAATCAATCCATCCATTCATCGATTCATCCATCCATTCATACAATCAATCAATAATCCATCCATTCATCGATTCATCCATTCATCTATACATCTATACATCTATACATACAATCAATCATCGATCCATCCATTCATCGATTCATCCATCCATTCATCGATCCATTCATTCCTTCATCCATTCCATTCATCGGAAAAAAGAGGAGGCGGCGACAGGGGTACCTGGATGAGGCGGCGAGCAGAGGAAGAAGAGGAGGCGGCGGCGGTGAGGAGGCGGCAAGCGGCGGTGAGGAGGCGGCCGCTGGCGGCTGTGAGGAGGCGGCCATCGGTGGTGAGGAGGCGGCAGCCGGCGGCTGTGAGGAGGCGGCCATCGGTGGCGGTGAGGACGCGGCCGACGGCGGTGAGGAGGCGGCCATCGGCGGTGAGGACGCGGCCAGCGGTGGCTGTGAGGACGCGGCGAGGATGAGCCGGCGGCCGGCGGCGGCGGTGAGGAGGCTACCGGGGGCGGTGTGAGGCTGGCGGCGGCGGTGAGGACTGGCGGTGGCAGTGAGGAGGTGGTCGGGGACGGTGAGGAGGCAGCCGGCGACGGCAGTGAGGAGGCAGCCGGGCGGCGGTGAGGGCTACCTGCCTCCTGGCGCGAAAAGGAGGCGGCGGCGCTAGGTTTTTGCTGGCGGCGGCGGCTGAAAATTTCGGCAGCCTGGCGGTGGCTCTAGGGTTTTCGCGCCTTCGGGACTTAGGAAAAATTGAGACTCCCGCGCGCCCATATATAGCGAAACCAATTTTCGCTGGCGGCCAGCTTACCTCGCCGCTAGCGAAAATCTTTTTCGCTGGCGGCCATATTAGGCGGGCCGCTAGCGAAACAATTTTCTCTGGCGGCCGCATTACCTGGCCGCCAGCGAAAAAGGTTTTTCGCTGGCGGCCTGATTATGCGGCCCGCTAGCGAAACCCATTTTCGCTAGCGGCCGGCTTACCTGGCCGCCAGCGAAATAGGTTTTCGCTGGCAGCCGGAATAGGTGGCCCGCTACCGAAACCCATTTTCGCTGGCGGCCGGCTTACCTCGCCGCTAGAGAAAACCTTTTTCACTGGCGGCCAGAAGTGTCCTCGACCGCCAGGAAAAACGTTTGGCCCATTTTAATATTTTTTTCTTTGCACAACTAAATGTAAAAATATCCACAAAACTAATTACAAAAAGAGTCGGTAATCATCCGTACAAAAATTCATCATTCATCTTAGGTCACCATAATTACATATGTAGATTAACCTTTGACATTCTTCCCTACTCCCTTGTTCCTCATGTATGGCTTCGGGGAATCACCAATCATTGCTTCCGCGACCTTAATATTGTTTGTAAAGTTCGTGAAGAGTGTCATGTTCTCGTACTGATTATATGCCTCAACATCTTGGACATCATCAACTCCCAAAATCTTTTGTTTCCCCGAGACAACTATATCTTTCTTCAACTGAGATGGATCAGTCACATAGAAAACCTGAGCGGCCCGATCGGCAAGTACCCATGGGTCATTCTTGTGCCCTACGTTAACGAGGTCGACGATTGTCAGCCCGAAAATGTCGACAACCACGCCAGATGGGTGTTTCACCCATTGGCACTGGAACAGTGGAATCTGCATGTTGGATCCATAGTCCAGTTCACAGATTTCTTCTATGAATCCATAGTATGTGCTCTTTTGTCCAGTTGGGTCGATTGCCTCTACTCGAAGGCCATTGTTTTGGCATGCACTCCTTTGGTCATTCGCTTTGGTATAAAATGTGTACCCATTCAGATCATATGCTTGCCATGAGGTGTAAACACTTGATGGCCCGTCAGCCAACCTCTTAATAGTTTTTTCCTCCGTAGTATCGCCATCTGGTAGGCCGAGGTTCTTGAACCATTCAGTAAAGGCAGCCTTGTGTCGTTTCATGATCCATGCATCAGAACGCCCTGTATTCATTGCTTGTAATTCCTTAAGGTGCTGATCTATGTACGGCTCCACTATCGCGAGCTGTTGCAGCACAGTGAAATGAGCTTCTTTCACTTTCTTGTAATCATCGTCGTGGATTCTTTTCTGCCCTTTTGTCCCTCTTCCAGATAATCTACCTTCATGTCGAGGTACCGGTAAACCAATTGCTTTCCCCTCTTTTAGGTAATCAATGCAACACTCAACGACTTCCTCGGTAGTATATCCCTCTATCATCGATCCCTCTGGGTGGGCACGGTTCCGTACGTAGCCTTTTAGAATGGACATGTACCGTTCGAATGGCCACATCTGATGCAGGTACAGGGGACCAAGTGCAATAATCTAAGGCACAATATGAACTATGAGGTGTTCCATCATATTGAAAAATGACGGCGGGAAACACATCTCAAGCTCGCACACGATCTCTATAGCGAAAGTGCGGAGAGGACCTAACTCGTCAAGATCAATTACTCTCTGTGAGATTGCATTGAAGAAGTAACACAGCTTTGTGATGACCACCTTAACGTGTAATGGTTCGATTGCTCTGATGGCGATAGCGAGGAATACTGTGAGCATTACATGGCAATCATGGGAATTGTAGCCTGAAAATGACAAATCATTCATGGATACCAGTCGCTTAATGTTTGAGGAGAAACCAATAGGCACTCTCACCCCACGTAGCCATTTGCACATTGCCTTTTTCTCCTCATTTGTCAAGGTGTAGCAGGCCGGCGGAAGATACACTTTTCCGTTACCCTCATCTACAGGGTGAAGCTCTTTCCTTATCTGCATATTCACGAGGTCCTTACGGGACTTCAGCCCATCCTTTGTCTTGCTAGGTATGTCTAGTAAAATACCCATGGTGCTATCGAAGACATTTTTCTCTAGGTGCATGACATCGATAGAATGACGTATCTCTAAATCTTGCCAGTACGGAAGGTACTTAAAGAAAATGGAATGCTTTTTGAATGGCCCGCTAGCGCTTGCTGGCTCTTTGGCCTCATTTCTCTTTCGCTTGTTGGTTTCCTTCTTTTTGGCCTTCCCAAAAACAACCTTGAGCTTTTTCGTTATTGTGAACACTTTATCACCCTTCCATGGTTCTGGTGGATCACCATCCTCAACAGTGTTGTCGAAATATTCTGCTTTGGAGCGGTACGGATGATTCTTTCTTAAGTAACATCGGTGCCGCATGTACACTAGCTTCTTCGATCCCTGAAGATACCTGTACACTGTACCATCAACACAAATAACGCAGCCTATCTTCCCCTTGAGCTGTCCTGATAGGGATAACAGTGCGGGCAAGTCGTTGATGGTGACAAAGATAATTGCATTAAGCGTGAAGTAATTCTGCATGAATTCGTCCCAAACCCGGACCCCGTGATTCCACAGATCAGCCATATCCTCCAGCAAAGGCTCCAGAAACACATCCATGTCATTGCTAGGTTGTCGTGGTCCCTGTACAAGGATGGTCAATAAAATATACTTCCTTTTCTGACACAACCACGTAGGGAGGTTGTACATGGTTAGGAATACTGGCCACGTGCTATGTGAGCTGCTCAAGTCACCAAATGGATTCATTCCATCGGTGCTCAATGCAAACCTTACATTTCTTGGGTCCTCTGCAAACTCATGGTACTTTCTGTCAAATTCCTTCCACTGTCGAGCATCTGCCGGATGTCGAATCATCCCATCCTTTTTCCGCTTTTCATGATGCCAGCGCATCAGTTCGGCATCCCTTGGGTTCGAGAACAAACGCTTCAATCGATCTTTCACCGGAAGGTACCACATGACCAACTGGGGGATCTTCTTCTTGTTATTGTCTTCTACCTCGTCTTGGGTAACATCCTGATGCTCGGACTGGCTACGGCTTGTTTTGTATCGACTAGTGTTGCACGTTGGGCATCTGTCCAAATCCTCGTACTCTTTACGAAACAGTACGCAGTGGTTAACACACGCGTGTATCTTTCGCACACCCAGAGATAAAGGGCAAATAAGCTTCTTCGCTTCATAGGTGCTGGTTGGCACGGAGTTGGGTTGCGAAAACAGTTTCTTCAACAGAACCAACAAATCGTTGAAACTACTATCCGACCAACCGTTTCTGGCCTTCAATCTCATAAGTTCAAGCACCGTCCGCAACAATGTGAAATCCTTCATGCAACCATTTGCCTCATCATACAAAAGAACCTTCGTTGCCTTTTGTAATGATTCGAAGTTCTCCAACCCATGAGCGGACCCAGCTACAACCTCAGGTTTAACATGACGCAACATCTCTTCCAAATCAAAATTACCATCATCTACGCAAACATTACCATAATCGACATCATCAACTATACTGTGCTGACCATCATCGCCACCAACATCATCATCAACATTAATGGGCTCCAGGGTAGGACTTACCGGCGGTAACCCCGCGGTTACCGCCCGTACCGCGGGGGTACGGTTACCCGTACCGCGCGGTACGGTTTAATAAAATTCGCCCGAATTCAAAAATTTTTTAAAAAAGGAAAAAAATCAAAAAAAATGGTGAAGGTAGTGCTTGATTTGTAGTGTTTTATGGTGAAAAAATTTCTCAAAAAAAAGTAATATTTATTTAAATTTGAGAGCAAAACGGAGAATAAATTTGAAAATTGGAAAAAGAAAAAAAAATGGGCCGGCCCGTTACTGTGTGGCCCGTCACACATCGCGCGGTAACCGCGCCATACCGCACGGTAACAGCGGTTTGCCTGAATTTTTGAATTCAAATTTCGATTTGCAAATTTATCGCGGTTTTGCGCGGTTACCGCGGTTACGGTAACCGCGGTACCGCCGGGTGGCGGTAACCGGGCCCCCGGCGGTAAGTCCAACCCTGATGGGCTCTACTTCCTCTTCTCCTTCTTCTGCTACTACCATCAAATTCTCGTCCCAGTTGAACACTTCATCCTGTACTATCGCTCGGTTGGAAACTTGTTTGCTTGGGATCTCTTCATGATGTGACCAATTTGTGTAGCCTGCAACAAATCCATGCATCACCAAGTGTTGCTCGATTATAGATGGGTCGATCCAAATTTTCTGATTCTTGCAATGTAAGCATGGACATCTAATTTCCTTTGTCTTCTTCGATGCAGGATTCTTCTTAGCAGCTTTCATGAATATGTCAACTCCTTCAATGTATGAGGACCGGTATCTCTCTCTATACATCCATGCTTTGTTCGCCATCTATGCATTATTTGCGAAAAAATATGTACAACTTCGTCACTTTATATGTTTTTGATAATATGTCACATTAAAATTATACTAATTAATATTTATAACCACTATAATCTAGACAAGATAATTAAAGCTAGCCAAAAATCTACAAACTACAAACAACTAGAAAAAATAAAAAACTAGCTCTTTTTCTCTTCTTCTCAGTGTTCTCTGCAGTTAACTAATATATAGATCATGCACAATGTTTCTTATAAAGTTTGCCCATTTTAAGCTCCAAATAACAAATAAAAAATACTTTTCTTTCCCCATGTCACATACTTTTTGCTATGCAAAATCTCAACAAACAACCAATAAAATTGAAAAAAAACTTTACAAATGGAGGAGAAAGTATATGTAACCTCTGGTGCAGTAGATCTTTCAAAAGATTGAAGATCAAAACCTTTCCCTCTATGTATTTGTTCACAAGAGAGAGAAAATCGTGCTCAAATGCCATGGCTACTAGCTGGACTAGTGATATAGGTGATGGTATTTTCCCTGGCGGTCAACATATGTCGGTTCATTCGAACCGCCATAGAAAATATTTAGGGGTGGCGGTGGCTTAAGTGGGCTGCCAGCGAAGATGTAGGAATCTTCGCTAGCGGGCCACGTCACCTTACCACCAGCGAAAATGTGATATGTTCGCTGGCGGTGTCTTAAGATGGCCGCCAGAGAAAATACGACATCTTCGCTGGCGGCCAGTTTTAGGACAGGCCGCCAGTGAAGATGTGTTTTCGCTGGCGGCCCGAGACCCCACCCCACTATCTTTTGAGCTGACGGTTTCACCTCGTAGCCGCCAGAGAAAAGTTTTTCCAAACGCCATGAAAGATTATTTTCGTAGTAGTGCATAATATAAAGTTTATATGCATGTATACAAAGTGTATACATGCGTATATACGTATATGTATGTAGAAGTAGTACTAGAGGGGGAGCTGGCGCACGCGTGTAGCCACGCACGACCAGACGCGCATCAGAGATCCCCCATTCACAGGTGTGTGTATGCACACGTGATGTATGTCCCATGTAAAAAAAGAAGAATCTTTGATAGCGTATATGAGGAATGTCCGTGCTCACTACTACAAAGATAATATGTACTCCCTGTTATAGACATTTAACATCTAGAACAAGATTTGATTTAAACTTTAACTTTGACCATCAATTTTATATGAGAATCAGTTTGTAAATTCTAATAAGTCTATGATACAAATTTTCACGGCAAACCTGTGTATACAATTTTTTGAGTAAATTTCACTTTCGATTATCTCTTATTATCATTGTTTCGCTTTGGACCCTCTTTAACAAATGTTCGCTTCGAATCAGATAAATTTATCTTTGTGGCACTTTGTACCACCCTCAACTGTTTAATTCATCTGCATCTACTTGTCATGTGTCAAAGCAATAGTCTAAATATAAATTGAACTGTGATAGTTCATTCACAAGTAGAAGCCGACGCACTCGAAAAGCAAAATTTACTACACTCAAAATTTGTGTAATTTACTAGTTTACATCATAAAATGTGTCACGCTGAAAGATACTCTAAAAAACTAATAATTTGCTGGTGGACACTTTAGGCTCAATTAAAGAGGGAAATTCTTCAAAAAGACAAGAATGCCCCTAGGATCAAAAGCTTTTGAGCTGAGACTGTAGTGAAGATGAAATATGATGTATCCTAGTGATATACTTTGGGTGATGGCAAATTTAGAGTTGCATGATTTCTAAATTTTTACTCTAACGCCATGTTAGAAGCATGTGGCTCTAGGGGCATTGTCGTCTTTTTTAAGAATTTATCTTTCCAATTGAGCACTCGTTGGTATTTCTTACGTTCACAGATAAATTCACAAGTGCACGGATACTGCTGTAGCATTTCACCCATGAGTATTCCCACGGGTATCGTATTTATTTTCACAGGAAAGACGGCGGCACATAGATAATTCTTTTGTTATCTTTAATTTATCTATAATTATTCCACCATAGTCTAAACAGGGGTTAATATGATAATCATAAGGTAGTGGACACACAAGTAAATTCACCTTATAATAATAAATGTTAGTAGAAACTAGCATAAGGAAACTAAGGTACAAATGTATTTCTAATTTAACTATGTCTAGTATACACTTAACATATACATGCTTACAACATAGGACTTAGTTTCAGGCACCCAGGTACTACCGAGAGACCACTCCTTGCTGGTCTGCCAGCATGGTTATGACATTTACACACTCTTACGTCATACCCGAACGTGGAGGAATACAAAGGACGGACAGGGCTGTCATCACCTGCCGCCTACCTCATTTTCCGTGGGACACACCCGCATCCAACGATATTTATCTAGCCTAAACACCACGTTTATGCTAGTAAACAATATCACTAACTCCCTCAGGACTCACCCGGATAAACAAGTTAGAACTAGAGCAACCTATAAAGGTCATTGGACCGTTACCGTAGCATGGATCCACTAGCCTAGGATGAAGCAAATATACAAAGTATATACTACTTATAGAACACATATTCAATAAAGAAATACATAGGCTATAAGCATAATTAAATAAAGAAAGTAATTCTATTAATCCGACTACAGTCTTACAAGAAGAATAAAGTATTGAAGACATACATGAAACTCCGAGAAGACTTTAGGACCGAATCTCCTATACTTTATTTTTATTAAACTATAGAGAATACAATATGAGGAAGAGAGAATAGCTCCTTGAGGTGTGTTTTGCTAGTGAAGTGAGTTCCTCCTTATATAGCCTCCAAATGACGGTAGTTAAGTCGGTTGTAGGTCGGTAAACAGGCATAACTACCATTGGGAGTGAATGAGGAGTCGCCATGTGCAAGGGGGATGCCGGGGGCACCAAGTTGGGTTCGGCTGAACCATGGCCACCGCCTTTCTCCACCTTCTTTGATTGGGAGGATGACATGTGGGCCCCTTGGTTAGTTCCGGTGGTTCGGCCTCACTTTAAGTTGGTTTGCACTGATTTGTGGGCCCATCAATCCTCGTGCTCGCATGTAATTCACCGAAGGTGTGTTTCTTTGCATGCCAGCCTCATTTCTTCTTACTTTGATGTTAAATCTCTCATCCACATTAGTTCTTCAAGTCTTGTACAACTACATTATTCATTATTAGGATATGTGTAAGAAATACTAATTTTTCCCTTAATTGTGATATAAATTGACGGTCGAAATTGGTACTTAACGACCGTCAATAACACCCTAGCAAATTATTAGTTTTTTATATGTCTTTCAGTCATGACATATTTTTTCAATGTCTATCAGCAAATTACATAAATTTTGGATGTTCTGTAACAAAATTTGCCTCGAATCGAAATCGTTCATATACATAAGAAGAGAGTCGAAATAATCCAAAGTGAAAAAAAGTAAGATTATCCCGTTCAAAGTGAAAACATTGGTTAGGGTGGTAAAAAAACAAAACATCAGTAATAAAAGGTGGTTCAAAGTAAAATTTATTTTAAATGTTTTTAAACAAAATATTTGAGAAGGTATTGATGGCCAAAATTTTTAAAAGTTCAAGACGTGCGTTCGCGGGTAGGAACAAAATTTACAAACCTCATAAAATTCTACCTGTGTGTGTAATTGTAGATAATAATATTAGTATTTGAGTCATGCACTCATAATTCAGTTAATACTTCATCTGTACTATTCTCATAACATTTCTATGAAACCTCAAATTTACTAAATAGAACCTTACGGTAAGCCTTTTACTGTGAGTGGCGAGGATATGCCTGCTCTGTTGTTGACCGAAACTTGCGGTGGGGTTGACTCATCGAGACTACAAATTTTACTGTAAGCACTAAGCGTTGTGCAACCCATGTGTTTGGCTATGATTAAGCCTAGCTTAGAGCATAATCATGTGGTTCACCACTAAAACAAGCCTCGAGATGCCCGCTAAGTCCAGACAGAAATTCTTTTGGTGCTCGTTTACTTAAATTCACGCCGTAGCTAGGTCTTTGCTTTTCTTAAGCCCTTTTTCTCTTTGCTAAATTACTCTGCAGGCCTTCACCAACCAACATGAATAAAGATCTTGCTGTATGCACCATTTTCACGGAAAGCAGGCCTGCTTGGATGACTACATGGTTTCACTAAACCAAAAGTTGGAAGTGAGTCCTTAATTTAAACACAGAAATTTCACCCAAAAAAAATAGGAATCGGTTTTTACTTAACGATAATATAGGAATCAGTTCCATTCTCATAGAGATCAGGAAATATTTTTACTCTGGGCCTTATCTATTATACCAAAATTAACCATGACACTATGCCAACGTGTTGGGTAGCCGACAAAATGTACCGGCCGGGGACAGCTTTGGAAATTATGCAAAGATCCTGTCACCTTCTTTTCTCCAGTCAGTGACAAGATTTTGGTCATAGGACAACCATATCAACCCGTAGTCACAAACTCCAAGTATGAGACAACATGGAAGTATAAAGACCCATCATATGCTTTTGGTTGTCCCTATTTCTCCTGCAATCTTCTTCAACCAACATGGTTCAGTAGAGAGAGGGGCAGAAGTGCAGAAGCAGAAGAGCCTCATGAGAGCTTCTCAACTTGTAGGTTTGATCCTTGTGGTTGCTGCCTTGTTTGTTGCCCTTGCTTCTCTACAAGCAAATGCAGGTGAGCCGAATTGTTCCTCATTCTCTCTTAGGGCTTCTTTGGAGCGTAGGAATTTCACATGAATTTCGTAGGAATTTTATACAATGTGGTTTATCTCTAGTATGGAATTCTTGTGGTCCAAATGAGCCACTTTATTCTTGAATCGGTTTACATATTTTTAAGTAAATTACTTTCCTATAGCTATTTATGGTGAAACTTCTCTTAATTTTTTTGGCATCAACTTTTGATTGGAACAACGCAGATGCCTCTAGGTTGCATGAAGAGGCCGGGGCATTCAGGAAGGGCAAGCTGCCATGGTGGTGGGACACCGATTATACACGGTCCAAACGTCGAAGGCCAATACATAACTGAGCTTGATTAGTCTCAGAAGTGGCCTCTACTGATTCATATAATCATATATGTCGTCCCGTTAATCATTGTTGTATTAGCTCAGTTAGGCTACATATATTACCGTAACATCTCTTTTAGTACTTCGCTTTCACATTATTCTTGTTTTTATTAGATAGTAGAAGCTTTTCTTAAGAATGATAGATGGATATTAATGTTTGACATAATAGAAGTGGAAATGTGTGGTAACAATGCTGCCAGTGGAACACATTCGATGGCCGATGAAAGAAAAGGGACTAATATACAAGACTAACTGGCAAGCATGAATAACTTGACCATATAGTAAATATATAAAGTCCACATGCATTGGGCTATTTAAATTATGGCTGTAAACCTAATGATACTGAGCTACATAAAACAAATTTACTGAGAAGCTTCTATAATCCAATAGCAAAGAAAATAACTGATCTAGCCAAAGAATATCATGTGATAATCTTAAAACGTCATGAAATCGTTACCCAAGAGGTTGTAGTAGTAAAAGAATGATGGTGTTTCAAGAGTACGCAAACTGTAACACCACAAGTATGCGCAAAGTAGCCTAGCCAATGAAATTCAAGGCATAATCATTCTATCCTAATGTAAGGATGACAGTAAGGTAAGATTGCAATCAGTCATACAATCTTGATTTTATATCTGTAAATTTCTATGTTTTTTGGCCTGGAATGCAAATTTCTATCTTGCCAGTGTCAGGGGAGTATTCAGCCTACTTTTGTCGTACCAGTTTCGCGTCAACTTGATGGAAGCCAAAGAATGGGATGACCACAAAGAAAGCTTAAAGCGCAAACTATAACATCAATGAGATCACGAACATGCAGGCAACGGTAGATCTATTTTCTCCATGCTAAGACAAGATGTACAAACAAAGCTCCTACAGCGAAAAACAGTTTGCTTAGCAGTTTTTACACTGATCAAGAAGCTTGATACTCTCTTTGCTCCATAGAGGTGTCATAGTGATGCATTTTTTACACCATATTGGGCCTTTGGGGTAGAAGAAGGTTGTAGAACTTGTCTTTTAGGAAGAAGCTACGGCCTTTGCTGTCGATGGATTTCTTCCACCCACACCATCCACCATTCACGATCTTCTTGAGATCATCAGCACCAGTATAGTGTGGATCAAGGATGAGAAAAGCACAATCACCACTGGCTTCGTTGTAGTCAACTCCTAAAAGGGTGTAAGCCAAGACTCCACCACCTGTATTAGTTTGGTCAGGATTTTAGCACATCTCCCATGAAGAATTAAGTCAAGCAAAAGTATATTGCAGATATGCTGAACATATCAATGGTCGCAAAAATTGTGTTAGGAGCACTAGCTATACTAGAAAAACATTACCACTAAAAGAAAGCACTAGCAACCGGCTATCACAATATTCTTCCAACTTACCAAGTTACAAAACCTAAGTATAAATTACCGACCCAAAGATCACTTGGTCGGAAAATGACATCCAATGTGTCACTAACATAAGGCCAGCAAGCAGACAAGTCATCCTCAATTTATGCAGCTTCTCGGTAGATTTATGCAGGTTCTCAGTGGTAGTTAGCAAAATTTCAAATAGAACTGCATATTCCTTCCTTTATGAGTTGATGTATGTCAAACATTCAACATCACTGTGATACAATGTACAATTATCAAAATGCTTTGTCCATCCAAACCTAGAGTGAAATTAAGTGACCCAAAAGTCTTTTGAAGGAATAACATCACGTCAGGGTTTCACATGTTTCTTTGACATGAAGTGCAGGGAGGACAAGAATATGCATTCCAGTACTTAATATCTCAACACAAGCAACGTTGCAGTCCACTTTTTGGATGTAATCATACAAATATACTTCTGAATTTACCATTGTGTATAAAATTTCAAGTTTACATTCATTCTACGTTAAGAGCAAGAAATGCTGATAAATGATAAACAAAAAGGAAAAGGAAAGAAGAAAAGGACAGCTGTTTCTCATCGTAAAATTTATTGGGTTTTTTTTGTTATTTCAAACAAAATTTGAGTTTCAATGTCAAATTCTTAAGAACCTACAATACTCCCATAGACTATGCTATCATTTTTTTGGAACTTCTAATGTTGATTTAGTGTATCTACCAAAAGCCAGATTGTATGATTACACCATAAGGGTGTATTGAAGAAAAGTTTCCCTCACTAGATACAAGTAGTAGAAAACACATACCAATCATCACAGGGGTTCCCTGGGTTTCAAAATGGATTGCAAGTTCTCTGCATTTCTCAGGAAGCTCATCACCAGATCTCACATTAATAACCTTGCAACTAACCTGTGCCAGCATACACATTCTGTTAAGCTAACATGGTATCACATGGCATAATACCAACACAGGAAACTACATAAAGTTAACATGGAAACGAATTGCCTGGTTGATACACCGGAAACTGCTTTAAGGTATGTGTTCTCAGATTAGGTCTGCTTCTACTTGATCAGATTCTTAGATTCCAGAATGGTTTCAATATGCAGCAATTTGAAATTTAGTTTAACATATAACAGGGGCAACAGAAACTGTGCAGAAATTTTAATTCCAAGCTACATTTACTGTGAACAATCATGTAATCTGACAGCATGACAGGCCACAGAACCAACATATAGCAATAACAAATTTATATCTGGTACTGGAAGCTTGAGATATAACTTGATTCCAAATTTGTTCTGCATATAGGTATACAGGCAACAAGCTAATTTCAGTAGACATTGAATTTGTTCTGCATATAGGTATACAGGCAACAAGCTAATTTCAGTAGACATTGAAATCATAAAATATACAAGATTCAGTATTGCATTGATTATTCATGGACTTCAGGTATTAGATACTGTGGACCTTGCTGTTACCTATGTTTTAACTAACAAAACCCTCCCATTCTAAGAAAAAAAATGATCTCATCAGAGTGAAAGTAAAATAGAGACATACTCCAAGCAGTTTGTCAAGGACAAAGCTTAGTTCAATTGCTCCAATCCACTCCCGAGATCCAATAAATGATGGATCCTTGTCACCAATTTCAACAAGAACTTGCTGAATCTCCCTGAATAGGAGTGTCAAATACATGAATCAGTCTGACATCATAATTCTTGCGTGTAAAAAAGAATCTCTCTTCAGTTGAAACTTGAAAGCACATATCACAAGCTAGTTTTATATTATTAATCAATATTGCCAGACTAATTGCAGTTACAACATCCCACCTCACAAAACTAGAAACCCAAAAAGTGCATTTTTAGTAAAGCATAACAAAAATACCACAACTCTGTTCCAGTTTTCAAGAATATGTTACTAACACTTATATCGAACAAATATAGATGCATTTTCACCAATAAACAAGTCAAGGCAAATGGCAAATTTGACCAATAAATATTAGTACTTACAAACCTGTGTGATGGAACATTTATAGATGAATACTGTTGCAATCTGTACCAAGACATGATTGTTTGTAGAGAACGATAAGCACATCCCCATCCCTGAAATAGAAACATGGCCAAGACTGGTCACAACAGTAGGTCAGAGACAAACCATCTAGAAACGTATGACGAGGACACTAAACACTGTTCTAGGTATCGTCCTCCAGGCATGCACTATGCAAAAGGCTAACGGATAATCCCAAGCAGCACAACAATATTAAGGTCTTATCATCCTGTAGTACCAAAGTTTTGGCTTAGTGATAAGTCAAGCAACTGTGGCCAATACATAATCTAGTTTCCAAATTTGAAGAGTGCTAATTATGAAGTGTCCACCCCTAGTTGCGCATGGGAATGAAAAATAATAATCAGATATTACTAGAGTGTTGTCCACGAAACTAAGTCATGGAAGTGGAACTAACATCATAATTTCAGGTGGAAGAACTTCAAATGTAAAGGCTATGTAGCATGTACATGTTTAGGAGGCATCGTGTTTGTATCAGATACAGTGTTGGGCGTGGAAATAGCTCTGAAACACCACTAACCATGTGTTTGACATATGGTAGTGTTTTCATGTTCATATACAGTTAATTTTATTGTTGCAAACCATAAGGTGGCTTTGTCCCTCTTGGATGCAAGGAGTTGAAAATTTATTTTTATAAAAGAAGGAAACCAAACAAGCAGTCATATGTCAAGCCAAAACCATAGTGTTGATTATGCTTGATTCAAAATGATCTTTCTGAAACTACGGTTCTGCAGTGCACCAATGTCAAAACTTTTGGTAACTTGTACCCCAACTAAGTATCTGTTGAAACATTCATATTTGCGGTAGAGATCTATAATCTGTTGTGAAGCTAAAATTTTCAATATTTTGTTGTACAGACTGCTGGAACAAAATACTCAAACAAACTGTATAATACTGAAGTAAAAACAAACATTCAGCATAGCTGGAAGCCAGGTATTACATTGTCATCAATACCATCATGAAGGTAATGGTAGTACTCATATGAACCATCAATCAATGACATAATTCCTCCAGATACTGCAGTAGATAAGAAATGTAAACTCATTATCACCCTAAAAAATACCCATGGGATTTGTTTTTACGTTTAAACTAAGATATAGAGAAATTATGAACCACCACTAGATGGAATCTCTCTGTGGACATCCCGAAGCAATGATGAACCTGAGCTCGATGGTAGATCATAATGAACAAAAGAAAATTATTTTCTAATTGAAGTGTCAAGAAATGAAGCTCAACAAGCAGAAATTACATAATATATATGCTATAACATTATAACAACATACGCATATAACTAATACCACTTTTTGATGTTTTCTTATATGTCCCTCGTATGGAAAAAATTAGTGCATTTGAAATTCGTAATAAAGGACGATCTAAGGGAAGCTGTAGCCGTAAGTGCAGATTTCTTCTCAATTCACCTGCAAATTAGGTAAAATTTATGAAATAGTAATAACTCCATGCATGCCAAGCTCAGTGGAAGCAATTATGAATTTTAAAAATATTAGCATAAAAAGGAAAATTACATACTTTGCTTTTCCTCAATTTCCCCATATCTTGTGTCATATATAGCTGTTACTGGGATTAACAATCCAGGAGGAACAAAATGGTATGGAGAAAGCTGCAAACGAAGACAATATCCATTTGAGAAAAAATACTCAGAAAAAAATGCTTTGCACCCAGAATCAATTTTACATAAAATACCAGCGAAATCATACTAAATGATGCAAATAAATTTAAACAAAAAAATACAAGCAAAGCTACATCATGCATAATTTTCTCAGCTTTTCTACAGAGATCCATGTAACCTTTATCTTTTACTTGTTCATTTGATTTTCGATGTAGCATTACTAAGGCTGTGTTTTTCTCCCTCCTTTCCCAACTCATCTCTCTCGTTTTCCGCATGTATGCTTTTCAAACTACTAAATGGTACTTTTTTGCAAAAGTTTTCTATAGAAAAGTTACTTTAAAAAATCATATTAATCTATTTTTTTAATTTTTTTAGGCTAATACTTAATTAATCATGTGTTAATAAGCCACACCGTTTTCCGTGCGGGAGGAACTCCACCTCCCAACACAGCCTAATTGATGAACTTGTTCATTTGGTTTTCGAAGTAGCGTTACTAATTGATGAATAAGAAATCCATGCTCCACAAAAGCTTTGATAATATAAATGTGGATTAGCAAGCATGATAAAAGGAATACATCCCTGGGCAGGTAGGATGTCCTTGAAGGTTGGTCGTGCGTCACCTTTCGTGATGTGTTTTTTGTAAGCCCCGTTTGTAAGTGTGTTTTCTTTGTCTTAATGAAATGAAGCGCAGCTCTCCTGCGTTTTCGAGAAAAAAAAAGATAAAAGGAATATATGTGATTACATACATGTCACACATGTAACATGTTTTGTGCACATAGTGCAAAAAGTTGGACCGGCCATCGAACCGATCGAGCTCCTGGTTCACTAGCTCACCAGTCTGACAACCAGGTCGTGTGGTTCGACTGTAGAACCGAACACTCATTTGGTGTGAATATTCTTTATTAGCCACAAGTCCGAAGTGGTCTAGCTGGCTTAGGCGGTGAGCTGCTACCTAATCAACCAGGGTTTGATTCCCTCCCCATACACTATGTTCATTTATTTCGATAAGATGACGCATGCATGACTTGGGTCTAGTGGGCCTTTCTGGCCTGGCCCATGTGCTCGTTAGAACCACCGGTTCAAAAGCACCCGGTTTGCCAGCTTTCTCCAAAAACCATCCGGTTCATCCAGCTTTGGCCGGTTCAATTGCATGTCCGGTCCTTGAACCAGTTGAGGAGCTGGTTCCAGCTTTTTCTGGTTCAACCTCCGGACTGGTCCCGTCTTTTGTACTAGGCTTGTATGTTTTGTTCATGACATATCAAAATCAACAGATGACGTGAATGCTATGTTAACTTCCAGATTGATGGTACTTGGAGTGATTACATAGCTGACACGAGACGTTAGGTTAACATTCAGAACAGGACTACCATCTTTTAGCACCTGAGAATTATATTCAACTTAGAATCAAATTAAACATGGCCTAGAATTTCACAAGTTATCCTTGGCTCATTGCTACAATATTTGTTAGGTGGACTGGTGAAGTCCAAGCCTCAAAGGAACAATGCTGCCAGCCTGCCACTTCATCTTTAAACATTCAGACTACTGCTAGAGAATCTCCCATGCAATCAAAATGGTTCATCAAAAGAAGCATATGCACAACATGACACACTCATCTAAGAGCTCAATCATACTAGGGAAGCACCTCTTCTAACAGGTGGTTATTCCCTACTGCCCCAGGAACTCACAGGAGTTCATGCAAGCAAGGCTCTCCTAGAATCACATGAACCGATGTTTTCTTTCGTGCACTCAATTAAAAAATAATTCCAACAAAATTCTTAGATTATAACATATTAACATGTAAACTAGCAAATAGTTGTGCAAAAATGTGATAATGTGCACTGCATAGAAAAAAGATGCTGTCAAATGGGTTTATCTTTTGTACAGTCCATGTGATCAAATTGGTGTAAAAAAATCATGTGCACATATTCTATATTTATGATTTATTTCAGAACATCCTGAAATGCACCCCCAAAAAAAGTAGGTTCATGTTATCCTAGGAGCATAAAAACCAGAGAGAGAGAGAGAGATGTGAAGCTTCAAGGTGCACTTAGACAGCATCTGTTGACCTGAGAAGCCAGCACTTTCACACATTATAGGTGAATTATGTACCTGGGGTTGTTGAGTTGTGAGCTCTGATACAATAACCTTCTTCATAATGCTCAGCTGATCAGCTAATCCTGGGATAACAAGCTCAGACACAGCAGCAGCTACAGGAAAATCTACTGAAGTGTAGCATAGTATATCTAGCTTCAAGTTGATTACTCTCAGGCTAGCCAATGCAGGTGCTGGAAAAAAAGAACAAGGTTTACATTAAGGAAAGAGCAAACATTTCCCAATTTGAAGTGAACAGGAAAAAAATGTATATGACATTAAGTAATGTTGAAGGATAAGTAATTAAGTATACTTCTGTACACAGATTTAGCTTTACTAGGGCAGAATGCCAGCTGGCACACCACAACCAGTACAATGGAGGGATTTAAACTTTTTGTGGTTGCAAAATAAGTTTCAAGAAAACAAGTACCTGGAAAGTACTCAACTGCTGGGGTGCTAGCCTTTGAGCTATTGAATGACTGATTGGACAATATGGTTATTTGAATTGCATCTGCATTCTAGCAAATAAAAATTTCAGAAAGGTACTCACAAAATGGAGTAGGATACTAGGGTATAAGAAGTCTGCAACATCCTACTATAGAATGCACCAAACATTATACATATTGCTTGCCATTTTCAAAACAATATTCCTTTATGTACTTCATATTTTCAAACATGTCAGTTACAAGTTGAAACAAAACATTTCACTGTCAGATATTGAAGCTAGGTATACTCAAAATTTGATGCCTTCATAAACAGGTGAAAGGTAAGTGAACCAAGCCGACAATGTCCACGCTCCTCATTTGAGCTCCAGGAAACATATTCTCCCAAGCTCACCAAGAAATAAATTTGTATCAAATTGGAACTAATAACCAATCCCAACATGGAAGTAATAAGTCTCGTCTCAACTTATATAGCAGGTTTAGTTGAGTCTAAGCTTACCTCTCTTGTCAATAAGAGGCTCCTCTTTGCTGGGAAGAATTTTGAACAAGATAAAAAATTTGCATCATACTCCTCTGTGCTTCCATTTCGAGATAAATGAGGAACAGAATTCAAATCATTGCCATGCAAGATAACAGAATAATGTGATTCGTCAGAAGTTGTTTGTGGGCCTTCAATTAGATAAGAAACATGAGGATCTCTGAGCTTAGAAGCTGTTGATTCAATGAGTGAATAAAACCTTGCTTCAGTGCCTGCAAAAAGTGACACAGTGCATAATAAACAATTTAAGTTACACAACACAATTATTTTTTCTTTCAAAGAAAATATGAATATCTTAAACAATTAAGTACCACTTGGTGGCAAACATAATTAGGTCATAATTTTTTTTGTAAATAAGTAAATATTCTTGCAACATTTTCTTCCTGCGAGTCCTCATTTTCAGGCTCAAGGAATCTCAGAGATAAAACAAGCATCAAACCTCTAACTTTGTCAACTCATCATGTAGCAATTGTCAAACATAGTGTCATAAAAGTTCTCCAAAAATATTCTTGAAGCATTTTTTTCGACGTGTATACATTTTACAGAACCAAAACTATACAGGTGAAGTAGGCAGACTTCACCAACTTTTTCAACTCATGAAGCAATTTGGTCCCTCGTGTTGCTAATAATTTAGTTGAGAAGTTGCAGGATAAAGTATTGTCAACTTGAATTTTCGTTTATATGCATTATGACACAAGCATGCCATAACAAAACTGTAACATAGCACACATTGATGACCAATGAAGGAATTCTTTCATATCACTTTGATATTTCTGTCCTTCTATTCTTATCATCCCATTTTTTCTAAAAAAAATAAATATCTATAAGTAAACTATCAAGGTGATGTTTGTTCCGAACAAACCATGTGAATCAATCTTGATCAAACAAATACCTGCCTACAGAAATTTACCCTTAACACTTCATAACCCACACATACCCTACTCCGTACTAAAAAACCCCATTCATGCAGCTTATTGTAGCATTTTGCTATGTGAAAGATAACCATACCAAACACAATGTGATTGATGACATCAAGATATTTACAGCATGATTGTGCCGTATCTAAGTCCAAGATATTTACAACATGATCGTGCATTCGTGCCGCATAGTATTCAAATAAGTCCATACACACGCATGCAGAGTAATAGAAAACATGTTCTGTATTGAAAGTATCAAGAGGATTTCAGTCTAAGCAGCAGCTCAGGGAGGAGAGGTGGATCGAACAATTACCAGACACATCATCCGAAGGCACATAGAGCGGGAGCTTCAGCGGGAGCTCGCAGCGGAGAAGGCATCCCTTCTCCCACAGCAATCTGCCCGGTTCATCCTCCCACACAACCTCCATCACCTCCACCGCCTCCACCCCGCCCCCCTCAGAAACAACAAACCGAATCTCCCCGCTGCCCAATTCCACGCAGCCCCCGACCATGCCATGGCTCGCCCTCTCGCCGTACAGCATCTCCCTCACCGCCCGGGCCAGCTCCAGTGCCCTGCGAGCATCCGCCTCGGAATCCTCGCTTCCCACGTGCACCGCCCCCACGATGTCGAACCCTCTGACGAGCAATCCCCTGATCTCCTCTGCACGGAACCACGAGATTGTCAAGCGAGAACACCGAGCGCGCTAGATAGAGGAAGAGGGTGAGTGAGGCGAGAGGGTTTTACCTGCTTCTCGGTGGAGATCAGGGGAGGGGGCGTCGTCGGGGAGGGAGCGGAGGGCGGCGGCGACGGTGAGAGGCGGGAGGAAGCGCGGGGAACCGACGAGCCAGCGGAGGGAAGGGGAGGGTGGGGAGACGAGGGACTTCTTCGGGCAGAGGAGGCGGAGGGTTGGACGGCGGCGTGATCCGCCGGCGCCGGCGGCTATGGCTTCCATCGCCGGCACAGTGAGCGGAGTAATACGCTGCCTCCTGTCCTGCCCAGTGCCCACCGTTTGCTCTCGCGAGTTGCGTTTGGTCTGGGCGTTTCGGCCCTCTGGAACATATCCTGTTGCACAGCTTTCCGTGTATTGTATACACCAATTAACAAATTTTAATATAATTTTTAAAGTTATAGTATTATAACTATGTATAAATTCTTCCCATCAAATTTATTATATTTTAACCGTAAAAAAATAAAAATTTTGACAATTTTAAGAGCACAAATCTATCAGAATTTTGTCTTTTTTTCTTCCTTTATATGATCGAATTCGAAAATGGGACTTTATATATAATGAATTATACTATTATATGTATAATTCTTTTAGAACTTTTAGTGATATTTTTTAGTTATTATGGATGATATGTACACGAGAAGATCATGCATTGGATACGGTTCCCTTTTGTTGGGATTACGAGCTTGTTTCGATTGTCGTCATTTTAAAACTTAAAAGGAGAAAAAAAAGGCAAGTTGACAATTGTTCTTTTTGAGGTTAGGTGGTAGCCAACTAATCTGAAAAAATTGAAAAATTCAACTTCTCACTTATAATTTGATTTTTGGATTATATAGCTATAGTTTCTTAGAATATAGAATATAAATAAAAAGCTAAATATTTGAAGAGTTCTTAATTTTGGAAAAAGAGCTGTAACTATTACAAACAGGCCCAATATATACGTGTCTGGATTGTAGCTATACTTTCTTATTGTCGCTTGTGTTATATTGTTTCTTCTGCCAAAATATTGAAAACACCAAACTTTTGAAAACAAACAAAATACATCTATTATCGTAAGGATGTGCGAGCCATCAATCAAGTAAAGAAGTAGCCAAAAAATTATTATTCATTATCTAAAAAAATAAAAAATTATTGCATTCAACTGTTCTTATTTACTGCTATGCTAGATAGTGGTGGTCAGATATGCCGCACGACAGGACCTGTTAAGAAATCCATTAATAATGAGATATTTAACTATTTGTCACTCTCACAAGTGATAATTAAAAATTTACCACTAAACCCACATATCATAGACACATGAGGACCCACATGTTATAGACTGCGAGTGACGAATCCTTAATTGTCATATTGGCAAAAAGACCCACATGTCATAGATTGCTAGTGACAAAATTCTTAATTGTCATATTGGTAAAAATTTAAATGCCCCATTAATCACAGCTTAAGAAACTGGATGGGAATAAGTTCACTTTAGGTCCTCATTTTGACGTCGAGTCGAATTTCACTCTCAAACTGTAATTCCAGGTATAAACGTCTCTCAACTTTCAAAACCTGTGTACCTGAGATCCCAAACAATATAGTATTCGGTTTTGGCTGACGTGACGATGTCGGACCCATATGTCAGGCCTATTTCTTCTTCCTCCAACCTCCCCTCTTTTTCTCCTCTGTTCCCCATCTCCTCTCTCTCTCCTCTATTCCCCATCGTCGGTAGAGAGGGGCGGAGGTGGCCAATGGCGGGTCGTCGTCGTCCTGGACACCACATCGGCCCTGTTGCCGACGTCGCTTAGCTGCTTGTTCTCCTCCATCAGCTCGCTGAGCTACTGCTGTAGCACGGAGAGCTTGCTGCTTGCAGGCCTCGTCGGCGTACTTCATCTACATGAATTGCAGCCTGGCGTCCCTCTTCACTAGCATCTGCTTCAGCGCCTTGTTTTCGTCCTCGATTGCGCGCAGCTTGGCCGCCGCATGCGTCTCATGCTCTGAAAGGGCACGCTGCGGCATCATCGGCCATGCCGACATGGGAGTCATTGGTTGCACTGACATGGGAGTCATCGGCGCTGCCCAGCGATAGAGACAGCTCCTAGGCAGGTCGAGCGGCCGCTCGGGCTCCGTTGCTGCTGTCTCCATTGCCGTTAGCCGTCGACGTGTATAAAAATCAGTCGGTCACCCGAAAATGCTACTAGTCGCCGGGATTTATGGTGATGCTGGTTCCGCCACTGGCGCCACCACGGACCATGGCGACGTCGGTGCCACGGAGCGTGACCTTCTCGAGGTCGTACGACCCATCGTGTAGAAGTCCTGGTAGGGGCCCACTTGCCACGTCAGCCAAAACCAAATACTATACTACTTGAGACCTTGGTTAAACCGGTTTTGAAAATGGAGGGACATGTTATATTTGGTATTGTGGTTCGAGGACGAAATTCAAACTTGGCGTCAAGATGAGGGACCTAAAGTGAACTTATTCCAAACAGGATGTACCGTGATAGCACACATGCTGGCAAGCAACCCAAGCGCTGCATAGGAGGTTCACGGGCATACTGTGTTGGCTCAGGCACGAAGTGCCCCGTGAGCTAGAGATGGCATGATGACCTATTTTCGCCCATGAAAATCTATCCCTACTTACAAAATGCGGATTTTTCCCATCGTCACAGTCCGATTTCGTCCTGCGTCATGCGTCTAGCATTCGTTCGTCGTTCCTTTCAAGCAATCTGATTCGAGTGACACAACCAGCCGACGCGTTACTAAAACGGACTTGTAGCATAGAGGAGTTCCTAGAGAGGACTCCAATCCAACCAGAAAAGATGATCAGAAGAAACCAAGCTAGACATGAAGAGGAAAACAAGGATGGATTCAATCTGGACTCTGAATCGGACGAATAACCACGATAAAATCAGCTAGAAGGGAACCATGAGATTGCAATCCAATGAAATCGATCAATCACCTGGCACTTTGCCTCGCACTGGGCATCGATCCTATCGACGAGCAATACCCACCAATGGTATTTGTAGAGTATGGGGATCGTTGGAACCAAGGTATACGAGAGATTATATCTAGAAGACAAAAGCAAGGGTTTATACTGGTTCGGACCCTTAAGATGAGTAATAACCCTACTCCAGTTTATATATATATATGAATGGGAATACCACAAGGATTATAATGGGGGAATTGGATGGCTGATCTAATCCGCCGATCAGAACCCATCGAGAACGGCCCGACAAGACCTACTCGGTGACTAGGGTTTAGGCTTCCTCTGGATTGTATCTTGATGTGGCTTTGGCTACAGCTTGTAACTCGATACCCCTCCCTTCGTGAGGGTCTTTGTATTTATAGCGAAGATCATCTTCTTCTTCAAGTAGAACTCAGAGAAATAGAATAGGATACGGGCTAAGGAGACCTTATCTTCCCCGACTAGGACTCTGACACATTCTATTCTGGGAAGATAATTGCCTTCTTTATCCGCCGTATTTCCTTAATCGAAGGATATCTTCTTGTATATTATTAGATATATGGTATCCTCGTATACCACGAACTCATGTATAAGAGGTATACCTTATCCTTGACACTGACAATAGCCCCCAACTTTAATGCAAATGATTGAAACAATGTTCTCGATAAAACTCGTTCAACCGTTCTCGGACAGCCGAGTAGGTGCAGAGTACACAACAAAGGTCCTTCTCTTTTCTTGGACCGCGAACTCGATTTGAACTTGAATTTGAATTGAAGTCAAAAACTTTAAACTAGTATAAACAAACCTCCATCAGGGATTTCCCTCTCTTTCTTGAAATTCGAACCGCCGAATGTGACTTATAAATCCCACTTACGAGATCTATTTGGGTTCCGTTTGCTCAAACAACCATTTCACTTTCCCCTTGCACACCTGCTCTTTCACACTGCCAAGAAAAAATCCTAAACCATAAAACTTCACCAACCTCCCCGGCGATTCCCATGGATCTCCCGGAGTCTGTCGCCATCGACGAGGTGATAGCAAAGTTGCAGCATGAGGGGGCACTACCAAGCACACAGACGCTAGGGCGCACAGATCCCTTGCCCAATCTAAGGCAAATTATTACTCTCGCCTCTTGTCGAATGCAGTTTTCTTCCTCCTCCTTCCGAATTCCTTTCGCTTCTTCTTGATTTTTATGACATCCACTTTCTCCATTTAAACCCCAATTCCATTGCTTTTCTGATTATCTTCACTCATCTATGCGAGGCATACCTTGGGGTACAATCCTTCCTAGATTTGTTTACATACTTCTACGAGCTTACATGGATAATGGCCTCTAGGATCTCTGGATGTTGTGGTCTTCGTCTTAGGGACAAGATGAAGGGAAAATACATCCCCTTCAACTGCCCGTCCTCGAGAAAGCTTTGGAGGAATAATTGGTTTTATCTTCATGTCAACGATACCACCTCTTGTCTTGCTGTCCTCGAAGAAAAACCCACACATTCCCAGTCATGGACCTCCAAACCTTCTCTAACCCCTACACTAAAGGGTTTTGTTGACAAAATCCATGACTTCCAAGAACGCGCGCTGACCGGGTACAAAGTTGTTCCAGACTTCGTTCATCGTCGGATTCAGCCTCTCCAAGCCCGTTCCAAGGACGACCGAGGACTGACCAAGGACGACGAAACTCGTGATCTCCGACTCCAAGACGAGACCGAAGTTGCAACCATCGCTTCAGAGGTCATACGCCAGAACACGGCAACCCCTCGTCCTCTTTGTCATCATCTTCACAGGGTGGGTCACGTAGGCCACACGGCCTCCAACGACCCCTTCTACCTAGAGGCGGATGCCGAGCTTTCAAACCTTTCCTTCGTGAAATTAGATGGCCCTCCAAATTTCGTCCTACGGTAGTAGAAAAATACAACGGCAAGGAATTCCTGCACATTTACTCAATCGTCCTATACTTCGCTGGTGCAAATGACAATGCATTGGCAAACTATTTGCTAGCAACGTTGAAGGGTTCTGCTCGATCATGGCTAGTTGACCTTCCTCCCTCCTTGATCTCTTCCTGGGCAGATTTATGGAAGCAGTTTGTCGCAAATTTTCAAGGCACCTACAAGAGATACGTAGTCGAAGACGATTTACACGCCCTCTGATAGAAACCCGATGAACCCCTTAGGGACTTTATTTGGCGATTCAACGAATGCCGAAATACAATCACCGAAATCACCAAGGCATCCATAATAGGGCATTCAAGTCAGGCGTCCGAGATCGCTGTTGTTCACATTGATAATGAAGTTGATGAACGTGAATTGCTATCATCTGTAAATACTTTGGGCTATGTTCTGTTTGATGACTTTTCTGAGGACAATAGTTTGAAGGAAAAATTATATCCTGTTGATTTGCCATGTCCAACCAATACTATATTTCATATCTTTGGCAAATATAATGATAGAGGAGTATGTTTGGGGCACAGTGTTTACATATGTTCAGTTTCTGAACCTCATGTAGCCATAAATCAATATTGCATGCTAGATAGTTATATTATTGATAATCATGCTACTTCGAGTTTCTCTAGTTTTCATTGGATGTAACAATTTATTTTAAATGGACTAGGGAAGAGCACCATATGAATAAACCGAGGACGGTTTTTCGTGAAGAAGGGGAGGATGATATGACCATGGCTACTATGGATAGAACCATCGCTCACATCATATGTCAACAGAAAGATGTCAAGATTCAAGTTGTTTGGAATCCGATTCGGCCACATGCTACAATGCTGATTTCAAATGGCTGCTAAATATGCATACGAGCTTTGTTTTGGGCCATGAGTACTTGATGGAAAGCTTTTGGAGTCCTCTTTCCAATGGATCCAGCCTCATCTCCAAATTTTATCTTAGTCATCCACAGTTGAAGAAACAAGGTGCTGCGTCACTTATAATGGGCCTATGGGCTTGTAACTTTACTTGTGACCCCGACCCAAGTGGGGCCCATGTGAGGTGAGCCCCAACCTGGTGGAGTACAACCTAGGAACCTCCTTAGATGTCCTCCCACCAACTTAAATAGTTTGGTACCCCTTTAGGGTTTCTCGGGTTTTGTTTAGATTAAAGTTTTGCTTCGCTACTTTGCCGTGTAATCCCGTGATTGCTTAGATCACCGGTTATCTCATTACGGAACTTCAATTTATCATTTGTATTCAATTCTTATTTGTAATTCAGATTGTTTTTATCTTGTTCTTGCTTGTTTCTTCAATTTGCTTGCAGGAATAAGGTTGATTTGCATCGGCAATATCAACAACCCACGAAGAGGTGTATCAATCGCTAAGACGTAACACCACAACATCTCGTACGGTTATAGTCGGATCGTCAATGTTTCTTCCAAATCGTAGTTATCATCAACTCACCGAAAGATCGGGACAGCTAGATCCCTGAGCGTATCGAGTGGAGTTCAGGGTTTATCACTGGTCCAAACAGGTTAACCTTGATTTGTTTTCTTTTTCATGTGAAAACAGGTAGTGCATGACTGGTTTCAATTTGCCAACAAACTTCGTTGATAATCCAGAGAAGCTTGCAAGAAGAGTTCGACCTCGCGTCGTTCCTCCGCAAATCAGACTCTCGGCACTTGAACCAATCGTCTTTGCACCAATACGCTCACAACCAATGGCTTAGAAGACCCTTCGTGAATACTCAGCTCCCTCTGCTTCCAATGCACCTGTTGGGCCAACCATCAATACTAGAGATGCCAACTTTGAGATCAAAACGGGTCTGATCACTATAGTGCAGGCCACCCCGTTCTGTGGAAAGGCTAATGAGGACGCTAACACATACCTCCAGCAATTCCTTGAGCTCTATGATACTATCATCATCAAGGGGGTGACCCAGGATGCCATCAGGCTCCGCTTGTTTTCGTTCTCTCTACTCAAGAGAGCAAAGCAGTGGTTCTACTCCAAGAGGGATGCCATAGACACTTGGGAGAGGTGCTCAACTACATTCCTCACCAAATTCTTCCCGACGGGCAAGACCAACGCCCTTCATGGGAGGATTTTAAGTTTCCAGCAAGCCAACAACAAGTCAATACTGAAGGCATGGAAGAGGCTCAAGGAGTACATCATGGCCTGTCCTCACCATGGGATGAACAATTGGCTCATTATCAATAACTTCTACAACGGGCTAACGCATTCGACCCGTGATCACATTAATGCTGCTGCTGGAGGAGCCTTCTTCTTATTAACTGTCGCTCGCGCGTTAGAATTAATTGAGAAGATAGACTCCAACCAGGGATGGAGTGAAGAACGACTCCAATCTCATTAGCAAGGCATGCACACCATCAAGGAGACGGACATGCTCGTCGCTAAGATGGACCTCCTCCTGAAGCGCTTGGAAGAACGCGGTTAGGACAAGGCGGAGATGTACGATACTGCCCAGGCCTTGAACGTCCCCATGACGTGTGAGATTTGTGGCAATACTGGACATTTAGGGAATGATTGCCTCGAGACCCATGAAGACATCTTCTTCATGAACAACAACAACGGATACCATCCACAAGGAGGCCAGGGGTGGAATCAACCACGCCCGTACAATCAAGGAGGGAATGACGGTAACTTCAATCCTAACCAACCCTCCTTGAAGGATCTTGTCTTTGGCTAGACAAAAATCAATGAGATGATGTCTAAAAGATTGGAGGCCAACGACAAAACCTTGAAGAGCATCCATGCTAAGATGGAGGGACTTTCCTCAGTGATCAAGAACCAGCTGAGCTTCAACAAAATGTTGAAGACTCAACTAGCTCAACTGACTGCTGCCATTCCCTCTACCAAGATAGGGAAGATCCCGGGGTAACCCGAGCCATCCCTGGAGAATGTCAATGCAGTAACCACTCGTGACCCGCCATATCCAACTGAGGCAGCTAAGGGAAAGGAGGTTCAAGAGGAAGAACCCACTCTTGATAACTCCGACACGGCACAAGATGGGAGGACGACTCCATAGGAGTTCGTTGACACGAACATCCTACCGTTTCCTCGCCACAACAGGAAGCCAACCGTGGACGAGTAGTTCAGCCAATTCATTGAGGTGATCCAGAAAATCTACATCAATCTACATCAACCTATGCACGCTACCTCAAGGATATCATCAGCAACAAATGGCCGTTACCCACCACCAAAATAGTTAAACTGACAGAGGAGTGTAGTGTGGCTATACTCAACCGGCTTCCTGAGAAGAAGAAAGACCCGGGGTGTCCCACTATCAAATGCACAATTGGGACACAACACTTCGACCATGCCTTTTGCGACCTTGGAGCAAGCATCAGCGTCATGCCCTAGGTAGTTTTTGATCAGCTGAATTTTACTACTCTTTGGCCTACTCCGATGATGTTGCAGCTAGCCGACTCCATGGTTCGCTATCCGGCGGGAATCGCCGAAGACATTCCGGTGAGAATCCGGGGTTGCTTCATCCCCGTTCGACTTCGTGGTGCTTGCTGGCCGATTGGCTCTATAATCTTTAATTTATATATCTTGTTAGTTGCAGAATTAAACTGATTGGCACGTCCGCATCTTATCAAATTCAGGACCTGCACTAGAGCTAAGCAGAACTCTTAGGCTTTCGTGTGTTTGTCGACACAATTCGCATCAACGCAGATTTGATACCCTCGGCTAAACGCGGATTTTTTGTCAACACAGATTTGGCACGCCCAGTGGGACACAAGTTTTATACCAACATGTCTGAGGAAGAAGTCAATGCCAAGATTTTGATCACAATGGAGAATTTCATAGAAGAGCAAAGGCAACAGATGGAGCAATCCATGGCTAACTTTCAAAAGCGTTGTCCTCAATCTTTCGTCATGACACAACAAAGACCAATTTAGAAGACTCAATTCCCCAAGCCGATGGTTGAAACACTTCAGGATACAGTTGATGAAGTAGTTCATCATGCCTTGTTCGATCAATCTGGAGTTTTGATGAATACATTACAAGATTTGATCAAGAAATCAGTTAATGAATTAGTTGCTTAAAGAATTCAGCTCGGGGGGCAAACACATCAGTATCGGCATGACAAGTCATATCAATATCGGCCAGAGGAACTTCATCAGTATAGGCATGGTGAAGATTATCAATATAACAATGATTTGGCCGATAGAATTGCGAAGTTATTAGAGGAGCAGTTTGGACTTAAGCCCAAGGAACAAACTTTTGTGTATATATTGCCATATCCTGAATAGTTTGATAGGGTTCCACTGTCACACCGATACAAGGTTCCTGATTTCTCCAAGTTTTCAAGGCAAGATGATATATCTACAATAGAGCATATCAGGAGATTCTTAGCACAATGTGGGGAGGCATCGACTGAAGAGGCTCTGAAAGTTAGATTTTTTCCATTGTCTTTGACTGGATCGACTTTCAAATGGTTTTCATCATTACCATCAAATTCTATCAGAGGATGGGCTGATCTTGAGAAGCAATTTCTTGAATATTTCTTTGTTGGAATTGATGAGATGAAGCTTTCAGACTTAATATCGGTTGAGCAGCAAGAGGGAGAATCGGCTATAGAATATATTCAAAGATTTCGTAATGTCCACAGCCAATGTTATGTTTGAGCCTAAGTGATGAGCAGCTAGCAGATCTTGTATTTCAAGGATTATCAGCACCTATTAAAGACAAATTCTTTTGCCATGAGTTTGACAGCCTGGCTCATCTAATGCAGACAATATCGACTTATGAGAGCCAATGGCAAGAAGCAAAGGAGGATCAATTTTGGGCTGATCTTTCTTGAAATAAAGACCCCACTAATTTAAAACTTTTGGAGGCATGTGAGGTAGTTCCCTAATCTTGTCTTCTTGAAAATCAAAACGGGACCACTTGGGAATTTAAAGAGGTCTTAATCGACATCTTTCTTGGGGCCAATCTTTCACTTTTCTTTAGTGGAGGATGCCATTATTCTTGCTCAACATGGGTGGCCATTAGGGGTTGGCCGACCCCCTGGTTCGGCCGAACCAGGGGTGGCTCTCCCCTATAAAAGCCATCCCATGGCTCTTGCTCTCCTTGCCCCAAACTGAGTTGCACTAGTTTACTCTTGAGTTTCTCCCTTCCTCCTATAGTTTTTCTCATATTCTTGTCTCAAGTTTAAGAATTCCCTTCTTCCTCTTGCATTTCAAGTTCACCTTTAGTGTTGAACTACAAGAACGTGTTGTGGTGATGCCCCTACCCCGCAAGAACGTGTTGTGGTGTGTCCTCGTCCACAAGAATGGTTTTGTGAAGTGTTACTACCCACAAGGACAATTTTGTGGTGGCAACCAAGCTCCACAAGAATGACTAACTATTGGATGGCTAACTTGTTTTTGTTGACATAACTCATTCTTTGAGTGTTCTTGTGTGTTCTTTGCTTTGTGTGCAGGATGAAGAAAAGAGCCAAACGTTTCCTTAGCGCGATGAGGTGGGCTGCAAGTTCAAGCTCACATCACCATTCCTATAGCTCGAGTGCATGCCCGTCCAACGAGTACGTGTCGAGTGAAGGGCAAGCGGAGTCCTATGGCCAAGAGCCAATGGACGAGGATCAAGGCTAGACGAACGTTCGTCCTGACTCCGAGCTGGACTTGCAAGGAGAACAGGATATGCAGGCCTACAACCTCCTCAGGGATTGTGTGTTCGCCCACACGCGAGCATATGACCCGGACCTGCTCCCCAAAATAGGTATGGATGTTGATTTTGCTGTTGTGTGGAAAGCTATAGGTTGGGATGGTTTTGTATCAATAGATGAACATGGTTTGCATTTTCTTACTATACAATTTCTCTGGACGTTGTGAGATGTGGGGGAAGGTATTATGTTCTGATTTTGCAAGACAGAATACTATCTTACATGGAAGGATCTCAGTAATCATCTGGGATTCAACAGAAGATGCTTTGTTGACTTGGAGTCCGTGACTTCAGGTTTCAACAGAAGCGACTTCTGACAACGTATTTCGGGAGATCTTGTATGTAGGAAACCGCGAGCCAATGACATCCACAATCCCACCTTGCGCTTGATGTACAAATGGTTGGCTTTCACTCTCTTCCCTCAGGAGAACGTGAGGCCTATTCGCAATGATGAGTTGAGAATCCTATATCCCATGACCAAAAAGATTAAAATTTCTCCTGTCAAACCCATGATAAAACAATGGCTAGAATATATCAAGATGGCAGGACTAATAGAGTGCACATTGGTAATCTCCCGCATTGCTGTTGAAGTCGGAGCGTTGGTGAATGGTCCCATCGTAGACATTCCCCAACCTCGCTCCATCATTAACGAGGATTATCTTGTGCAAGGGCATACTTTAAAACATGGTCCAAATGCCTATCTTCTATTTTTCTTCCCCAAATATACAAAGGAGATTCCGTTACCTAACCCGGAATTTCATTTGTATAATTGCCGGGAGCTAACCATTCCTCTTGTACCACAAGAGGGGGCTCGAAGGAGCAGTGTTTCTGACAGGACAACACAGGGTATGTCTAGGAATGCTGCCGCGGAGCAGCCATAACAGCAGTCGCAGTACCTACAGATTGATTGGGGCCAGCCTGGATACACATCCGGGTGGGACCAACAGCTGTCAACATATGGTGCAGGGAGCTCGGCGTGGGCAAGTGCAAGTAGTGGTTGGTGGGACCATCCCATCCACAAGCACTGGGGATTCCCCTAGTGTAGACCACTCCTCCATCTCCAGTGGGTTGCTCCCACAGTCCAGTGCACGTGTCACTCTTTCTCATATCGAAGTTTCCGTGACTTCGGAGAAGGATTTGCAGATGTCACTCGATAGTTGGGAGAGCTTGATCTCCGGACCAATGAGATGCACAACATGCTAAATCAGCATGTCCAAGAGACCGACTCATGGCAGCAGCATACCAATGACCAGTTGGCGGACATCAACGCTGCCATGCAGCATGGTTAGGCTGATATGTTGGCCTACTTCATATCACAAGGATTTGATCCCCGTCACGCACCGTAAGCAAAGAGCTAGCTTGGGGGAGTGCCTCTCCCACTAAGGTAACTTGTATCTTTATTTTTTGCATCGCATTATAAAAAATGATAAAAAAATTGCGAAACACAAAAATACCAAAAATATTTTGTTTTCCATACGCGGAAAGAATGTTTTAAGTTTTCGCAGTTGAGATGATGAATAATTGCTCTATTTTTATTACTCTCTAGTGCTTAGTTTACAACTTAGTTTTCATCTTAGTTTTTGAGTTTGTTGGTCAAAAAATCTTTGCCTTGAAACTTATGGGTTGCATATGCATGATCTAAGTCTAGGTTGTTGAGGGATATGAGATGATGAAATAGAGTTGCTATGATCTTTCTCTAATATGATATTGGAAATCCGGAGCATTTGTTTTTCAAAAAGAATAAAATCTATAAGTTACTCAATGATGACAAATTTCTTCCAGAGCCATATGATGATCTTATTGAATAGTCTATACTCATATGCTGCTTGTTATTGCATTGAGCTTTATCAAATGGTTGTGACCCTTGTGAGATATTTTTCATACTTTCTTGATCAAGATATCCACTCATGTGCACCCACTATATATGCTTGATCTCTACACTGGAGGTTAGCAAAAACATGTCTTACACCCACCATAGTTGTTTTACCTCTACACTGGGGGTTAACAACAATGTCTATCCACGAAATAAATACTCCATCATGTCAATAAAAAAGTTTCTTCTAGTAGATTGCAATAAGAGATGGATATAGAACAAAAAGAAGAAGATAGAAGGTGGGAAATTTTCTCAATCATCATGAGAAGAGAAAAAGGAGAAAAAGAGTGTTGCTTACTTTGTTCTTGAGCAACATGAGAAAAAAATAGTTGAAAGAAAAATAGTCACATCTCAAGATAGGAATAAATGACAAAGGAGTACCACATACACCTTCCACCACATAGCCACACACTTTGCACATCTTGATCAAGATTGTATGATTTATTTTTTCCTTGGATCCTCTCTTTGATTTTGCAATATATGTGATGCAAGTATTGCCATGTCTTTTGTCCCTACCCTAAGCTCCACATATAAACCTTTAGAGATAGGATGATAAAAGAGGTGACACTATATCATGGTGAGGAAAGATATACACATTGAGTGATCAAGAATATCATTCGAGGAACTTTGTTTTAATTGTGAAAATTCTTGAAAATCTTTGGAATGAGAGTTGAACAAGGAGTAAGTGATTGGTGCTCTACGACCCATTTTATTCTTCAACCATCCAAGACGAGGAGAAGCTACAAGCCCCATGAGGAATAAGGTAATAAAGGTAAAAGTACTATTGCCAACTTATTCAAATTCTAGTTAGAAGAATATGTTGTAGACGTAGTACACATTTTTTGGCATGCCCGGTGGGACCGGTGTTGATGCCGAATCCGTACCGCCGATGAGGATCCGGTGTGCAGACACGAAGGCCTGGGAGATCTGCTTAGCTCCAGTGCAGGTCCTAAAATTGATGAAGCGCGGGCGTGCCAGTCAGTTTGATCCTGCCACTGACAAGATATGCAAAATAGCAGAACATATAGCGTATCGGCCTATCGGCCAATAGCAAAAACAGCCTATCGGCCAATGAGCCGATAGGGCAAAAACAACCGATCGACCGATGAGCCAATGGCGCGGTTCCAGCCGATGCCGATGCCAGCCGATGCAGTTAGGGTTTCGAACCATTGGCTGTGTACTGAGCAAACATCTATATAGAGGCGATCGGCTGATGATAATCCAAGGTGATATAGCATAATCCAAATATATGATAAAATAAACATCGATCTGAAGATTAAAGCACGCATCGGCCAGAGGTCCGATGGCATAACCTCTCAATAAGCAGATAAACAATAAATACTCTGTTGTCATCGGCCAGATCCAATCTATATGTAAAACTCTTGGGCCGATGCAACATCCAGATAACTCACCGGCTGAAACCCCGGTGAAACCCTTATTGGCAATCGACAGGCAGGCTAGAGATTACGGTTCTAATCACGACTTAGTAGATCAAACTGAACTGATGTAGCACTAAGTATGAAAAGAAACGCAAGATCTAGACAATCAAGCCCTCGACTGATTTTTGGGGTGGTGGATACCTTAGCCAATCTAATCTAGCAAGGTGATTTAGTCGATACCGGCATAAACCCTAAAGCGAATCTCGGCCGATAAGACTAAATCGAGAAGCCGAACCAGATTGACTAAGATATATGATAGTAGATGCTTACATTGACGAGATCAGAACGTCGAAGCCCTAGCCCCGACAACGCAGGCATCCATAATGAGACTAACCCCTCGCGGGAAGGGTATGAACTCGCCGAAGAAGACGAAAAGTAAAGGTTGGCGAATTGATCGTGAGATGATTTTACATGAGCCTTAGGCTTACATATTTATACCCATAGACTAACAAATATCCTAACAGAATACGACTCAAACTTTCCTAAAGATAAAAGGAAAAAGATAAAGTCCGTATCGGACACTAACATCCTTTCCTAAAGATAAAACGGAAACTAACAGACTTATCCTAATTAATAGGTACAAGCCGCATCCTCCTTGGACTCGGTCTTCTCTGGATAAGATCTTCCTGAATCTAACAAGAATCCGACTGCTGTTGGTAGTTGGTTTAAGATAATCCCCATCGGCCGATGTAGAACTCTAGGCCGATACTATCTTCGAGCCGATATGGACCCTGGGCTGATGGGGACTTTGGGGCTTACCAAATTCTGGCGTTAACAAGAGAAAATACACCAAACTAAAGGAGAAATGAAGCCGACATCCAAGGAAACACACCTTCGGCGAATCACGTGCGAGCACATAAATTGAGAGGCCCACATGTCTGCTCAAACCGACTCAAAGTGGGGCCAACCACCCGGGAACCAACCAAGGTGCCCACCTGTCAGCCACACACCAAAAGCAGTGGGATGGGTTCGATCGAACCCTGGTTCGGCTGAACCATTCGTGGTGCCTCCGACTCGCATCTTCCACGTGGAAGCTCCTCATTGGTCCCTTATGGCAGTTATGGGAGGTCGATGGCCAGTAACCGTCATTAGCAACCATCATTGAGGGCTATAAATAGAGGTCACTCACTTTATTTGCAACACAGACCTCAAGGATCAATTCTCTCTATCCACATTGTATTCTTTATAGTTTAGTAGAAATAAAGCTTAGGAGCTTCGGTCCTATAGTCTTCTCAGAGATTCCGGTATGTGTTTAGTACTTTATTCTTCTTGTAAGACTATAGTCGAATTAATAGAATTATCTTCTTTATTTATTTATGCTCATAGTTTATATATTCCTTTATTGAATATGTGTTCTATGAGTAGTATATACTTTATATATTTGCTTCATCCTAGGCTAGTCGATCCATGCTACGGTAATGGTCCAATGATCTTTATAGATTACTCTAGCTCTAACTTGTTCATTCATGGGGTGAGAATCCTGAGGGAGTTAGTGAGGAAGAAAGAGTAATCACTGTCGGACTTTTTGAGGGTTTGTTTATGGAATTTTAAGTTTTTGACTTAAATCCAAATTCTAGTTTAAGTTGTGTTCTTGGTCCCAAGAAGAAGAAGACCTTGTCACGTACTCTACACCTACTCGGTTATCCGAGGACGGTTGGGTGAATTCGACAAGAGTTGTCTGCAAGCTATTTGATCAAGAACATTGTTCTAATCATTTGCATTGAAGTCGGGGGCTACTGTTAGTATCAAGAATAAGACATACCTTCTATACTTGGGTTTGTGGTATATGGAAATATCAGATACCTAAAGATATTGTTAACTCCAAAATTTAGTATAATTCTTTAGTGGATTCGATTTAGGAAAGAAGCCAATCGGTAGATGGAAGTTTATCTAGATCAAGCTGAATTCAAAGAGGAATTATGAAGATCACGGCATGGCAATCTAATTCTATCTATTAATTAGGTAGGATTTAGTAACTTTTCTTTTATTTTTAGGAAGTTTTATCTAGTGTCCGATAAGGACTTATATTTTTCCTTTTATCTTTAGGAAACTTATATCGTGTCTGATCAACCTGAGGGTATAAATATGTACACCCGGGGTCTTTGTAAACTATCTCCACAAATCAATACAATTACTTTCAACGCATCACCACCTTTTATTTCGGCGAGTTCTTAGTTTCGAGTGGGGCTGCATCGGTTGAGTTCGATCTTCGGCTAGGAAGTAAGTTCCGTTAACTTCGCTTATATCGGTGTGGCTAGAATTTTCTTGGTAAAGTCTGATATTCTATGTAGGTTGATGCAAGTGTTGCCTATCTGATATATTGATTCTATCTTTAACTACATTGCTGTTTAGAGTTGTATCCACTTAGTTAGGACTTTCTTAGTTAGGTCTGATATTCCGGCTAAGTTGTTATTTCTCTAATTGTGCTGCTGTTCTAGATAGATTTGTTATATCCATTACATTTGTATAGATCTATCAGCTAAATAGGTTTTTCTTATTATCTTTAATCTTATACAGCCTCGGTTAGGTCCGATCTATTAGATTGCTACTAATAAGTTTAATTCTAGTAAGCCGATAGGTTTTATGCAGCATTTATCGGAGTTTTACCCGATGATTTATCATTATTGTGTGCTTCAGCTATCAGATATATCGGTTGTTTAGCCGATATACACTTTAATTTACTTTCATCAGATCTCCGGCCGATGTATGTTTTAACCATCAGATTTACATCTATCACATTAACAGTTTTAGCCAATCGGTTCACATTATATTGTCTCATTGTATCTTCTGAGACACATCGGCTTATACTCAAACTTGTATAATTACTAGTTAAATCTATCTTTATTAACGTTAATCTTATACTGTCTCGGTTCGGTCTGATCTATCAAGATTGTCTTTGATAAGGAAATGTTTATTGATGATTATGCATAGTTTAGTTTTAACCGATGATAACATAAGTCTCATTGTTTATCTGATTATTTGAATCTACATTCAATTTATAACCGATTAATCAAAACCCTATTAATATCAACTGGCATTGTTACATCTCATTGGCTTATTAACCGATCAACTCCTTGATCTTATAAGATCTATCTATCTATCTTGTTAGTTATGGGATCAAACTAACTAGCACACTCTGAACTCGATTGATATGACTTGCACTGGAGCTAAGCATATCTCCTAAGCCTTCATGTGTGCGAGAAATTTCGCCTCAACAGATATATGGGAAGATATCCTTTGATTAAGGAAATACGACAAATAAAGAAAAAAATTATCTTCTCGGAATAGAAGATGTCAAAGTTTTAATCAGAGAATATAAGGTCTCCTTAGCTCGTATCCTATTTTATTTCTCTGAGTTCTATTTGGAGAGGAAGATGATCTTCGCTATAAATACAAGGTCTCCCTATGGAGGAAGGGGTATCGAGTTACAAGCCATAATCAAAGTCTAGTCACCGAGTAGATTTTGTTAGGCCGTTCTCGATGGATTCTAGTTGGCGGATTAGATCAACCATCTTTTCTCCCCATTGTAATTCTTATGGTATTTCTATCCATATATACGTATAAACTGAAGTAGGATTATTACTTACGTTGAGGGCCCGGACCAATATAAAACCCTTGTCCTTTGTCTTTTAGATATGATCTTGCGTATACCTTGATTTCAATGATCCCTATACTCTCAAATACCGTAGACGGATATCGCCCGTCGACAGGGTGAGAGACAGAAGTAGTGGTGATAATGGGTGAAGTGCTATGGGTTCTTTGGTAACCCTATCTAGCCTAAAACTAAGCCTAACGCATTTTAGACATTCCCTCAAATTTCATAGGCTAACGATGAAGTAGATCGGTGAAGGACAGCGTCCGCACGGCCAGCGGTTGACCCGGTGGGTAGAATGTGTGGTCGGCGACGATGCAATACAGCCAATACTCCGAGTGTGGACCGGGGGACGCAAATGTCGTTGACGCGACCGGCGGATCACGACGGAGGGTAAAACGTGGAATCACTGTTGATGCAGTCCTGACGCAGGTTCGTGTGGACCAACGTCACCGGAGCTCGGAGGTGATACTGCCGGGCAACGCGGCGGCGCCATGGGAAGAGACCTTGCGTTCTCCGCGGAGGGGAGCGGCGCAGAGCAGTCGACTTTGTGCGAGATTGGGGGAAAAAGGAAGGGAATATATACCCTTGTGGGGACAGCAAAGATGTTGTATCCGAATACATACGGCGTGTAGTACATACGTGTGGGAGAGCGTGCGTTCGCGTATTGCACCGGAAGTGTGGAAATACAGCACGAATCCCCATGGATATCGGACGGTTACAAACTTGGGTGCTGTTGCACCCGAGGGCAGAAAAAACCGCGTCCATCGAACATATGGCAAGAAGTATCATCGCCCTTGAAGACAAGTAACTACTTATCCTTTAGTAGTTTAAAAGTTGTTAGTTCTTGAAACTTTACACAAATTTCTATTTTGAGAGCTTCTTTGGAATGCAGTGATTAGAAAACACAGAAATAGAAAAAATGCATGAATAAGATGTCACATGTTGTTGAATCCTACGGGGAATAAGTTTGCATTTGTTGATGATCAAAATTTTTAAATTTACACAGCTAAAATTACTTTTAACACAGGTACATATAACACCTATATTTTCCTTTAAATTTTGTGATGTTACAGGTGGCCAATCGAAAATCCAAAACTACTCCAGTTCGATTCGGTTCATATCAGGTCTGAACATGACCTCCTCTGAGATCTCATTGTCCTTCTCTCGATGCATACATATAAGCATATATATTTTTTCATCGCCGATTTTCATGACAAATTAGGGAGTTATCAAGAGATACAACACGCGTTGGGATCTTCCTCGCCCAAATACATAGAGTAGGGCGGGGTGTAGTAGTAAAGTTCCGGGCAGGGAGCTGGTTTTGGTGGTTCCAGTTTTGGTTTTTCTAGGGCGGGGCGATGAACTTTCACTGCTTCTTTGATGAGGTCTGCGAAGGACTTGCGAGGCTTCGCTGCCTGGTCGCAGATACCAGCAGCGATGTTGTTGAACCGACCAGTCAAATCTGCATCTTTACTGACGATTCTGTTATACACTGTCGCACAAAGGGAGGCCAATGCTTTCTGCAATGCCCTGTCATCATCTTGGGTAGCTTCAAGGCCTGAAACTGTCATTCTCTCCATCTCTTTTCCTGTCAACCCCCAACCAAGTGCTTCTCTTAGCACCTGCAACATTACAGTGCTTTCGGTCATTCCGATATAAATAGGATGCATGCAAAAAGCAGTGTCCCATCTTTTGGAGACTACTCTGATGGATATTCACTAAGCATGGATCAAAGTTTAATGATAGAAGTTGTGCTTCAGTGTTTGCTTTAAACAAGTTTGTTTCATGCATGGTCTGGCAACCAGTAAGATTTATTTGGCTCAAAGCAGTGCCCAAAACCTGCAAGATCTTCCTATGACTAGCTTTTCGTGATAGGCTCAATACCAATGCCAACAGAGTGAAAAAAACATTGGTCCTCAGATCCACATTGTGAGCTCTGCCCTGCCAAAGAAACAGCCGACCACATAATACTCTGCTGCAAATGGGCAGACGAAATTTGGAAGAAACTAAATCTATACGACCAAGCTTTGCACAGCACCAGCATTCTCCAATTTGTAGAAAATATAATGGAAACGGCTCCACCCCAACTACAACAAGGCTGGCCTGTTTGCTTCGTCGCCTGTGCTCACGTTCTCTGGAAAGCGCACAACAGGGCCACATTTCGACGTGAAACTACTGCAGCGCCATGGCTTTTGCATGAAATCAAATATAATCTCAGCCTATAGGAACACCGTCTCAAGTCCAGCAGCCGCACTCAAATCACCAGCTGGGCAATCAAGCTGAATTAAAATTCTTTTGTACTCCTTTTCTGTTTTTGGTCTTTTGGTCTCTGGTTTATGTTGCTTTATGTATTCTCTCTGTGTCACTTTTCCTTCTTTCTGTTTTCCTCCCGTTTTTCTTTCCTCTCCTACCCCTATTCTCCGTTTTTTTATATGCTGTAACTTTTACCCACCATTAATATAATGGATATAAGGTAGAGTCTCTCTACCTTTTTGCGTCTAAAAAAAAGTTTGTTTCCCATGGATTATTTACTGTCTTATTATGGTGTGGTTTGATGCCAATGTAGAGGCTACCAACTATTTAATAAGCTATGGTTTCGTGCAACTGACAATGTAGAGGCTGCCAGAGTTATATTGCATTATCATGAAAAAATTGTTGTTGACGTAGGAAGTAAATGACAGGGATTAACGTACCTTGGGTATCAAATCAATGATGGCCTCCTTCAGATTCTGAAGATGTTCCTCGTCAGTGGAGTAGGGACTACACAGATGATTGAGGATCTTTGCTGCAATTTTTCTGTGCGTGCTGCTGTACACGCCTGAACGAGTATCAGCAATACGATCAACAATATCATGACCATATTTCTTCAATATGATGGCGGCATTGCTTTCACTTCTACATATCTGCACCAGATCATCACCTGCTAGTTTTTCAAACAAGTCGCCCTTAGTGTTGTGAAGAAACATGTCCATCAGGTAGCCGATGACATTTTCTCTGTCTACTTCGCCCATAAACGAAGATGGATCCATACAAATTTCTTTGAGAATGCTCAACCCTTCTATCTTGAGCGCCAGATCTTCACCTGCCAAATTTTCAAAGTCACCCTTACTGTTGTGAAGAAACATGTCCATCAGGAAGCCAACGAACCTTTCTCTGTCTCCTTCGACCATAACCGAAGATGTATCCATGCATATTCTATTAAGAATCCTTATGGCGTGTTTCTTCAGCACAGAGTCACATTGGTCACACTCGAGAATGCTCTTTAAGGTGCTGATTGCTTTCCTGCTTGTTGATATTTCATGCCACAGAATATCTTTTGATTTTGTAGGGCCATACATAGAGCGCATAACTAATCGGCTTAGTATCTTCACCCCAAGCTCTGCCAAACGGGACCATTCGTTATGGTCTTTTAGGTGAAGTGATCCCTTGGACGTTACAAGCGCCACAATCTTCCTGGTCAAGGTCGGATCATCTGTGTTGCTCATGAGGAACAAGTTGTTCTTGTCGTTGGAGAGCTTTAAAAGGATCTGCATCCCTGTAAGTTGCATCTGTTTACAGTCTTTGGGGTGATAATCCTTTTCTTTGACAGAACTGTGGTGATCATCCTCTTCTTCAAAAGAAAGTTGGTGATCATCCTCTTCTTCTGAAGAAGGTTGGTCATCCTGAAATCCTTTCTGCTCGAGTTCAAGCAAGGAAGATACACATCGGATCCCCTGCAGGATCTTGTCTAAATGGATCTCACCAGCAAAGTGCTCCACAATCCTTGCGGCGGGCAACCTGATCTCTCCATCATATGCACTTTTGGAATCCAGCATCTGAACTAAGTTGTGGAGTATGGGACTGGAGGATGCGGATCCGATCATATTGTATATCTGCATACTCTGCCCCGGGAATTCGCCCCCCAATGTATCAGCATCCCTATTAAACCTGATGAGTGTGTCAAGAATCCTTGCACCAGAAAGGTACCCATCCGGTGATGTGGATTCCATCATCTTTACGGCGTACGTGATCAGGTTCCTCCCTCTGGCAAAGGATGGGTCCTTCTCGCATCCCACCTTAATCTCGTGTAAGTAATCCATAACTGATCCGCTTGACAGGTCATCGAATCGGTATTTATCGGCCACATTTTTCACTAGCTTGTGTTCTTCCCAAGCAGAGATGGCCCTGTAGTAGAAGAGGACGCCCTGGAACAGGGCCAGGGAGTACAGAACCACCAGCGCAGGCTGCAGGTGTGCCTTGCTGCTGCTGTCTCCGGCCGTCACGCCGTAATCGTGCTGGATTAGACGCCACAGCGAAATCCAGGGGGAAACAAAGAGCCCAAACATGTAGAGCAGGAACAGCGGACACAAGACGATGGTGAACACAAGCACTCGAACAGCACCCCTGAACCCGACCTTCTTATGGTTATGGGGCAACGCGATGAAGCGTGCGGCCTTGCATAAGCGCTTCAATGAATACCCAATGTGGCTTATTTTTCCATTGAGAAAAACATCGAATATCCTGTTTCAGATTTTTTTGGTTTGGAAGGATAAGTTTTCCGGTTAAAAGGACTGATACCGAGAGTGGAAAGAGTAAGTAAGGTTTTTTTTATTAGGGATTAACAAAATGATAAAAGTAAGATTCAATACATACCATCGTGTCAAACTAATTTCACATTAATTAATGATCAAAGTTATTTTTTGGTGATCGTGTAAAATTAATTTTGCCTAGAAAGAATGAACGCAGAGAGTAGCTCTTTCTTTTTCTTTTCTCTTTTTTTTAACTCTTATTGTTTTTGTCTTCCAGAATTTAACATTTCAGTTCTAGTATGGCATCTCTCTGAACATGCCTATGTGTATCTGACGGTTGCTTGAGATCGACTTGAATGTTGTCATATCAATGTAGCATATAAAGCTACTCTGGAATTGAAACGTTTTGCAGCATATTCAGTTCGCAACACTGAAGAGTTGAAAGCTAGATCCGGCCGTAAACTAGTACTAGCTAGCTAGTAATGCGAAACTCCAAATGCTCGGCTCAATTGGTTAATGCTGGGAACGCCAAATAAATAAGTCTGGTTGAGATGGCTATAGCTCACCTTGTTTGAACGAGCGTGATCACCGTGAGACTCCAGAAGTCCTTGTTCGATAGCAGGGCGACGAATCCACCGAGGAGGACGACGGTGGACCACGTGAGCACCAGGAACCCCGTCCCGGTGACAACCATTGACAGGTACCCCATGAACACCGCATAGTCATTGATCAACAAGACCTCTGGCCAATTCGAATCAATGTGTCCAAAGCGATGAGCACGGCCCTGTCCGCCGGACATCCTTCCTCCGCTAAACACCTGATCAAGTCGAGTTGACAGTCTGCAACATATGGTAAATATTTCAGGTCCAGCCGTCCAGATGATAGTGGCTTGTGCATGCTCAGTGTGCGCCAGGCACCAAGAAACCGGTAAACTGTCAGCATTACTAGCACATACTAAACTCTAAAATCACATCTATTCCCAGGTGATACCCAAGTACTGTTTCTGGCCGGTTTAGCCTTAAAATCCAAAATCCACGAGCAAGGCCTATATGTCGACTCCCAACCAAGACAAGAAAGACGCAATTTTAAGAGTAGATCACAAGCAATATCTGCAGTCCCTTACCTGCTTAGCCGCTTGCCGAACCCGGCCAGCCAGCCGCCGCCTGGCCACGCTGCTGCCTCGCTGCGGCGCACGTGCGCCCTCCGGTCTCCGATGACCCGCTGCTGGAGTGCTACTAGTTGGCTGCTCGTCTACTCAGGGAAGGGAGCGCTTAGCTGGGGAGGACACGGGTGGTGGTGGGTGGGCTGTACGTCTCAATCTGGAGAAGAAATTAAACCACCGGAGATCTAGAACCACCATCTTTCTGCTGAAGTATACTGTACTAGTCGCGCATTGCATGAGGTATTATTATTGACAATTACAAATACTATAATTTTAATTGTATGTTAAGTGTGTTAATATTTTCTCAATTTTAGTGGTTTTGATTAAAAGAAGAGTCCACACTAAATTGAGATAATCCAATATAGACATAGATCAAAATTTATTAATTCCGAACTTTTATTAATTCCGAACTTTGATATTGTGAAATTCAGAATTACGTCTTGTACAAGATACTTTCAAACTTCAGAGCTAATATTTATCAAGTTGTAGTTTGCATGGAGACCGAGACATTTCTTGTCCAATTCCAAACTACAGTTTCTATTATGTCTTATTCATATGTTACAATATTACTTTGTAGACAATTTCTATTTTTCTAATATCAAATTCAGTGGTATAGAGGAATTATATTCTTATTTAGATTTAATTTCTATGTTTATTTTATCTATGCGTTGCAACGGGAAAAAAAGAGAAAATTAAAAAAAGTTAAGAAAGATTTACATTATGTAATTAATTAAAATATAATTTTTTTGAAATACATGGGTATTTCTAAGTAGATAGGTGTAGAATTAAATTAATTTACAAGTAAAGTAAAGTAAGTGTGAGAAATAAAATTACATGACTATATTTAATTTTTGTTAAATTATCCATGATTAATTACACTCTCTGAAATTTTCTCGGAATTTTCAGAAGTCAATTGCTAATTTTAATAATACAAACAGTATTTTAATATTTATTTAAATAAAAATCTAAATAAAAACCCTCTTTTTTTGGCCAGGTTCGCCCAGCAAACAACCGGAAGTCTAATTAATCTTTCCTCTTCCTCTTTGGGCCAGGTTTGGCCCAGCTAGCAACCGAAAGTCTAATGATTTCCCTTTTGGTCCACTTTTCTCCCTTATCTCCTCCGTCTCAGCCCGCAAGCGCACGTTCGGTCCAATAAGAAACCAAAAGTCTAATTCGCATCCTTGACGGACGAAAAAAAGTGACGGAAGGCTTACTTATTTTTATATTAGGTAGGTATAGATATAGATATAGATATGCTGTCTGCAGTTTATTGTTTTTTTCAAAGACAACGCGCAAGATTGTTGGTCAGGAGATTTTTCGATTCGTACAACCCGTACATGATTCCAATTAGATTTACGTATGTGATAATACTTGGCCAGAAAATAGCAATGAACGTCCAGGTCTCCAAATACAACATAATGTTATGTACTCTTATATGGATCTATAGCCGAATATGCTTAATTAATTTGCTGGAAAGAGTTTCTTATTCTTATTCTTATGACATATTTTTTATGGGCACACCTATGAATAGTAAATCCACGGCAATGATAATACAATCCATCTAATCAACGGGTAAAATTTTTTGTCTAACGTGGGAGCTTCTAGGAGCCCAAAATAGTATAAAGGTATAGAAAGAAGTTGATTATTATTACAGTTGCTATCTTCTGTTCAGGGAAATATAGATCAATATATGTTCCCTACTTCATCAAAATTATAATGAAACAAAATGGGTTTATTTTTAATTGTTCCGTGAACTATGGGATATTTGCTTTCGTCCAAGACTTGACTACCTAATATTTGTGATAAAGAAACAACACTTTCAATAGGCAAAAGATCAGGAAAATAATTCATTATTTCAATCAAAATCAAAAATAGGATTATGTGTATGCAACTACCACAATGGATCTTCCTAGATGCAAGCCAACTTGTAGATTTTTGGATTAGCATCTTGACACCTGAAATTCCTCTCATCAAATTATGGCATAGTTGAGTCCTGCTCGATGTCCTTCAGATGTGAAACATGTAAAGAAATAATCGGATTAGGGAGCCCAAACCGAATCTTGATTAAGAAAAAAAAGCATGGGAACTGGGGTATAACATCTGCTGCAACATCACTCTTTTGAGTACTGTCGTTTATGGCTGTAGCCCATTGCTGGCGAAGTGCCGCGGTGTTTCTCAGGATTCTATCCACATAGTCACCGGGCTAAAGGGAGAGTGCGAAGGAAGTTCTAGTCGTACATTGGCACCGAACCTATAGTCCTAGACTCCTAGAGTGTTCCGTCGCTAGCTTTACATCTGTTTGCGTTTTCCATCTGATGATGGTTGAGATCTTCAGATTGATACGTAATGGAGATAATGGGGAATTGTTTGGGCTTGAAGAGTGTCCCACAACGTGGATAACCTGTTTTTATTCATTTAAAAAATAATTTGTTAATTTTTTAATAGGATCTACGATCATGATAATACGATCAGACTAATCAATGGCTAAATCTTTCTAATTAACGTGTGAGCTTTCTTAGAGTGTCCAATTAGTATAGGTATAGATTTGTTGCTAGTCATATGCTCCACAAGTTCTCTGCTGAGCATCTACTCCTTCCATCCCGTAAATCCATAATATAGTAATCTAGAATTGGATGGGATATGAATATTTCATAGTACAACGAATCTGAGGTCTAGTCGAATTGGTTATACTATGAAATGTTTCATTTGATCTTAGATTGTTATATTGTGGGATGGAGAAGTAGCAATTAACCACTCGATGCAGAGGCCACAAAAACAATGCAGGTAAGTGGGGACATAATCATTAGAAAAAAAAATCTAGTGCATATGGGGTGCAAACCCTAGTCCACGGTTCACAATCCTGATAGCATTGCTCACAAGCGGTATCTACGGGTTTTGTTGCAGAAACAAGAGATAAACCAATTAAATCCGAATAAATGTTGTAAAAAAAATTATAAACCAGTTTCAAAAATTTTAACTTGAAAAAGCACCATGCCATTTGTATTTTCAACCCAGTAAAGTGTAGGCCCACTTGCCAATTCTCCCATTTAGAATTGTTGTTGCAACATGTATTTAATAACATCGGTTTAATAAGAAACTATGCAAGTACTAAATAATAAATAATATCGTAACTTGATACAAACATAAGCAAAGCCTTTCTATAAAAACATACTTTGTTTCGGCATCCGAAAGACGGAATCGTGAAGACCACAACATGACAACTTTATTTAAATATCTAAAATCAATGCAAACTCTAATCTTACCACTCTCTTTCTTCTCAACTAGAACAATATTGGACACCATTGACACCAAAATTTGGCAAGATTCTCTACTGGATTCAGTTAAGGAAAGAAGTCAAGTAGCCAATGGAACCTTATCCAGAAGAGACCAAGTTCAAGAAGGAATCATGAAAACCACGACATAAAAACTTAATTTATCTATTAATTAGGTAAGGTTTATTTTTAGGAAAGATTGCTTAGAGTCCAATCATGACTTGTATTTTTTACTTTATCTTTAGGGAAGTGTGAGTCGTGTCCAATTAGGACTCTTATCGGCCTATGGGTATAAATATGTACACCTGGAGTCCATGTAATTTATCTCTCAGATCAATACAACTTTCGACGCATCGCCACCCTCTTTTTCAAAGTTTCTTTTACTATCGGCGGAACTTGGCACCTGATGTGGGGCTGCATCGGCTTCGATTTCCGACAGAGGGGTAAGTCCTAAGTTCCGTTGACCCTGGCAATTGTATTGGCTATATTGGTGTTGTTCAAGGCTACATCGCTTCGATCTCTTGGATTGCTCTGGTTCAGTCGGTATCTTTGCCTACTTGATATCTCGATTCTATCTTTAACTGCATTGTGTTTAGAGACGCATCGGTTTAGTTGGGACTGTCTCAGTTTGGTTTGATCTTCTGACTTAGTCAATATATCTCTGCCATCACAATACCGTTTTAGATAAATTCGTTATATCCATCACATTAGACAGATTTATAGACTCATTGAGTATTAGATTATCAAATACAATCTTGTGCTGCATTGGTTAGGTTTGACCTATTAGATTGGTGTTGATAATCTAAGTCTTGTTAAGCCGATAGATTCATGCTAATGTTTCATTGGAGGGTTAGTTGATCTTATTTGGTGTGTTAAATTTTTTTTTGATGGTTTTACTATCTTAGATAAATTTAATACATGACCACTTTGATCGATGTCATATCGGCTTGCTTAAATCTATCAGGCATTAACCTTATGTTGCATCGATTGGGTTTGACCTATGGCGTTGTGGTTGTAAGTTAGATTTACTTAAGTCAGTAAGCATCAATCATTGTTTCATCGGGATTTCAGCCGATGAGTTATCTAAATATTGTTTAAGTGTTGCATCGGCTTATAAGGATTATATACAAGTTGATTTTAGCCGATTGTAGCAAAGGTTTCATTGATTACTTAATCATTTGGATTTAATAACCTCGGATTTCCAGCCGATGTATGTTTTAACCATTGAGCCTACATCTAATATTCTATATCAATATCGGTCGATTGGTTTATTGGATATTTACTTCATTATATCTATATTAGCTTACTGGTTCATTGGATATCTACTTTGTCACTCCGCATATCTACATGGCCTAATAAACCCCACCTTCAACAATCAGTCTATCTCTTTTTTGACACGATCATATATGTTACGATTAAAGTGACGAGGTGGTTGTCTATAAGGCCTAAATCTTGATTTTATTGAAAGTCGATGCTCAATAAGCTCGTGGCTAAGTCTCAGCATCTCATGGTATTCCCATGCAAAGCAATCAACATACTCTTTAAGTAGCTCGATTACTTTAAACTTGTAATTGGCTTTCATGTTTTTGTTTACAAAAGTCGGCCTTGGAATAGTTTTATCACCTATGTCTACTTTCTCTAACGGATCGGCCAATGTAAAATCTTGACCCAACTTTTCTACTTTATTAAAATCCTCTATAGACTCTCTTTGTAGACCGATATTCTTGTACCTTCTTTTGCAACCACTCCAAATTAGCATCTTTATTCTTAATAAATGGTTACATTGCCTAGCCGTGCTAAATGGTAGCTCACAATGGTCAATCGTGATTGGTTAATTAATTAATTTGCTAATTAAAACTTAATTAATGGTGGGTTATGAGCACATGGTTTTGATAGTCTTGCTCATGACAATTAAGGACCAGTTCATGAGCTATTGTTGTGAAGCATTAACCGTACTAACCACAAGCCAGTGTGGACAATGGCTAGACACTTTATATAGCATGGTACATTGTGGAGTGCCAGACTGAGAAGTGGCAGAGATAAGCCCGCAAGGGTCACTGGGGAGTCCATACCTGGCCAAGGGGGTGACTATGATCCGGGAATGGTGCACCGCTTTGTATTGTGTTATTCTTAATGTCTTGTCACAATTCCTTTCTGAGGTATCGTGGTGGTATTGAGGCGCGTGGTAACATGTTGTGGAGTTGTGACTTGTGGGTAAATTTGTACACCTCTGGCCAGAGTTAAAAACTATATGAATAGTCGTGCCGACGGTTATGGGCGAGCCTAACAATGTTTTTCGTGATTAGTTTCATACTACCTATTAATGCTAATAATATGGATAATGTTGATAGTTTGTTAACTCCTGGTATGGAATGGTTAGTTCCTGTTTGGAGGTTGGATCTGTGCAACCGGGAATGGTTGTTCAGAGATGGTTTGGGCCTATACAACGGGTGTGTTGTATGGTGTGATTTAATATTGCTTAATCAATTAACTGTTTTGTTATTCTAAAATATATTTATTAAATGCTATTTATGTAAATTAGCCCTATTATGCCATCCTTTGTATTCCTGTGCATATGCATATTTGATGTATGGCTTGTTGAGTATTCCATATACTCAACTTGCAATAATCATCATTAGAGGAGGAGCTCTATAGTGAAGGTGATGATCTAGAGGACTAGGCTGAGTCTTGGTCAAGTTGCTTGTGGAGTGGAATCGTCATCTACGCTAGTGTTTTTTGCTTTTCGCTAGTGTTTTTTGCTTTTTGCTGCTTAGAATTTAATTGATTTGAGGGGAACTATCCACCTCTGTAATAACTTTATATTCGTTTAATAATTAGATAAAGACTTGTACTCTTTTGTCAATTTGTTATTATGTGCCTCGGCTGATTCTTGGACGAGGGTTTTATATACATGTAAGTGTTTCGAATTTTGGATAGAAATTTCGGGCGTGACAAATGGGTACAAAGCCATCCTTTGAAACACTAATAAAATCATAGCTAGAAAGATCTAACCCCGAGAAAATATTTCCATGTTACCACTCAATTGAAGCATCGATCATTGCAACCTCGGCCGATGTATTCGTTTGAACAATCTCAACTTCATCACTGTCCCATTGAATCATACATTGGTGCAAAGTAGAAGGAACGCAATAATTGGCATGAATCCAACAACGACTCAAAATAACACTATAGTTACCTTGTACATCGACGATGAAGAAAGCAGTTAGCAATGTCTTGTTTCCTACGAAAAGCTCTACAGAAAAGATACCTTTCGTCTCTGTTGGTTCACCATCCGTTGAGCATCATGTTGGTCTTCTTTAACTCCTCATCTCTATGCTCCAACTTCTTGAATAGCGAGTATGGCATCAAATTCATAGCACCACCTCCATTCACTAACATCCTAGAGATCGGCTTCCCATCATTGTGACCCTAGAGGTAGAGTGGTCTCATATGACGATTAGACTCAGGCTTCTCAAAAACCGCATCTCTTGATCCTAGTGAAAGTTGGGCAATTCCAGTCTCATCCATGGCACGAAACTCTATAGGCAACACACAAACCATGTTGACATCTATATTCTTCCTAGACGGCGAATCATTGCTAATAACCGGTGACTCACCTTCATCGAAGTCATCATCATCCTCATCTTGAGCAATCACCGGCTTCTCAACCTTTAATGACTTAGGCCTCCACTCTTGCCTCGGCGGCAGCCGCAACTTGTTGAATCTCTTATCTCACAACTCTTCGGCTTTATTTTCCTACAACTCTTGAGTGCGAAGATGTTGTAACCTCCTCTTTTGCGAAGCCATCATATTCTTAGGCATCTACCTTGAATTTGGCTCTGTTCTAGGAGCAATATAATGTCTTTTATTAATCTTACCTGATGAAGACGAAGCTCCCAAATTACCTCCTGGACGGGCCCAGTCAGACCAGCCTCGGGGCCTGGTTAGATTGACCAAAGGCCGTCAGTCAGACCGGCCATAAGGCCCGATCAGACCGCCCTTTCGCACCGGCATGACTCCTGAGTAGCGTTGGTCAGACCAGCTCTGGAGTACGATCGGACCGGCCTATGGCCACCAATCAGACCGGTAGAGGGCTCGGTCAGACCGGCGCTTTGCGCTGCGTCAGCTCCGGCTACGGTCTTCTTGGCTTGGACCACCTTGGCTTCATCTCCAATAGGTATTGGCATGTCATGAGACCCCGCCTTGATGGTAATCACCTCTGAAGTCCTTGTCTCCACCTTGACGCGCTTTTCTCCTCCTCTTTCCTCCTCAAACCAATTTTTTGACTGAAGCCGACTTTTGTTTAGCAAAGACAACCGCTCATGTACTAACCTTTGTCATCCTTGATGAAATTGCATTGGTGGCATAAACTCGTACATTGGTGGCTGTGCCCCCATGGCATGAAGTAAGGAAAATGACAACCCGGTGACAGCATTGGACAAGATCTCCATGGCATGATTTGAGGATTGTAAGGAAAAGGTGACTCCAATTGCTTTGGTGATTGACCAAATCTCTCTTTAGGAGGTGATCTTGGTCTTTTTTACTTTGTTAGAACATTGCATGACCTTCCCCCTCTCATACTTGTTCAAAAGCATCTCAAAAGACACCTTCGGCTTTCGCGGTGTTTTAGAGCTCAAGCGTCACCCCTATTCTCCTTCCATACACCAACCTTCGGGCCTTTTGGAATAATCGTCTTAGGCCGAGGCTCTCCAATCACTATCTCCTTTCCCTCAGTAGACCCGGCTTGCTCCGGTCAAATCAACACATTTTTATCATCAAAGTAAATAGTGTTCACCGGGAAAGGATCATGATCCAACTTCATCTTGGAAGCTTAAGTAAATTTCAATCATGCTTCATCTATGGACGATTGAACCTATCGACAAAACACATTACAATAATTAGTAGCATGAGAACAAGAATCATGCCACTTACAATAAGCACGGCGTTTCAATTCCTCTAAAGACGGTATGACATGGCCTTTAGGTACTATAATTTGTTTCTCTTGCAAAAGATAATCAAAGATTTTATCACACTTGGCCACATCAAAACTATATTTAACATCACTTTGCCGATCCTTGCGAGGAGTCGGCATCAAACTAGAGCAAACAAATGGTTTGTTTTTATTAGTCCATGACCACTCAGCAATATAAATATCATGATCACCATCATCATCAAAATCATTATCATCAGAGCAATCAACAATACTAACATTGGGCTTTTTATCATTAGACCTAACAAACTTCTTGGTTTATTTAGCCCGGCTTTCTTGAGCCAGAGCTTTTTGCATGAGTTGACTAACATCAAGAAATTGTTGGTCATCTAATCTTTCTTTAATAGAAGCAAGTAAACCATTATAATCAAGGTCGTCCAAATCTTTTTCAGTTATATTCAAACTAAAACATCGGTTTCTAGTATCTCTAAACCTTTTGATATAATCAGTGACATATTCATTATATTTTTGCCTAACCGACGTCAAATCAGATAACCTAAGCTCAGTTTCACTAGTGTAAAAGTAATCATGGAATTTTTGTTCTAATTGAGCCCAAGTGTGAATAGAATTTGTCGGCAAAGAAATAAACCATGTAAAAGCAGTACCGGACAAAGATAATGAAAACAAGCAATTTAAATGCATCAGAGTTACTAGCTTCTCTACATTGTGCTAAGAGTTGGCCTATGTGTTCCCATGTGGTCCTATTATCCTCACTATTAAACTTAGTAAACTAAGGGACTCTAAAACCACGAGAATATGGTATATTGTCAAAATAATCAGGATACGGCTTTTGGTAAACCCTAGTCCGATTCCTTGGCTCATTTCCAAAGGCTTCCCTAATCATATTCCTCACACGCTCTTCCATGTTCTCAGATCTTGGTTGTGGATTTTTTGGTCTAACAGGGTTGACGGCACAATATGATTATATTGGTCATATCGAGCATATTGTGGATACCCACCACAAATATGATTACGATCATTGTAAACATTAGGCACGGGTGGAGGAATAGGTGGATTAACATTAGCAACAGGGGCTACTGGTGGATTAGGTATTGGATAATGGTGCAAAATAGCATTATTAGTGATAGGGTCAACTTCCTGCACCGGGATGATTGCGCCGGTCTAACCGGACCAAGGCCCCGTTTGACAGACAGTCAGAGGTGCGGTCAGACTGGCCAGTTGGCCGGTCAGACCAGTGGCGGGTGGTGGTGTCAGATCGGTCTGATGGCCGGTCTGACCGAAAGCGTAGTAGCCGATCAGATCGGCCTGGGGCACGGTCAGACTGGCCGCAGAGCTAAGGTTTGCCTCACTCGAGGCATGTTGTGTAGCCGCTCTATCGGTTATGCTATATATGTCATAAAAGGGCTTGGCTAGTGCTTGGGATAGAACTAGATGACGATAAACTTGCCATAAAAGAGCCAATAACAAATTCAACCCTCTTATAAAAAGGAACTCATAGCAGCCTCAAGTTTATTATTAAAAGTAGCATTGATAATCTCATCTATGGTACTCGCTACAAGCTTATGAATAGGGAGAGCAACGTCATTGGAATTTACCTCATTGAAGATGATTCGGGGAAGAGGACTGGCCTTTAGAGAAACTCCTTGGCGGGTCTTCTTGTACTTGCCAAAACCGCATCCTCTATCTCCTTTCGCCTTTCAAGATCTTTGTGTTGCTCCTCATCCAAATCCTTCATGGTGACGGGTAAGATGTTGCTTGGATCAACCTCGCGCTTGGTCATGATGTTGATGTAATCGATAGTCGATGTAGACGTCGTAGTCGTTCACCAGCGAAGTCACCAAAAATCGTGTTGGCAACTTTTTTGGCAAGAAGACAATCACGATCGCGACACCTAAAGCTTTGTAGTGATATGGACTCGCCAACCACCTCGATCTAAGAAAAGCTAAATCAAGATGGGTTTTGTAAAGCTAAACCGGTTAGCGGAGCCGATTTAGAGATCAAAACCGGCCTCTAGGCCGATCTAGATTGATATGAAGATAACTACCCATCTCGTGGGCAAACGGAAGGTTTATGGGCCAAACCTACAAAGGGATAATCGCACTCTCATGGCGAAGATGGGCAGCTTTCAACGCAAACCAACAAAGATGGAAGAAACTAGGTTAGAACTAAGCAAAAGGTAGATGCATATTGAAAAAAGCGATTCAATTGACTAATTGTGTGTCCAATTGAACCAGCTTTGTCCCTTATATCGGGGTTGGTCTTTGCCTCCTACAGGATTCCTTCCACGTCAATCTTGGGGTTGAGACCAATTATAACAAAAAATAGCTCCCCATGCAAAGAAACCTGAGACCCGACAAAATTGGACTCGGAGTTGGACTCTGCCGAACTGATCGGCCACATGCCGCCGGTTAGACCGGCCCATAGGTAGCGGTCAAACTGGGTCCGTCAAGGAAACCCGACGCCTTCCAAATTTTGGCAATATTTTCCTACTTTGAATCTAGGTGCCAAATTTGAGTGTTAACACCTGGTACTGGTTTGAGAGCTTGATGTTGAATGGCCACTTGACGAACTGAAGCCTTTAACTTGGCCCATTGGTCTTCGATAGCCTAAGGGAGATCAGCAAGCTTTTGTTCTTCCGATGCTAAATCTTTGCGGGTTTTCTCTAATTTGGCAATCACATCGGCCTCTTGCTGTTTTAGGTCTTCGATGCATGTGTGGGGTCCAGTCCCACATGTCAGCGAAAGGAGAGCAAGGAGAATGAAGGGAGGCAAAACAGACTTGACGGAAGAGGGGGGAATGGCCATCGGCTCGGTTGGGCCGGATGACACGGGAGATGGGCTAGCGGCCTTGTGGGTTGGCATTGGGAGAGGGGAGGGAGAAGAAAAGAGTGGGCTAGATTCGGCCCAAAGCTAGGAAAAGGATTTTTAATTCTTTTTCCCATTTAAATAATTGCTGAAATGATCTTTCATTTATTAAAAAAACTTTCGATCGTCAAATAATTCCAAGAAAAATCCTGAAAACACATGAACACACACAGTTAAGAAAATTTATCTAGCTCGATTTTATGTTCAAATTTTCAAAGATTTGTATTCAAACACTTACTTTAATTATTAAATAAATTAGAAAATTCCTTTTTCACAGCAACTTATATTGTGGCGATTTTTAGGGTGTGACACTTGGCCGGGGACGCCTGGAACAATTGAGCTAGTCGAATGCTAAGGGTCAAACGATTATGTCAGATTTGGTTATGTCAGAGTAACCACCGTAATGTATTAACTAGCCGTGTACTTGGCCGACGTGCTCCACCACGGTGTCTTCAGAGAGAACTGCAATAGAAACAAAAGTGATAAGGTTATCAACTAAAAACAATTTTTGGTTCTTGTGTTCTTGGAGTTCATGGATTTTTCAGCAAAGCTTACTAACGTTTGGAGGACCATGTCTCTAGGCGTGTTGGTTTTTGATCGAGGTTGACAAGGTTGGGGATGTTGTCCTCGACATGAAGAATAAACCAACTTTTTCTCCAGTCTTTCCTCAAAGATTGGCAGTTAAAAGGAATGTATTCATCTTTCATCCCATCCCGAAGACGGAGGCCACATCACCCAGAGATTCTGTAGGCTTCCATCCATCTAACCTCATAAAAGTATCTAAATAGATCAAGAAAGGGTTGTACCCTAAGGTACGCCTCGCATAGATGGGTAAAGATGCTTAGGGAGGCAATGAAGTTGGGGTTGAGATCAAGAAGATGAATCCCATAAAAGTCAAGAAGTAACGACGAAAATTCGGAAGAAGAAACCAGAAAGCCGCATTGGACAAAAGACGAAAGAGTGATTATCTCGCCGAGGACGGTCAGGGGATCAGTACCTCCTTGTGAGCGAGCCACCACGTTTGCACCTGGCAAGGCGCCCTATTGTTGCAGTTCCTTCATTTCCTTCTGGCCAACGTTGGACTCCGGGAGGTCCATGGAGATTGGTGAAGGGGATTGAGAGAAGTTGCGATTTAGGGTTCTTGCATAAGTTGTGGTGGAGGAGGTTGAGAAAGTAAGTTAGAAAGTTAGGGCTCTGTTTGAGTGAACGAAACTCAAATAGATCCTAAAAATGGAATTTTAGCTCATGTCTGACGGTTCAAATTTTGAGGAAGACGCAAAAATCATCGCCGATATTTTTGCTGATTTGTTTATAACTGTTAAAGTTTTTGACTTCAATCCAAATCAAGACTTATGAGGAGTTCCCGGAGCTGGAGATGGGGAGAACCTTGTCGCTTGGTCTATACCTTCTCGGACGTTCGAGAACGGTTTGGTGAGTTCGACAATGGTTGTTTTCGAAATTTCTAGTCGGGAACATTGGTTGATTATTTGCAATCAATTCTGGGGCTACTGTTAGTATCAAGGATAAGACATACCTTCTACACACAGGTTAGTGAAATATGGCAGTACTATATACTCAGTAGTATACAGGTAGGCATCCTTTAGTTAACGAAATACGACTAACAAAGAAAGAAATTATCTTCCCAGTTCCTAGTCGCGGAAGATAAGGCTTCCTTAGGCCCGTATCCTATTATATTTCTCCGAGTTCTACTTGAAAAAAAAGATAATCTCTATTATATATATAAAACCCCCATGGTCAGGAAGGGGATCAAGTTACAAGCCATAGCCAAAGCCACGCTCAGAAGCAATCCAGAGGAGGTCAACACTATATTCGTCGAATAGATCTCATTGGGTCGTTCTAAACAACTTCTAGTTGGTGGATCCATCTAGTTCTTCTATTCCCCATTATACTCTGAGCGACATTCTCATCTACAATACATATAAACTGAAGTAGGGTTATTACTCAACTTGAGGGCCTGAACAAGTATAAATCCTTGTCCCTTGTCTGCTTGATCTATTCTCGCGTATACCCTGATTCTAACGATCTCCATACTCTACAAATACCGTGGGCAGCGTATAGCCCGTCGACATTATGCTTTATATCTAATTAGCCATGCCTATTACTTAACGGTTAAATGGTAATGGATCAAATCCCTTATATATTTTAAACTCCTTTTGAACTTATGAACAAAGGTATAGCTTTGTATACTTGTGAACTAAAATGATGAAAATGATGAATTTTATACATGGGCGGCAAGTGGTGCACATATGGTGTTAGTTGTGCACCGATAGGAGGAGTGTTCGCCTGGGTCGATTAAGGACCAAACTTTGTGTCACTCACTATTGTTTACTATACATCCACATGTGCTATTTATGGGGTGGCCTTAGCTAATTAAGTTATTTAATGTCTAGCCTTGCATATGGTAGGCCGGGGTAGAATGAATTAGTCTGAGCGATGATTTATAGGAACTACCTATTTACCCATATTTTATTGGGGTAGTTTAGGTGTCTAAGTCTATCCTATTCTACGGTATTGTGCCTTGTGAGAAAACGGGTGTGTTCACTGCCATGGTGTTAGGATTAAGGCGTGGGCCCGCCACCTAACGGCTCTAGGTCATTCCTAGGACAGAGTTACACTTATCGTCGTTGATGCAAGGCTAGGGATTAGGTATTGTAAAGGCTATGTTGTGATCACTAGAACACATTCAACGTGTAGAGTGTAGTGGTACCGACGGGTATCAGACAAACTAGAGCGATTCACATCATGTGGTTAACGTTGTACAAACTCTGCAGAGTACAAAACTAATCGACCAGCCGTGCTCATGGTCATGAGTGACATAGTGAATTGTCATGGGTAGATTTAAGTTTTGAAAATGCTTTTGAACTTGTTTTGCATACTTGAAATAATGATGTTGTCCGGTGTCGAAACCTGATTTCGGCAATGAGAAAAGGGGGTAGCGCAAGTGACAAACACGATGGGTTAGTAGACAAAGGGATTTAGACAGGTTCAGGCCTTCTATGAAGAAGTAATACCCTACTCCTGTTTCGGGGATTGAATCTGCCGAGTTGTATATTGATCTCGTGATCAAGTTGTCTATAAAGAAAAGCTTAGCTAATTGCTATTGCCTATTTGCCCCTCAAGGGGCGTCCTGCCCCCTTTATGTAGGCTCATAAGGCAGGCTCACAAATCGGAGACCAATCCACATACGGTATAGGACTCCTAAACATTATCCATAATACTACCGACTCAGGACTATAAGTCGTTTCTTAATACACAAGGTAACGTAATACTTAGTCCTAAGCCTATTACATGATCATCTTCTATAACCTATCTCCTATAATCGGCGGATAAGCTGGCCATGTGGGTATATGATACCCATAATCTCCACAGTAGCCCCTGAGACCTTCACAGTCAACGAGATAACTCTGCCTCAAACCAAACTAATCCATAGCCGAGTGCTTCCATCATCTCTTCTTGGGCCTCCCTAGTGCTTTGACCAATTCAATAAGAAGGTTGTGAAGGGCTAAAAAATCATAAAAAATATACCTAGGTGCATCAACTAGATGCACCTAATTAGGTATAGCCCCCGACTATATGTTTAGTTGAACAAACTAAGAATATAGTCAAGAACTGTAATCATCTCACTCATCCGAGTGGTCTTATATAAATAAATGTTTAGCCAAAGCCAAAAGCATCCTGAAAAATCATATAACACATAGCCTTATTAATAAGGCACGGTGCATAATGACCCCGAGTAACAACATCATATTGTGCTCATGCTGCCCAAAACAGTCATGCCCAACCTGTCATGCCCGAGTCCTCCTGGTACACATGACTCCACCATGCTCAGGAATATATAGCATCCGTAGCATGAAATCCAAGTAAATAAAACCCATAAATAGATTTGCCAACCGTCTGAATAATATGACCAAAATATAATCAGTCTAAGCTATAATATTGGTCTTAATCAGAAAAGCACAGAAAGATGGCTAAATAGCATTGATATAAGATCAATTTCTTTATAAGAACCAAACAGCCCCAACAACTTATAGAAAAGTTGCCAAGATAGTTATAAAAAAAACTTTACTATTTGTCACCTTCCAAATTGCATTGTACCAACTCTTAAAAAGTTGTGTAACTGCTGTATGAAAGGATTTTAAAGGTATTGAGCAACAGAACACGTGCATATTACCAAGACAAATTAGCTTGAGTCCCTAAAGACACATGATAAGCCACACCTGAGTCATGGGCTGTAAGCTTCCCATGGGCTTTGGCCCAAATAAGAGAAAACCTACCAATACCCTAATAAAATAATCACTGAAGTGCCGTCGTCTTCCCCGCTGCTTCAACTTCTGAAAAAATCCCCTTTCGCGCTCCTGTTCACAGACACCACCGTAGAAACCTAGAACACCAAATCCATTCATCCAGCTACTCCAAATATCATCAAAATACGTTGCAATCATCCTGTTCTTTTCATCCTCTCAAAAAACCCTAGCCTCCAACTCTAAACTCGATCCTCTCCAAATCTCGCTAATGGTAGAAGAGAGAGAAATCCCCTTCGACCAATGGGCAGTTTCCGATCTAAAGGAATCGACATTAAAGGAAATGGTGAAGGATGGAGTCCTCCCAGTGAAGGAAATCATTGGCTGGCATCCGGCATATGGCGAGGAGTTCCCAACTCCAAACACTGGTGAGATTGTCGTCTTTACCCACTTCTTTTATTGTGGATTTGGTCTGCCAACCTCTGAATTCTTCCACGGTATTCTTGATTACTACGGTATCAAAATTTATCATCTAAATCCAAACTCTGTACTACACATTGCCATCTTCATCCATGTTTACGAAGCCTTCCTTGTAATCTATCCTCACTTCAATCTTTTTCGCCGCATGTTTTCTATCAAAGCCCATCCGACCAAGGACAACCCCTGCGTTGTCAGTGGTGCCGGATTCCAACTCCGTGGTACTCTCCACAAAGACAACTTTCCTCTTCCCTTGAAAATCTCCAACAAGGGCTGGCATGCAAACTGGTTTTATATTTCCAACCCTGCTCCTAGCTTGCCCGATTTTATCGGCCTTCCACCAATCCAACGGGCCAACTGGAATGTCTTGCCTGAAGGCCAAAACTGGATAGAAGCAAATGATCTTTTGGCAAAAATTCTCGAAATGAAGAATAAGGGACTCCAAGGAGAACAAATCACTCGGCACTTCATCAAATCCCGACTGGCCCCCATCAAAGAAAGATCCAAGCCAGCCTTTGAGTATGAAGGACAGAGTGACCCCAACCGGGAAGATCGGGAATCATTAAACTTCCAAGTCTTGTGTTCTCGCATGTACAAGATCTTTTCCACTGCAATTGTGGTTGACTACAGCAACAAACTACTAGTTCTTCCCTACAATATTCATCGACCACCTCCTCCGGTATGTAAACTCTGCAACTTTAATGACTTTTATCTTGCCATACTCATCAATGTCTCTTAAAAAGGATATTGTTTGCAGGCAAATGCTCTGATCATCTCTCGTCCATACAAAGTATATCATGATGATGCACCAGCCCAGTCGATTGTCAAGAAACCGACTGGTGGTCCAAAGATCAAGCCCCAAACAAAAAACAAGAGAGCCACAGCTGTAGTTGAAGAAACCAGTAAACATGCGAGCAAGCAGAGGAAATTAATCATTGACAACTCGGATGAAGAATCTGACGAAGTTCAAACTCCCAAAGCCAATATCAGCTCGCCTAGGCTAGTCACTAGATCAACTCCAAAAATCAGAAAATCCAATAGGTATCCTTCGCATGGCTTGCATCGTCTTCTTATTGAAAACTTATTTGACTTCGTTCTGAACGCCATGTATCGTCTTCTGCAGAAAACCTCAAGATATTGATCCCACCGGCCAGACCGAAAAACCAACTCCAGCTACAGAGTCAGGAAACCAAAAAACCACAGAGCCAAGGCCCCAGAGTCCACTCCTGAGTGAGACAACTCCTAGCCAGGAGCCCCCGATTGTCAATCATAATCTCCCGACTGGAAACCAGTCGGGTTCGACTGAACAAACATCAGCTCAAGGACTCCCGACTGGAAACCAGTCAGACAAAGAGAAGTAAGTTCCAGTCAACCAAGGAACTCCAGTTGAAGATCCACCATCTACTACTGAAGAAACCAGCAAGGATCAAGCAACTGGGAATGCTACCACCCAAGAAAATCATTCAGAAGCAACAACAGGTAAAACAACCAACCATTAAATCTTCATCTTGAACATGCTTCATGAGTTCTATCATTTACATCTTCCTTAGAACAAACAACTGGAAAATCAACTGAAAACTCATTGCCTCCAGTCAAGATCGAGTGGCGTGATGCGGAAGGCAGAAAACAAGGCATCATACAAAACAAGCAAAAAGAAGTTGAAGAACGAGATTTGCTTGTACCCAGTCTTAACGAAGCCACTCGACTAATGAATGTAAGAAGAAACCCCTCATACCTCAATTGCTGATTCTTATACAATCAACTGACTTGCTTTCTGTGATGAAGAGAATATACCGTCGCTCCCAAGCTAAATCCGATACCCTGGAAAAGCTTGTTCCTCATGTTAATTCCTTAGAGAATATTCAACAAGAGCTCAAAGAAGCTAAGGAGGAAGCCATAGCTAGGGAGACTGTCTTGCGAGAAGAAATCAGCAAGCTACGAGACATGAACTTAGAACTTCGTGGTTCAATTAGAGATAGGAAAAATTAACTCAACTGCCCTGGATTGATCCATTTATCTCTATTAACACTATGTCTTCATGTATCAGCCAATTTAACCGAGATTGAATCTCTCAAGGCCCAATTGAAGAAAGCAGAAAATGATAACGCCAAGCTTGAAACAGACAAAGCTAAAGCTATAGCAGAACTTGAAGGTAACTTCATAAAACTCATATTCTTGATCCGGCTTGTCTGGGTCATCAGTATAATCAGAATATTGTCAATCTTATAGCCAACAAGGTAAAATCACGTGCTCAGTTCGAAGTATTCGCTGAAAAGGTCCAAAGAGCTGAAAGAATTAGAGATGATATTGCTAACGCAACCACGCCAATCCTGTCAGCAATTTATCAGAATGGCCTTGGAACAAGTGCTGAAGATGCACTTGAGATATTTGACAAACTCATGACAGCTCCTAAAAAATATCTGGATAACATCACTGATGCTGCCACCATGAGTGCAAGTCAAACACTCGTGATGACGAAATCCCTCTATCCCCGAGTAGATATAAATTTTATTGGAGATGGCTTTGCAGACGACACTTCTGATGAGCAAGCTTTGGAACTAATAAATGAAGCTCAGGAGTCTGCCAAGAAGATAGCTGCTGATGCAGTTGAAAACTTCCAAGGATAAATTCTTGATGTAACAAACTCTTATCGCTCAACTTGTAATTCATTAGTTTATTTATGCTTGTGCCCTGATTTGAATCTTGCGTTTAATTCTTAAAAATTTTCGTCTGACTGTCACCAAGTCATCAAAAAATTTCCAGTCCTTATTCACTTGACTCAAATCAGAACAAAAAACAATGATAAACCAAATTCAAAAAACATCATACTTTATTGATACGCATAGCCCCCGACTGACAACTTAAGAAGGCAACTTACTTGAAGTCGGTAGTCGAGAAGAACATAATACAGAAAATTGAAGTTAGGTATAATATCGACGAATGTGTTCAATATTCCATGAATTCTCCACAATTGATCCATCTTCACGCTTTAAACGATATGCCCCTGGCCGAGTGACTTCAACGATTATGAAAGGTCCTTCCCATAACGGAGATAATTTGTGTCTATTCTTCGTCGTCTGAATCTTCCTCAAAACCATATCACCAAAAATAAATGCTCGTGATCGAACATTACGATTATGATAACGCCAAAGTCCTTGGAGATACCTCGCCGACTGAACAAGTGCAACTCGCCGACTGAACAAGTGCAACTTCACGAGCTTCTTCCAGTCGGGTCAAGTCATCGACATGGTCTCGATCATAACGTTCATCATTGAAATTACGAACTCGAAGAGATTCGAATTCCATCTCACTCAGCAACATGGCTTCAGCCCCATAAACTAAAAAGAAAGGCGACTGACCCGTAGCCTGACTGGGCGTAGTCCATAATGACCACATAACTGAAGGCCACTCTTGAACCCATCTACCAGCATAAGGGTGCAATCTATCAAAGACTCGGGCCTTAATACCCTGAAGGTCCATGCCATTAGCACGTTCAACCTGTCCATTGCTTCTAGGATGTGCTACTGATGCATAACAAATTTTAATTCCAAAATCTTCACAAAATTCTTTGAAAACTCCTCCAGTGAACTGAGTCCCGTTGTCAATGATAATCCTGTTTGGGACACCAAACCGATGCACAATATTAAGGATAAAATCACGCGCTTTGTTTGCAGTAATTGTAGCAACCGGCCTAGCTTCAATCCACTTAGAGAACTTGTCAATTGCAACAAATAGATGTGTAAAACCTCCTGGAGCCTTTTTGAAAGGACCAACCATATCCAGACCCCAAACTGCAAAGGGCCATGAAAGCGGAATCATTTGCAACTCTTGGACTAGAATATGACTCTGTTGAGCAAAGAATTGACAACCTTCACAGGTTCAAACCACTTTATCCGCATCGGTAACCGCCGTAAGCCAGAAAAAACCTTGTCGGTAAGCTTTGCCCACCAAAGTACATGCTACAGCATGACTACCACAAATTCCTGAGTGAATGTCCTGCAACAATTGTCGACCTTCCTCAGGTGTAACACATATTAACAAAACTCCGGACGAGCTCCTCCTGTATAACTCTGAAGAAACCATGACATAATTCTGACTACAACGTCGGACTCGTTCTGCGTCATCTCGATCTTCAGGTAACACCTGCCAAGTCAGAAATTTGATTAAAGGTGTCCTCCAGTCGGCATCAAACATGAAAACCTGGTTTATAACCTCCTCTTCAGTGGCTCGCTTTTTAGCAACAATCGGCTCATGGAGATGCTCTACAAAAACATCTTTCGGGGCAGCCTCTCGTTTGGAGCCAAACTGAGCTAATTGATCTGCCGCTTCGTTGTTATGCCTTAAGACATGTGATAAATCCAAGCCATCAAACTTGTCTTCTAACTTACGAACTTCTTGATGATAAGCAGCCATATTATCGTTAAGCAAGACCAATCCTTCATCACCTGGTTTACGACCAACTGGGAATCTCCTCGCACAATCATACGCCGTATACCAAGAGATACAGCAAGTCGCAGTCCATGAAGTAATGCTTCGTACTCAGCTACATTGTGTGAAGCCACAAAATGTATCTGAAGAATATACCGCAGTCTTTCACTAGTCAGGAAAATCAAAACAACTCCAGCTCCCGTACCAGTAACTCGCTTAAACCCATCAAAATATATAGTCCAGTATTGCGGCTCCTCCCTAGGTACGTCTCCTTGGCACTCGGTCCACTCGGCCACAAAATCGACCAGGATCTGAGAATTAATAGACGTCCTTGCTTTGAAAGTAATGTCTAACGACATCAATTCCAAAGCCCACTTCGCAATATGCCCAGTAGCCTCCTGATTATGAAGGACATCGCCGAGTGGAAAGCATGTAACCATAGTAACCGAGTGGCTTTAAAAATAATGAGCTAACTTCCTGACGATAATAAAACTCCATATAATAATTTTTGTACCAAGGGATAGCGTGCTTTGGATCCAGCCAACACCTCGCTAACGAAATAAGTTGGCCTTTGAACTTTATGGATTCGTCCTTCCTCCTCTCGTTCTATGACCAGGACCGTACTAACCACCTGAAAAGTTGCAGACATATAGAGTAGCAATGGCTCTTGAGGATACGGTGAGACTAACACGGGTGGTGTTGTGAGAAAATTCTTGAAGTCTTCATGAGCTTTCTAGGCTTCGGGGGTCCATTGGAACTCATCTATTTTCTTAAGCAACTTGAAGAAAGGCATGCCTCATTCCCCGAGTTTAGAAACAAACCGGCTTAAAGCTGCCATGTATCTAGTAAGTTTTTGGACATCCTTCTAGGTACTCAGCGGCTTCATGTTCTGAATGGCGTTGATCTTCTCTGGGTTGGCTTCGATACCACGATGAGAGGCCATAAAGCCAAGTAGCTTTCCTGACGGTACTCCAAAAGTACACTTCTTTGGGTTCAACTTCATTCTGAAAGCTCGAATATTTGAAAAAGTTTCTTCTAAATTGGCAATCAAATCCTATTTTTGCTTGGTTTTAATGACAATGTCATCAACGTAAGCTTTCACGTTCCTCCCAAGTTGAGTCTGAAGACATCTCTGGATCAGGCGCTGATATGTAGCTCTAGCGTTTTTAAGACCAAACAGCATCGTGATGTAACAATAGGCTTCAAACGAGGTGATAAATGACGTCTTCAAGCAATCGGACTCCTTCAAACTGATTTGATGGTATCCCGAGTAACAATCAAGGAAGCTTAGAAGCTCGCAACCAGCGGTTGAGTTGACGACTTGATCAATGCAGGGCAAACCAAAGGGATCCTTGGGGCAAGACTTTTTGAGGTCGGTGTAATCGACACACATGCGTCATTGTCCTGTCTTCTTCCAAACTAGAACTGGGTTGACCAACCAGTCGGGGTGGTAAACTTCCTTGATGAATCCAGCCACCAAAAGCTTGGCGAGTTCCTCCTTAATAGCATCTCTCCGATCTTGCGCAAAGCGGCGAAGCCGTTGTTTGATAGGTTTTGCATCCTCTTTGACATTTAATGAGTGTTCAATCACCTCTCTAGGAATACCAGGCATATCGGATGGTTTTCAAGCAAATATATCTTTATTATTTTGTACAAAGGTGATGAGCGCACTTTTCTATTTACAATCTAGCTCGGTGCCTATTACAACGGTCTTGGAGGGGTAAGAAGGATCGAGTGGAATCTTTTTTGTCTTGGCGTCTCCTTCTCCTGACTTGGCTAACTTCTTTGCTAGGATTTCTCCCTCTTCTGATGTTGATGCAGCTAGTCGAACCTCCTGTTGGCCGAGTAATCTCTCATGAGATTGGGCCATGTCGTAGCTTTCCTTGTCGCAGGTGAAGGCTTGCTTGATGTTGCTGCGCAAGGAGATAACTCCATGGGGTTCGGGCATCTTCATCATCAGATAGGTGTAGTGTGGGACTGCCATGAATTTGGCGAGCGCAGGTCTTCCAAGGATTGCGTGGTAAGCTGCTTCAAAGTCGGCGACTTCAAAGCTGATGTTCTCTATACGAAAATTCTCTCAAGTACCGAAGGTGACTGGAACAGTGATTTGCCCAAGTGGTGTAGATGACAGCCTAGGGATGACTCCATGAAAAGGGGCTGAACTTGGTTTTAATTCGAATCTTGGGATTTGCATCTCGTCCAGTGTCTTGGCAAAGAGGATATTGAGAGCGCTACCGCCATCAATGAGGACACGCTTGAGCCTCGGGTGAACCACTCGGTCGGGATGATCTGAGCGGTTAAACGTAATAGCCACCTCCGACCATCGTAGATAACATGGGACTTCAGGCTAAACTGCATTGATTTCTCTGACAGTCAATTTCTGCTTCTGTTTTGATTCGTATGTGAGTGGCCCTCCAAAAATATGGTTTAACTCAGTCCTGTGGTCTTGGAAGGGTTCTGAGCCATAGTTTGCATCGTCCTTCTTGGTTCCTGAGGTTCCGGCTCCATCAGTTGGTTTCTGAAGTTGGGCCGCATAATGCTCGGTGAACTGTTTGTAGATGAAGCAGTCCTTGGCTGCATGTTTATGATTCGGGTGATGAGTGCATTGAACGTTCATGATCTTGTCGTAGGCGCTGACGTGTGGACGTTGTTGTTGGTAGTTTGATGTTGTGGTGACCAGATCCTCGGGCTTATGCTTGCGATCTTTTTAGCCACTGTTGCTGCTGTCGTTGTCCTTCTTGGGGTGCCAACTACTCCCTGATTGCTTGTCCTGACGTGATGCTTTAATAGCGTCGTCCGACTTGGCATAGGAATTGGCCATCTCGAACATCTTCTTGACTGTCCTTGGAGGCTTACGCCCGAATTTGCCGATTAACAACTCATTGCGAACGCCCTTCTAAAAAGCGACTATGATGACATCGTCGGTGATGTCAGGAATCTTTTTTTGCTTCTCCGAAAAATGCCGAATGTAGTCTTTCAAGGATTCACCGGGCTTCTGGATTACATTGTAGAGGTTGAAGTGAGTCCCGGGCCTTTCGAGGTGCCCTGAAAATTGGCGATAAAGTGATCCCGAAGCTCGCTCCAAAAATCGATTAAACCCCTTGGTAAACTTGCAAGCCAGTTTCTGGCTGAGTCGGCGAGAGCGACAGGCAGGTAATTTGCCATGGCCTTGCTATCTCCTCCTGTTGCGCGAATGGCGAGGGTGTAGACGGCAAAACTGACCCCGAGTCATGGTTAACCGTTTACACCCTCGCCATCCGCGCAGCATGAGGAGACAGCAAGGCTATGGCAAACTACTTGCCCGTTGCTCTCGCCGACTCAGCCAGGAACTGGCTCACGAGCTTACCAAGAGGTTCAATTGATTCGTGGAGCGAGCTTCGAGACCACTTCATCACCAATTTCTAGGGCACTTTTGAAAGGCCCGGGACCCACTTCGATCTTTACAATGTGATTCAGAAGCCTGATGAGTCATTGAAAGATTACATTCGGTGTTTTTCAGAGAAGCGAAACAAGATCCCCGACATCACCAACGACATCATCATAGCCATGTTCCAGAAAGGTGTCCGCAATGAGTTGTTGATCGGCAAATTCGAGCGCAAGCCTCCAAGGACGGTCAAGAAGATGTTTGAGACAGCCAACTCCTACGCCAAATCGGAGGATACAATCAAAGCCTCATGGCAGGACAAGCATCACAAGCAATCCGGGAGTAGCTGGCGCCCCAAGAAGGACAATGGCAATGGCAACGGCAATGGCAATAACGGCCAAAAAGATCGCAAGCGCAAGCCCGAGGATCTGATCGCCGCAACGTCTAACTACCAACAACAACGTCCCCGAGTCACCGCCTACGACAGGATCATGAATGCCCAATGCACTCATCACCCGAATCACAAGCACGCGGCCAAAGATTATTTCATCTACAAACAGTTCGCCGAGCAATATGCAACTCAATTACACCAGAAGTCGTCAGATGGAGCCGGCACTTCAGGAACCAAGAAGGACGACCTAGCTGGTGGCTCAGAGCCTTTCCAAGATCACAGGACCGAGTTAAACCACATTTTTGGAGGACCGCTAGCGTATGAGTCGAAGAGGAAGCAGAAGCTGACCGATAGGGAAATCAACACAGTACAACCTGAAGTCCCACGTTACTTACGATGGTCGGAGGTGGCTATCACGTTCAACTGCTCAGATCATCCTGACCGAGTGGTTCATCTGGGGCGGTATCCCCTAGTACTAGACCCGGTGGTTCGCAACATCAAGCTCAAGCGTGTCCTCATCGATGGCGGTAGCGCCCTCAACATCCTCTTCATCAAGACTTTGAACGAGATGCAAATCCCGAGATCCGAATTGAAGCCGAGTTCAGCCCCTTTTCATGGAGTCATCCCAGGGCTGTCATCTACGCCACTCGGGAAAATTACCCTTCCGGTCACCTTCGGCACTCGGGAAAACTTCCGGACAGAGAACGTCAACTTTGAAGTTGTCGACTTCGAAGCAGCTTATCATGCAATCATTGGAAGACCTGTGCTTGCCAAGTTTATGATGGTCCCGCACTACACCTACCTCATGATGAAGATGCCCGGTCCCAATGGAGTCATCTCCTTGCGCAGCGACGTCAAGCAAGCCTTCACCTGCAACAAGGAAAGCTGCGACATCGCCCAAACTCGTGAGAGATTACTCGGCCAATAGGAGGTCCGACTGGCTGCATCAACATCAAGCGAAGGCGAGATCCCAGCAAAGAAGATAGCCAAGTCGGGAAAAGGCGACGCCAAGACAAAGAAGATTCCCCTTGGTTCCTCTGATCCTTCCAAAATTGTTGTAATAGGCGCCGAGTTAGATCCCAAATAGGAAAGCGCGCTCATCACCTTTCTACAAAACAATAAAGATATATTTGCTTGGAAACCGTCTGATATGCCTGGTATTCCTAGAGAGGTGATTGAGCACTCATTAAATGTTAAAGAGGATGTGAATCCTATAAAACAACGACTCCGCCGTTTTGCCCAAGATCAAAGGAATGCTATCAAGGAAGAACTCGCCAAGCTCTTGGCGGCTGGATTCATCAAAGAAGTTTACCACCCCGACTGGTTGGCCAACCTGGTCCTGGTTCGGAAGAAGACAAGGCAATGGCGCATGTGTGTAGACTACACCGACCTCAATAAGTCTTGTCCCAAGGATCCCTTTGGTTTGACCCATATTGATCAAGTCCTCGACTCAACAGCTGGCCGCGAGCTTATGAGCTTCTTGGACTGTTACTCGGGATACCATCAAATCAGCTTGAAGGAGTCCGACTGCCTGAAGACATCATTCATTACCCCGTTCGGAGCTTATTGTTACATCAAGATGCCTTTTGGCCTCAAGAACACCGGAGCTACTTATCAGTGTATGATCCAGAGATGCTTTTAGACTCAACTAGGCAGGAACGTGGAAGCTTACGTCGATGATGTCATCATCAAGACCAAGCAAAAACAGGATCTGATCGCCGACTTAGAAGAAACTTTCGCAAATATTTGGGCTTTCAGAATGAAGTTGAACCCGGAGAAGTGCACTTTTGGTGTGCCGTTAGGCAAGTTACTCGGCTTTATGGTGTCTCATCGCGGCATTGAAGCCAATCCAGAGAAGATCAACGCTATCCGGAATATGAAGCCCCTGAGTACCCAGAAGGATGTCCAGAAGCTTACTGGTTGTATGGTGGTGCTAAGCCGCTTTGTTTCTAGACCTGGTGAACGAGCCATGCCCTTTTTCAAATTGCTCAAGAAGACGGACAAATTTCAATGGACCCCGGAGGCCCAGAAAGCTTTTGAAGACTTCAACGACTTCCTCACAACGCCACCCGTGTTGGCGTCACCTTACCCTCAAGAACCTTTGTTGCTCTATGTTTCCGCAACCTTCTAGGTGGTCAGCACGGTTTTGGTCATCAAACGCGAGGAGGAAGGATGAGTTCAAAAAGTTCAAAGGCCAATCTACTTCGTTAGCGAGGTGCTGGTCGGATCCAAAACACATTACCCCCAGGTACAAAAATTACTATATGGAGTCTTAATTACTGTCAGGAAGTTAGCCCATTATTTTCAAAGTCACTCGGTTACTGTGGTCACGTCTTTTTTACTCGGCGATGTCATCCATAATCGGGAGGTTACTGGGCGCATTGCAAAGTGGGCTTTGGAATTGATGCCAGTGGATATTACTTTCAAAGCCAGAACGTCTATAAAATCTCAAATCTTGGCCAACTTTGTGGCCGAGTGGACCGAGCGTCAAGAAGATGTACCTAGGAAGGAGCTGCAATATTGGACCATGCATTTTGACGGGTCTAAACGAGTCACCGGCTTAGGAGCAGGAGTTGTCTTGATTTTCCCGACTGGGGAGAGGCTACGGTATGTTCTTCATATACATTTTCCTACTTCACACAATGTAGTTGACTACGAAGCTTTACTTCATGGGTTACGACTTACTGTGTCTCTCGGCATATGTCGAATGGTTGTACGAGGAGATTCCCAGTTGGTGGTAAATCAAATAACGAAGGATTGGTCTTGCTTAAATGATAATATGGCAGCCTATCGTCAAGAAGTTCGCAAACTAGAGGACAAGTTTGATGGCTTGGAGTTATCTCATGTTTTAAGGCACAACAATGAGGCGGCAGATCAGTTGGCACAGTTTGGTTCCAAGCGAGAAGCAACCCCAACTGATGTTTCTGTAGAACATCTCTATGAACCGACTGTTACTAAAAAATCAGTTACCAATGAAGAAGTTACAGACCAGGTCGCCATGCTCGACGCCGACTGGAGAACACCGTTTATCAATTTCCTGACTCGGCGGGAGCTACCCGAAGACCGGGATGATGTGGAGCAAGTCCGACGTCGCAGTCAGAGTTATGTCATAGTTGATTCAGAGTTGTATAGGAGAAGCCCGTCTGGAGTTTTGTTGAGGTGCGTCACGTCTGAGGAGGGACGACAATTGTTGCAGGATATTCACTCAGGAATTTGCGGCAGTCACGCTGCAGCACGTACTTTGGTGGGCAAGGCTTATAGGCATGGTTTTTTCTGGCTCACGGCGGTCTCCGATGCCGACAAGGTGGTCCGCACATGTTAAGGTTGTTAGTTCTTCGGTCGGCAAAGCCATGTTCCAACCCAAGAGTTACAAACAATCCCATTGTCATGGCCTTTTGCGGTTTGGGGCTTGGACATGGTTGGTCCTTTCAAAAAAGATCCAGGAGGATTTACACATTTATTCGTCGCAATTGACAAGTTCTCCAAGTGGATTGAGGCTAGGCCGGTTGCTACAATAACTGCGGATAAGGCGCGAGACTTTATTTTGAATATTGTGCATTGGTTTGGTGTTCCTAGCAGGATTATAACTGATAATGGAACTCAGTTCACTGGCAGCGTCTTCAAAGAATTCTGTGAAGATTTTGGAATCAAGATTTGCTATGCGTCGATGGCGCACCCCAGAAGCAATGGACAGGTTGAACGTGCCAATGGTATGGTTTTTCAAGGTTTTAAGGCCCGAGTGTTTGATAGGCTAAGCCCTTATGCTGGAAGATGGGTCCAAGAGTTGCCTTCGGTATTATGGTCATTGCGGACTACGCCCAGTCGGGCTATTGGCCAATCACCTTTCTTTTTAGTCTATGGGGCTGAAGCAATGTTGCCGAGTGAGATGGAGTTTGAATCTCTTCGAGTTCGCAGTTTTAATGATGAACGTCATGATCAAGACCGAGTTGATGATTTGACCCGACTGGAAGAGGCTCGTGAGGCTGCATTGGTTTAGTCGGCAAGGTATCTTCAAGGACTTCGACGTTATCATAATCGAAATGTTCGGTCACGAGCTTTTATTGTTGGCGATATGGTTTTACGGAAGATTCAGACTACGAAGGATAGGCATAAGTTATCTCCATTACGGGAAGGACCTTATATAATTGCTGAGGTCACTCGGCCAGGAGCATATCGTTTGAAGCGCGAGGATGGGACTATGGTGGAGAATTCATGGAATATTGAGCACCTTCGTTGATATTATACTTAGATTTATTGTATCATGTTCTTCTCGACTGCCGACTCCAAGTAAGTTGCCTTCTTGAGTTGTCAGTCGGAGGCTATACGTATCAATAAAGTACGATGTTTTTTATCAATAATAACTTGTTCATACTTGGTTTATCATTGTTTAGTGTTCTGGTTTGAGTTAGGTAAATAAGGACTGAAAATTTTTTGATGGCTTAATCAAGTCTAGGCTTGGTGACAGTTGGACGGAAATTTTTAAGAAATTAAATACGAAGACTCAAATTAGGGCACAAACATAAATAACCTGAAAATTTACAAGTTAGATTACAGTAGTGATTTACATCGAAGAAGTTATCCCTGTTAGTTTTCAGCCACATCACCAGCAATTTTCTTTGCTAACTCCTGTGCTTCACTGATTAGCTCCAAGGCTTGTTCACCAGAAGTGCCGTCTGCGAAGCCATCTCCTATAGAGTTAATGTCCACTCGGGGATAGAGGGATTTCGTCATCATCAGGGTTTGACTTGCACTCATGACAGCAGCATCAGTAATATTCTCTATGTACTTTTTTGGAGCTGTCCTGAATTTATCAAAGATTTCTACAGCATCCATAGCGCTTGTTCCAAGGCCGTTTTCATAGAGTGTTGACAATATTGGCGTAGCCACGTTGGCGATGTAATCCCTGACTCTTTCGGCTCTCCGGGATTTTTCAGCAAAGACTTCAAATTGAGCATGGGATTTAATCTTATTAGCTACAAGTTTGATATGATTCAGATTATACAAATAACCGAGATCAGTTAGATCAACGAGTATGAGTTTCAGGGGTTACCTTCAATTTCTTCTAAAGCCTTATCTTTGTCAGACTCAAGCTTGGCGTTGTCAGTCTCTGCTTTCCTTAGTAGAGCCTTGAGGGAATCGATCTCGGATATATTGGCTACAGCATGAAGATTTGGAGTTAATGGAGTCGAATAGAATAAACAAGAACAGATGAGTTGATTTTTCTTACCTCCGATTGAACCGCGAAGTTCCAAGTTCATATCTCAGAGTTTATTGATTTCTTCCCGCAAGACAACTTCTCTAGTTGCAGTTTCTTTTTTAGCCTCTTTGAGGTCTTGTTGGATGTTTTCCAAAGAATTGACATGAGGCACCAGTTTTTCTAGAGTATCTGACTTGGCTTGCGAGCGACGATATATTTTCTGCATTATGAAGATTGGGTCAGTTGATTATAAAAGACTATGTAGTTAAGATATGAGAAATTTGTTCATACGTTCATCGGTCGAGTTGCTTCATTGAGGTTGGTGACAAGCATATCGTGTTCTTCGGCTTCTTTTTGCTTGTTTAAAATGATGCCCTGCCTTTTGCCTTCGGCATCTTGCCACTCGATCTTGATTGGAGGCATTGAGTCTTTTGTGGATTTCAGTCGGGTAATTTCTTCTTCTTCGGTTGTTTGCTCTAAGGATGATGAATAAAGATGGAAGTTAGAAGATATGTTCGAGACAAGAGTTTGATGACTATTGAAGGTTACTTGTCCTTGGTGCTAGATCATCAACTGAAGTCTCTTGATTGACTGGGATTTGTTTCTTCTTCTCTGGCGGGTCCTTGAGTGGATGCTTGATTAGCAGGGTTCGACTGGTTTCCAGTTGGGGTATCTTGGCTGGTAGTCGGGGGCTCTTGGTCAAGGATGGCCTCACTCGGGAGAGGGTTCTGGGACCCTTGTTCTCCAGACCTTGGTTTCTCTGGTGTTGTGGATGGGATTGTTTCTTCAGTCTACCCAATGGGATCTATGTTTTGAGGTTTCCTGCACAGGATGATACAAGATGATCAAAGTGGAATCGGATAAGTTCTCGACAACTAGATAAAATTGGTTGAGTAAAGAATACCTGTTGGATTTTCTGATCTTTGGGACAGATCTGGTGGATGGCCTGGGAGAGCTTATATTAGCTTTGGGAGTCTGGATTTCTTCATATTCTTCATCCGAGTCATCCATGACTAACTTTCTTTGTTTGCTGGCGCGTTTGTCAGTTTCCTCAACGGCAGCAGCGGTTCTTTTGCTTTTAGCTTGAGGTTTGATCTTCGGGCCACCAGTTGATTTCTGGGTAGTTGGCTGGATTGATATATCTTCCTGATACATTTTGTATGGCCGAGAGATGATCAAAGCATTTGCCTGCAAATAATATTCTTAAGAAATATTGAAGATGATGAACAGATTGAAAAATGGCTCAAGATGCAGAGTGTACTTACCGGAGAAGGAGGTCGATGGAGATGAAAAGGGACAACAGGCAGTTTGTTGCTGTAGTCTACTGCAATTCCAGAAGAGAAGATCTTGTACATCCGAGCGCACAAGACTTGGAAATTCAGGGATTCTTTATCCTCCCGATTGGGATCACTTTGACCTTCGTATTCAAATGTTGGCTTGGATCTTTCTTTGATAGGCGCCAGACGGCACTAGATGAAGTGTCGAGTGATCCGTTCTCCTTGGAGACCCTTATTCTTCATTTTAAGAATTTTAACCAGAAGATTGTTAGCTTCTATCCAATCTTGGTTTTCTGGTAGAGCATTCCAGTTGGCTCGTTGGATTGGTGGGAGACCAATGAAGTCGGGCAAGCTAGGGGTTGGGTTTGAGATATAGAACCAGTTTGCATGCCAGCCCTTGTTGGAAGATTTTAGAGGAAGAGAAAAGTAGTCTTTGCGGAGAGTACCGCGGAGCTGAATCCAGCACCGCCAACGACGCAAGGGTTATCCTTGGTCGGGTGTGCCTTAAGAGAGAACATCCGGCGAAAGAGGTTGAAACGAGGATAGATTCCCAGGAAGGCTTCGCACACATGGATGAAAATGGCAATGTGCAATATGGAGTTTGGATTCAGATGGTAAATTTTAAGACCGTAGTAATCAAGGATACCACGAAAGAATTTGGAAGTGGGCAGACCAAATCCGCAATAGAAAAAGTGGGTGAAAACTACGATCTCACCGGTGTTCGGAGTTGGGAACTCTTCGCCGTATGCTGGGCGCCAATCGATGATCTCCTTAGCAGGAAGAACTCCGTCCTTCACCATCTCTCGCAGTGTTGATTCTTTCACATCTGATGTTGCCCATTGGTCGAAGGAAATTTCTCTCTCTTCCGCCATGGATGAGGTTTGTGGGGGATCGAATCAGGTGTTGAGGGCAGAGATTCTTGGAGGAGATGTTTGTGGCGAGATGCGCATGGTGGATTTTGATGGAGTTTCAAGCTTTTGGATGAATGGATTTGGATGGGCTCGTGTTTTAGGTTTTCTTCGGAAGAGCTTGAACAGGAGCGTGAAAGGGGAAATTTTAGAAGATGAAGCGGCGGGGAAGACGATGGCAATTCAGTGATTTTTAGGGTATCGGTAGGTTTTCTCGTGTTTGGGCCGAGGCCCATGAGAAGCTTACAGCCCGTAATTTTGGTTCGGCCTATCACGTGTCTTTTAGGGACTTAAGCAGATTTGCCTTGGCAATATGCACGTGTTTTAGTGCCTAGTGCCGTTCAAATCCTTTCATATAGCGTTTATTAAATTTTTTAGGAGTTGGTGCGATGTAACTTGGAAGGTGACCAGCGGTAAAGTCTGTTATGATTATTTTGGTAACTTTTTTATAAGTTGCTGGAGCTGTTTGGTTTACAAAAAGCAATTGATTTTATACTATATCAATGCTGTCTTGCCACCTTGGTGTGCTTTTTTTTATTAAGACCAATATTATGGCTTAGGCTTTTTAATATTTTGGTCATATTCTTCGGACGATTGGTAAATCTATTATGGGTTTATTAACTCAGATTTTCTATTGTCTATATGACATGTTCCTGAGGATGAAGGAGTTGTGTGTCTTGAGGGGACTCATGGAGAATAACTCGGATAGCATGAGCTTGTCAGTACTCGGGGTCATTATACAGTATGCCTTGCTTATGAGGTTATGTGTTATATGATTTTTTTATGATTGCTTTTGGCTTATGCTAGGCATTTATTTATATCACTCGGATGAGTATGATTATTATAGTTCTTGACTATATGCTTAGTTTGTTTAACTAAACACATAGTCGGGGGCTACACCTAATTAGGTGCATCTAGTCGGTGCACCTAGGTATATATTCTTGGTAATTCTTGAGATGTTTTCAGCCCTTCACAGCCTTTTTATTGGATGATAAAGCACTCGGGAGACTTAGGCAGAGATGCTGGAAGCACTCGGCGATGGAAGCACTCGGCTAAGGAGGTACTCGGCTATGTATTATTCTGGTTCGAGGCAAAGTTATCTTGTCGACTGTGAATGTCTCAGGGGCTACTGTGGAGATTATGGGTACCGTATACCCACATGGCTAGCTTATCCGATTGACTATAGGGGATAGATTATGATTCATGATTATGTAATTGGCTTAGGACTTAAGTATTACGTTACCTTGTGTAATAAGGAACGGCTTATAGTCCTGAGTCGGGAATATTATGGAGTCCTATATAGTATGTTGTTAGGTCTCCGACTTGTGAGCCTATCCTCTAAACCTATATAAGGAGGATAGGACATCCCTTGAGGGATAGATAGAAACAATAGCAATTAGCTAGGTTTTCTTCATACACAACCTGATCTGGAGATCAATAAACCACTCGACGGATCTAATCCCCGAAACAGGAGTAGGGTATTACTTCTTTATCGAAGGCCTGAACCTGTCTAAATCCCTTTGTCTACTAACCCATCGTATTTGGCACTTGATCGCTACCCCCAGTTTCTTATTGCTGAAATCAAGTTTCGACAAATACCCTACTCCTGTTTCGGGGATTGAATCCGTCGAGTTGTAGATTGATCTCGTGATCAAGTTGTCTATAAAGAAAAGCTTAGCTAATTGCTATTGCCTATCTGCCCCTCAAGGAGCGTCCTACCCCTTTATATAGGCTCAGAAGGCAGGCTCACAAATCGAAGACCAATCCACATACGGTATAGGACTCCTAAACATTATCCATAATACTACCAACTTAGGACTATAAGTCATTCCTTAATACACAAGGTAACGTAATACTTAAGTCCTAAGCCTATTACATGATCATCTTCTATAACCTATCCCCTATAATCAGTCGGATAAGTTAGCCGTGTGGGTATATGGTACCATAATCTCCACATCCGGTGTGGCCTGAAGTTGATACATGATGCTTGCTGCCATGAAGGGTGCAAGAGTGGCATTACGATGATGAATATGATGTTATTATGTTACTATTATGATGCCATACCATGCTATCTATGTTGTAGTCCTGCAAATGTTTAACTAAATTCTATTGCAAAATGATTGTGAAACAAATCTAGCGTTATGCAAATTCTAGACCACAAATAGCCAACCTTTGAATTTAGAGCTTGCATGTATGTAGGTTTGAATTGCCTTGCCAGTACATTATAACTATGTTAATGTACTGAAACTTGTTTTTTTGCGGTATATTTTAGTTGTGTTGCAGGTAGTTGAGTACTACGGGCTTCGTTGATCTCTTTAGGATGGTTCATTAGGGGCCTACGCCTAGTCGGCTTGTTTATGGGTCTTGGGTAAATAAGCTTCCATGCGAACCACTAATTATTTGGCCGGTCAACCATATGTATCCTTAATTTAGACTCTAAATTATCTATGTGTTAGAACTCCTTGTTTATGGATACCATTTGCTTTGATGAAAGTGTCTTGGTATGTTATATGCTTATAGAACTATCTAGACATAAGTATGGATTTTGCACAAACGAGATGTTGTAGAACTTAGCAAAATGAGTCAAGTCTTCTGGGATGTGTAACACATTTTGTCGCTGTCTTCGTGTGGTTTGATGGACACGTCTCAGGCTGAAGTTGACTGACATGCTAAGTCCCAGCAATATCTGTTTTGCTCAATATTCGGCACTACGTAAATTATATTGAATGGTGTTTAATTGTGATCATAGGACACATTGAGGCCTGAATGGCTATTATGCGTGTATGGATCCCACTCACCCAAAATCATGTGATGATCACAATAAACAATGGACAGTATAATTTTGACGTGCTCCACAGCTAATGATAAAAATATGCAAAACATAAAAATACCAAAAATATTTGCTTTCCATATGCAGTACGAATGTTTTAATTTTTCTAGTTGAAATGATGAATAGTTGCTATGTTTTATTTTTCTCTAGTGCTTAGTTTACAGCTTAGTATTCACTTGAGTTTTTGAGTTTGTTGGTCAAAAATCTTTGCCTTGAACTTGAAACTTGTGGGTTACATATTCATGATCTAAGTCTAGGTTGTTGTGGGATATGAGATGGTAAAATAAAGTTGCTATGATCCTACTTCCAAGTGATACATGAAATCCAGAGTGTTTGTTTTCAAAAGAATGAAAATGTATAAGTTTCTCAATGATGACAAATTTCTACCAAAGTTCATATGATGATTATCTTGCAAAAGCCTTTACACATATGCTACTTGTTATTGCATTGAGCTTTTTCAAATTATTGTGACCCTTGTGAGATTCTTTTCATGCTTTCTTGATCAAGATTACACACACGCATCTATCATATATTCTTGACCTCTACACTAGAGGCTAGCAAAAATATGTCATACACCTACCATAGTTGTTTTACCTATACATTGTGGGTTAGCAACATGCCATCCACAAAATAAATACTCTATTATGTCAGTCAAAAATGTCTCTCCTAGTAGTTTACAAAAGAGATGGTTGTGATAGAAAAAAAGAAGAAGAAAGAAGTAGAAAATATTCTCAAGCATTGAGAAGAAAAAAATGAGAAAAAAGAGAAAAGGAGTGTATTCTCACAAATGATCTTGAGAAATATGATATATATATATATATATATATATATATATATATATATATATATATATATATATATATATAGTTAGTTAGTTAGTTAGTTAGAGAAATAGTCATATCTCCAATTGGGAATAAAGAGTCTATGACAAGGAGTACCACATATCATCTTTCACCATAAAGCCACACACTTTGCATATCTTGATCAGATTGTATGATTTGTTTTTCCTTGGATCCTCCTTTTGACTTCGCAAATTATGTGATACAAGTATTGCCTCATTACTTTTTCCCACCTTAAGCTCTACATATAAACCTTTTAGAGGTAGGATGAAAAAACTCAACACTATGTCTTGATGAGGAATTATACACATTGAGCGACATGAGAGAATCATTTGTGGAACTTTGGTTTTAGTTGTAAAATTCTTCAAAATCTCTGAAAAGAAAGTTGAACAAAGAGTAAGTGATTGGTGTTGTATGATCCGTTCTACCTCTCAACAATTCGAGACGAGGAGAAGCTAAAAGCCCCATAGGGAGTAAGGCAAGAAAGGTAAAAGTACTATTGCCAACTTATTCAAATTCTAGATAGAAGAATATGTTGTAGGTATGGTACTATTGTGATATAAAATATAGTAGCGACTTCTGATCAACAACCTAAGTTTTATCTTTACTCAAGGATGAGAAAAGGTTTAGCTTGGGGTGTTGTTGACGGTCGTTAAGTGCCAATTTTGACTGTCGACTGCCACAATAAATAAAGGGAGAACTAATATTTCTTACACGTATATTAATTATAAATAATATAGTTCCACTTGCCTTGGAGAATTACTGTGAATGTAGGAATTAAACACTAAAGTGAAGAAGAAATGAGCCGGTATGCAAAGAAGCACACCTCTGGCAAATTATGTGCGAGCACACAGATTGATGGGGCCAAACCATCCTCAACCGTCTTAGGGGCCCACATGGTAGTCCCTGGTGAAGGTCGGTGGCGAGAGGTGGGGCCCAGGGGTCGGTCGAACCACCCTTGGCTTCTCTCATCTCCACCTTCCATGTGGACGCTCCAGATAGCTCCTCAATGATGGTTACAGGTACACCGACCTCGGTAACCACCATACAACTGTCATTGGGAGGCTATAAAAGGATATGAGTTTCTCACTTTACAACACACACTTCAAGAAGCATTTCCCCCATTCCATATATTGTATTCTCTCCAATAGTAGTGGAGTTAGGCTTGGAATAGTCTTCGGTCCTATAGTCTTCTCGAAGATTCTGGTATGGCTTTAGAACTTTACTCTTCTTGATGTGACGATGGTTACTATTGATACAACCATTGATAACATCATAGGTCAACCGCAAGATGTCAAGATCAAGTTGTCCAAGTTCTGGAATTCAATTCGGCCACTAGATACACTACTGAGTTCAAACGACCACCAAATATGCGTACAAGCTTCGTTTTGGACCCATGAGTACTTGATGGAAAGCTCTCAAAGTCCTCTTTTCAACGGATTCAGCCTCATCTCCAAATTATATGCCAGTCAGCCACAATTACAGAAACAAGATGTTGCATCACCTATAATGGGCCTATGGACTTGTAACTTCATCTGGGACCCCGGCCCACATGGGGCCCATGCGTGGTACGCCCCAATCTGGCGGAGCACGACCCTAGAGACCCCTTGATCATCCTCCCACCCCCTTAAATAGCTAGGTACACCTTTAGGGTTTCTTGGGTTTTGTTATATTAAAGTTTTAGTCATTGCTACTTTACCTTATAGTTACGTGTGTTGGCTAGACCACCTAATTACTCATCTTCAAAACCCCAACTTATCATATGCTTTAATTCCTATTTGCAATTCAAATAGCTTTTATCTTGTTCTTATTTATTTTTTTGATCTGCTTGCAGGAATAAGGTTGATCTGCACTAGCAAGATCAACAACCCACGGAGAGGTGTATTGATCGCTAAGGTGCAACACAACAACGTCTTGTACGGTTGTAGTCAGATCGTCAACGTTTCTCCCAAATTGTAGTTATCATCAACTCACCAAAGATCGGGACAGCCAGATCCCTGAGTGTATCGAGTGGATTGCAGGGTTTATCAAGTGGTATCAGAGCTTTCGTTGCTCGGTGAGTTTCTAACTACCTATTACTAGAAAATAGCCATACAAAAAAAGAGAGAATTTAATCCTTTACCCAGCCATATTTGTGCCATTGCATTGTTCTTTTTAGTTTTTGCATTATTGAGTTTTGCGTTGCATAGTCATGCCGTGTTGCTGGTCTTAGCATCTAGTCCGTTTAGAGTTTCAAGTTCTAGTCACGTTTAGTACCAGTCGCCGCCACCGTCGTTGTGTCTTCGTTGTCGTTGGGACCTTCGAAAACAAAATCGTCTCACTATCAGGGTTCGATTTTTCTAGTTTTCAAAAGTTTTTGTTGCTCAGTTTTGGAGTTGCATCAAGGGTTTCCACGTGACATTGCTGTAGGTTGGTATTGTGCGTGAGGAAGATGAAAGGAGGAGATTAGATTAGATTGAATTGGTTTCTATTTGGGGCCACGCAGAAGAGATAAAAAGGAAATGTTGGTTTGTTTCTGTTTTTCACGTGAGGCCTTTCCAAACCAAGGCCGAGCATGAGTTCGAGTCACTACCCCAAGTGAATCTTGGTTTGCGGTCCCTCCATCCGAATCCGACTCCCTCCCTCTCCTAATCACCTGCATTCTAAGTTTTGAGTCGTGTCAAACACCTTGGTGAATTTTTGTTTGGTGTCGGTTTCGAGATCTGAGTGCAAAAACAAAATCAGTATAACTTTAGCATTCCATTTTTGTATAGTTCAAATTATAGGGTTTGGATTTTTACATTTGAGTCCCCATAATTGTTATATTTATATTTGAGTCCTTGTAATCTTGCATTAAGGTCCTTAAGTTGGCTTTTGCTAAAAAAATCAAAAAAAGAGAGATAAAAGACAGAATGGTGCTTAAAAAAAGAAAAGTCGCACCAAAAAAAAGAAGAAAGAAAGAAAAAAACAGAAGAAAGAAAGAAAAAAAGAAAGAAAGAAAGAAAGAAAAGAGCTAATCGATTGTTATCTTTAAGATTGCTTTCATATATCAGAGTTGTGCATGAGTTGTTTCTAGTGCTATTTTGTGGTACCATTTGTGTCTAGGCTCGCGTCTCTAGTACGTTCTAGCCTAGGACCAGCATGGTACTTGTCTTTGAACGAATATTCAACTTTGCATTCTCTGATTTTGAGCATTTGCTATTCTTTTGCTACATATTTAAGCCTATCCAGAGTTCCACAGATTTGATTGTAGCCGTATAGCAAGTGTTTTCTAAGGCATCGATACATCCAACCTCCATTCTAGGTTGAGTCGGTGTGGTCACCATTCGACTTGCTTTGGTAAGATCTTTTAAGAGCTTGGTTAAAAGATTGAGTGTGTGTGTGATATTTGAGCCTCCACTACCTAGTAGTTGATAGGAACATGCGTATTCTTGTGTATGTTTCTTGTTTGCTACTAACCATGGCTAGGTTACACAAGGGGATACAAGATGGTCATGCTCAACATCGACTTTTTCACCTTCGATGAGATATGGCGACTTCTCCGCGTGATACATATGAGATATCTTATTATAATTTTGCACGAGTTGAATCTAAGTTACCATTCTACGATGGTAAGTATGATTCTATTGCCTATGTTGATTGGAAACTAGCAATAGAAAATGAATTTCATAAAATATGATTTTTCTGATGCTCAAATAATTAAGGCTGCTAGTAATAAGTTTACCTCTTCTGTATTATTTTGATGGAGTTATGTTAGTAATTAACCTAAAACTTGGAATGAATGCAAAACCATGATGAGAAAGTGTTTTGTGAGTTCTTATTATAAATGTACTCTTCTTGAGAAATTAGAACATCTAAAACAAGGTGATAAAACTGTTAGGGACTACATCCATGAATTTCATGTTTGTATCATCTACAGTGGACTAAAAGAATGCAATAAAACACAATGCGTAGACTTTTTAAGGGGCTTAATTCTGAAGTTCAAGTTATACTTGCTAATGTGACATATAATCATATTGGACACCTATTCATGCTTGCTCGTAGCATTGAGAGTCAAATCATATCAAATGCGAGAAAGCATGAACAATATGAAACAATGTGATTTATCTCTTGTTCTGAATATCCTATATCCTTGTGCAATGATGATGTGCAAACATTGGAGGAGCAACTTTTTGTGTCTCCTGTTACTAAAGTTTTGCAGAGAGTTTAGAACATTCAACAAAAGGAGGAGAATGATGTACTTTGAGAAGAAAGAGGACAAGCATGAAGCACCTGCGATGTTTGAAGAAAATTTGCAAGGTAAATTAAATGATGCTGAGATAAAAGAATGTGAGTATTCTCAAGTTGAGCTACACATGTCCACTTTTTTATGCTATAGTAGAGCAACCTTAGTGGAAATCATTGCTGAGATTCCTTTGTTAAAAGTTGATTTACTTATTCCTTATGATAAAGAAGAGTTATGTGATAATGCTTCACTTATATCCATGCCACAACTAATGAATGAATATTCTATTTTTGTTGTTAATTCTTTCTACGCTGATTTTAAGTATGTTGTTCACATTGCTAATGAAGTTGATGAACATGAATTGCTATCTTCTTTAAATACTTTGGGCTATATTCTGTTTGATGAGGGTCACGCAAAAGGGATAAAAAGGAAGTACTGGTTTGTTTCTGTTTTTCACGTGGGCCTTTCCAAACCAAGGCCGAACGTGAGTTCGAGTTCCCACCCCACGTGAATCTCAGTTTGCTACCCCTCCATCTGAGTCCAATTCCCTCCCTCTCCAAATCATGTACATCCTAAGTTTTGAGTCGTGTCAAACACCTTGGTGAATTTTTGTTTGGTGTCGGTTTCGAGATCTGTTTAGAAAAACGGAATCGGTATAACGTCAGCATTCCATTTTTGTATAGTTCAAATTTTAGGATCTAGACTTTTGTATTTGAGTTCAAATTTCTACATATTTAGGCCTACCCAAATCTCCACAGATTTGATTGCAGTCGTATAATAAGTGTTTGCCGAGGCATCGATACATCCAACCTCTATTGGGGTGCTTGGTTGAGTCGGTGTATATCACCATTTCGCTTGCATTGGTAAGAATTTGTAAAAGCTTGGTTAAAGTCTTGAGTGTGTGTGAAATTTGAACCTAAACTATCTAGTAGTTGATAGGAGCGTGTATATTTTTGTGTATATTTCTTGTTTTCTACTAACAATAACAGAGATACGCAAAACAATTGGAGATAACTGTGCTCAACATCGACATCTTCGTCGAGACATGAGGAGTGATCAACATGATATATATGACGTAAGTGACGTTGTTCTAACAAAGATCAAATCTGCACTACCTTATTTTGAAGGAAATTATAATCCTCATGCTTATATTAAATGGGAGATAGCGGTTGATAGAGAATTTAAAAAGCATGGGTTGTCTGATAAACATATGGTTATGTGTGCCGCTAGTGTTCTAATTAAAAATGTTTCTTATGAATGAAGACATCTTTGTAGACATAACAAACTACCTCAATCTTGGAAAGACCTGAAATGATATTTGAGGCAATGTTATGTTCCCATGTATTATGCGGATATTCTACTCAACAAACTGCAATGTTTAAAACAAGATACCAAAACTATTACTTTATACTATCATGATATGTATGCTTGTTTATTACGTTGTGGTATAGATGAATGCGAAGAAACTACAGAATTGAGGTTTTATATGGGCTTAACCAAGAAATTCAAGAAATGCTTACTTGTCAAAGTTATAGATCTCTTCCTCATTTCTTACAACTTGCTTGCAATGTTGAAAGTCAAATAGAGAAGGACATGAAAAAGCAACACGATGTGTTTTTGCCTCCTATTGTTAATAATTTGCAGGAAGTAAACAATTTCCAAAAAGGAAGAGAATGATGTAGTTGAAAAGAAAGAGAAGCTTGAAACATCTGCGATGTCTGAAAAAACTTTGCAAGGTAAATTAAATGGTGTTGAGACAAATGAAGGTGAGTATTCTCAAGCTGAGCTACACATGTCCACCTTTCATGCTATAGGAGAGCAAACTTTAGTGGAAACAATTGATGAGAATCCTTTGTCACAAGTTGATTTGTTTGATGTTCCTTGTGATAAAGAAGAGTTCTGTGATAATGCTTCACTTATATCAATGCTACAACTAGTGAATGAACATACTATTTCTAGCGTTAATTCTTTATGTGCTAATTTTAAACATGTTGTGCACATTGCTAATGAAGTTGAGGAACGTGAATTGCTATATTCTTTAAATACTTTGGGCTATTGTATGTTTGATGACTTTTGTGAGCTCAATAATTTGAAGGAGAAATTATTTGCTATTGATTTGCAATGTCCAACTAATACTATATTCATATCTTTGGCAAACATAATGATAGAGGAGTATATTTGATGCACAAAGTTTACATATGTTCAGTTTTCGAACCTCCTGTAACCATCAATCAATATTGCAAGTTAGAAAGTTATATTATTGCAAATCATGCTAGTTCGAGTTTCTCTAGTTTTGCTTAGAAGAAACAGATTGTTTTAAATGGACTACGTGAAGAGTACCATATGGTAAAACCGAGGACAGTTTTCTGTAAAAAAGGGGAGGATAATGTGACCATGGTTACTATGGATATAACTATTGATCACATCATTGGTCAACCGAAAGATGTCAAGATCAAGCTGTCCAAGTTCTAGAATTTAACTCAGCCACCTGCTACACTGCTGAGTTCAAACGGCCGCCAAATATGTATATGAACTCCGTTTTGGGCCCATGAGTACTTGATGGAAAGCTCTCGAAGTCCTCTTTCCAACGGATCCAGCTCATCTTCAAATTCCATCCTAATCAGCCACAATTACAGAAACAGAGTGATGTGTCACCTATAATGGGCCTATGGGCTTGTAACTTCATCTGGTACTCCAGCCCACATGGAGCCCATGTGTGGTGCACCCCAATCTTGCGGAGCACGACTCTAGAGACCCCTTGGCCATCCTCCCACCTCCTTAAATAGCTAGGTACCCCTTTAGGGTTTTTCGGGTTTTGTTATATTAAAGTTTTAGCCATTCCTATTTTACCTTATAGTTACGTGTGTCAACTAGACCACCTTATTACTCATCTTCAGAACCCCAACTTATCTTGTGCTTTAATTCCTATTTGTAATTCAGATTGCTTTTATCTTGTTTTTGTTTTTTCTTTGATTTGCTTGCAGGAATAAGGTTAATCTGCACCGGCAAGATCAACAACTCACGAAGAAATGTATTGATCGCTAAGGCGCAACACAACAACGTCTTGTACGGTTGTAGTCGGATCGTCAACGTTTCTTCCAAATCATAGTTATCATTAACTCACCGAAAGATCGGGACAACCAGATCCCAAAGCATATCAAGTAGATTGTAGGGTTTATCACTTCTTATAAGACTATAGTTGCAATAAAAAAATTATCTTCTTTACTTATTAGTGTTCATAGTTCATATACTAGTCCATTAGTTATGTGCTCTACAAATAGATTATACTTTATTTATATGCTTCACTTGATTAGGCTAGTCGATCTATACTATGGTAACGGTCCAATGATCTTAACAGATTGCACTAGTTCTAACTTGTCCATCTGAAGGATGGGAGTCCTAAGGAAAATAGTCACATTATTTATTAACATAAGCATGGTGCTTAAGTTAGTTAAATGTCGTTGGATGTGGGTATGCCCCATGGAAAGTGAGGTAGACGGCAGGTGATGACAATCATGTCTGTTCTTTATATTTCTCCATGTTCGGATATGACGTAAGAGTTCATAAAATATCACAACCACACGGGCAAACCAGAAGAGAGTGGTCTCTCCATAGTACCTGGGTGCCTAGAACTAAGTCTTAACATTGTAAGCATGTATGTGTTAAGCATAAACTAAACATTAGTAATATAGAAGTACATATGAACCTTAGCTTTCTATAGTTCTTCTCCACTATCTAGTGTATGTAGGATCAAAAAGCAAGAACTAAGCCAACCAGAGGGGGGGTGAATGGTTGTAGTACCCAAAAACCAAAACTTTTAGCGGAATTAAAAGTTACCCTCAAATCGATGTAGATCGGTCTGACCGAAATAGATCGGCTGGTCTGACCGCGCCTATGCCATCGGTCTGACCGGTATTGATCTCCCGATCTAACCACCCTGAAATAGCCTTTGCCTCCTGCCGTCGGTCTGACCGCCGTGTCCCCGTTGGTCTGACCGCTGTGATGCCGCCGTTCTGACCGCTGGTGTCTCGCCGGTTAGACCACCAAACTCGAGCAAACACAAATTGAAGATCTATTAAAATAGATGACTACTTTATTACTTCTCTCTGTGTTTACAAAGTGCAACAACAGCACTCCTCATGAAAATATCGACTAAACTCGAAACCCTAACCAAACTCACAATTCAATGCTATCAAAAATGATACTGGGAGGCCACACCCTCCCTCTCTATTTATACATGAGGTAGGCAGCCTAAAGCCACAAACCAAACTCATACAAGAAGTCCTAATCCACATAGAAGACCTTCCCGTACAAGAAACCAACTTTACATATTCTAATTGTACCAAATTTGGACTCCTTCCAAATTCGACTCCGCATCCCATACACACACAATATCTCCATCGTATGCCATATAGAATCTTCACCAACCACGTGCATTGATCTTTAGCCTAAGTATCCCGCATGATATCTGACCGTTCGGACATCACCTTATCTCAAGTTGACTCCCGATCCATCACCGGCAATACTCTCCCGAGACGTAAAGATTACCTACACATGAATCAAACAAAGAAACCATATCCGAGCACAAGCTATCACCAACTTGACTCATTGTTAGCACACAATAGTATTACATACGCATAGTATCCATCTAGAAGTCATAAACATGAATTAACCACGGATATCCAATGAAACAACCCAAAACCGAAACCGACACAGAGTCAGCCGGTCAGACCGCGGGCTGGCCGGTCAGACCGCGGGCTGGCCGGTCTGACCGGCCTTACCTGCTCGGTCTGACCAAACCCAACAAAACAACAGTCCCTGTTCACCGTCTGAAAATTCAATCATCTCACCAACCACTACACCAATAATCTCCAAATATCAAAACCAATAACCTCAGATGCCAATTGTTCATCACAACAGAAGAATCAAACACACCTTGATTTTACAATCTCTCCCTTGATGAACACATTGGCAAATCCATAAAAAATGTTTGTTTTGGTGTTTGGAAAAAGAAAAAAAATAGTAAAACAAAGAAAAAACAAACCACAAAAAAACGCAACGCTTGTTTGTATCTCTTCTTCCCCTTTTGATAATGTTTTCATCAAGCATAGGAATTATGTTCAGTTAATATTCAAGAGCTTAATAACATACATATAGTAATTAATGTCATGTATTGCAACAAAAAGAAGATAAATCCATCAAGTATATAGCAAGCATATACAAGAGTATAATCATAAACCAAAGATTTTACAATTAAGTTCAATAATGCAATCAAGATTCATGAATTTAAAATATTTATAATGCAACATCTTTACAAACACATAGGTTGAAAAATAAATCCACACATATAGACCTATTGCAACCATTACTCTTTCTCAAATTAGCTTCAGCACAAAACAACCAAGAGAACTTTTTCATATTTATTTGAGCCTATTTTTGCGCATATTTTTCTCAATTATTCCAGGTACATCCTTGTCGTCAACATTGTTTCCAAGGATTCGGCACCCATTATTTTTGCTCATTTCGAATACGTCCTTGTCGTCAAGACTGTTTCCAAGGATTCAGTATTCATTTTTTCTCTCATAAATATATTTAATTCTCTTGCACAATGAGCAATTTCAAAGCTATTTGAGGAATAACAATTCACCAAAGCATATATATAGGCATTTACAATCTCTCGTCTTCAAAAATACGACTATCCTCCCCCTGAACCTGTGACAATGTACCTGCAATTTCTGTTCTAGTTCCTGGACTAGCCTCATCAAAAGTGATTTCACAAGTCTCAACAATTTTGTTTGTCTTCAAAACAAGTACACGATAGCCACAGAATGAGCGGGGTAACCAAGAAACATTCCATCGGTAGAACGTGCCTCAAACTTATCCAAATTTCCAAATTTCAAGACAAAGCACTTGCAACCAAAAACACGCAAATGTGAAACTTTGGGTTGATGTCTAAAACGAAGCTCATAGGAAGTTTTTCCAAGTTTTGATCTCAAGAAAACACTATAGGAAATATAACTAACACCAAATTTTCGCAATCTACTCGGAGAGGAAAGAGAAAACCGACGCAGAGAGAAAGGATTAAGTTGGAGTCGGACCAAGTCTCGTATCGGACTCGGTGAACGTATCGGACTGGAAGAAGCATTAGCAGGAAGAGCATATCGGCCGATACGGATTCAACGTGGTTGTTGGCCGATAGAGACAGGAAGTTAATAAAGTTACCATGGGCTTGGTTTGGGCTCAAGATAAGCTTCAAGGAGGTTGCCAAATAGAGATAAGGCTCGGTTTTAGGCAATCGTATCTTGTAAATCAAGTAGGTTTAGATCTAATCTATGGCAAGAGTCTGCCGCAAAGACTTGTTTATTAAGTTGTAGATAAGATCGTGTCTTATCTGGACAATGTTGTAATCTCGGGTTTAAATATCCCGGTAGTTTGTACATAGAAACGCTCTCAACCAATTCAACAACAAATCAATCTACTTTCGGCGCATTGCCAACCCTCGCAAGAGGTTAGCTTTTTACGAGTTCTTGCTTCCCCAGAGCAGAGGTAAGAACTCGTACCCGATGATCTACATCATCGGGGCTAACGTGTCAATTTAGACACGTTAAGCCCTGGCGATGTGATCGTCGTCTATCATGTTTTGGCTAATACTGGTATGACTTTCTAATTCTATCTCGCCAACGATTAACTCGTTTTAGGGTTTATTGCCGACGGTGGTCGAATTAGTTTGCTCGTCTAGATTATCTCAAAGCATCTACCATCCCCAAAAGTGATTAACAGCTTGATTTTCTTTGTGTTAAGCCTCAATTCACACTTTGAGTTGCTATCGACCTTAGTCCTGTTTTGAGGTCTAACCCAAAGCCTGTTTTTGATCATAATTAAGGACAGAGCCGGGGTTTCAGCCGGTCTTATCTTATGCATGTAATTACTATGATGTTTTATATGTGTTTGCCACTTGTAGGAGTGGATCGACAAATATAAATGTGTTTATCATAGATCGCTATTTAAAGCTTGTCTATGATCAGTATATTTATACAGGTCAATTGGTTCATACAGGTTTGCACTAGAGTATTGGCTAGTGTATTTATCTCTTTTATCCTTCATCGGCCAATACCACCGATTGGCATTAATGTGTTAATTAAGGCCGATGAGATTAGATGTATACTTTAATCTTACTTCATTATAATTACAAGTAAGCCGACGTAGCTTTGCAATATCGGCTGGGTCTTGACAATGCGACATCGGCCCATTGGCTGATTGGTCATTGTTCACTAATCTGGTTTACTTATTTATCTTGTTGATTGTAGATCAAATCAATTGGCACGCCCTACACGCACCTAGGCAAGCCATTGGACCTGCACTGGAGCTAAGCAGATCTCCCAGGCCGCCGTGGAAACGTGGAACCCGTTTGGTTGCAAGGCAGGTCTAAATTCTACGCCAACAATGCAGTATTAATAGCTTCGGCCCAAAATTTTCTAGCAGTATGATACTCATCAAGCATTGTTCTAGCCATCTCAACCAAAGAACGATTTTTCCTTTCAACAACACCATTTTGTTGCGGAACACGAGGAGAAAAAAATTGATGTTCAAGACCTTTTTCATCGCAAAATTGTTCAAAAGAAGCATTCTTAAATTCACCACCATTATCACTTCTAATTCGCTTCAAAGAACCAAGAAGTTCACAATTCAATCTAAGATACAAACTCTGAAAGTGTCCAAAAGCCTCATCCTTACTTGCCATAAAGAAAACCCAAGAATATCGAGAAAAATCATCAACAACAACCAACACATACCACTTTCCTCCAATGGATTGCACTCTAGCTGGACCAACAGTGTCCATGTGTAAGAGCTGTTCCGGTGCATTCATCATCACAGAAAAAATAGGAACATGTGAAGAAGCAACCATCTTAGCATGACGACATGGTGCACAAACCAAATCAAGATCTTTCCTAAGTTTAGGCAAACCACGAACAAGATCCAAACCACTTAACCTAGTGAGATGATCAAAACCAACATGTCCAAGTCTACAATGCCAACACATCAAATCTTTGTTGAATTTAGCAACCAAACATGTTACAACAGTTGAAACAGGATTTTCAAAATCAGCTTTAAACACTCTTCCAAAGCGAGAAATATTCAACACAGAGTCACCACAAGAATCAAATACTTTACTTCCAGTTTTCTTAAAGTGAACCTCAAAATTCTCATCAACAATTTGTGAAACCGAAAGCAAATTATATTTTAAATCCTCAACCAAAGCTACTTCTTTCAATTCAAACTTGTTATTTACCTTTACAGATCCTGTAGTAAGAGCGGCACTAGTAGAAGAATCACCAAAGATAATTGATTTTGTCTTGGATGCCATCTTGAGAGAGGAGAACCAATTTTTATCACCGGTCATGTGTCGCGAACAACCGGAATCCACAATCCACATGTTCTCCTTCCTCGCCACCAAAACCTACACACAAGAAGATGTCGAAGCCTCAGTACTGGGGTTAGATAAAAGAAATTTATGAATCCAGTACTGAGACACACGACCAGTAGATCCAATAGACATGTATTCATGAGCAAAAATAGTTTGAGAATTTTCAGAAAAAATTCTTCGAGGCCAGTTTGACCGAAGTACAGTAGGCAGTCTAACCGGGGGCCGGTCTGACCGCTTCTGTACCTCCGGTCTGACCGGAGCCAGGTCTAACCGACGCTCAGTAGCCAGTCGGACCGGTCACTGGTCTGACCGCGCAACCCACTGCAGTCTGATCGGTTTCCTCGAGGGAAAACCAGATTTCTGCCACTTAAATTTTGCAAAAGCAATCTCTTTTTCTTTTTTCTGTTTACGTGCTAATCTGAAACAAAAACCAACAAGATGACCATCTTTACCACAAAAGGAACAAGTATATTTTTCCTAAGAAGTTAATGGTTTTGAAATATTAGTTTTAGTTTCTTTTAGTGTAGCAGAAAGAGAGGGCATAATTCCAGCAGATTTAAAAACTATTTTCACAACATTAGGTTTTGTCAAAATTTCACCATGTTCAGTCACTCTCAAAACATTGGGTTTATTTTTGGTGAAATAATCATGAACATCAAAACCTACACCCCTACTGTAGCTAGTTATTTTAGATTGATCCAAAATCATGTTAAGTTGTTTCTTACCATCAGAAAATCTTTCCAAAGAACTTCTCAAATAAGAAACCTCTTTTTCCAAATTTGCATAATTTTCACAATCTACCATGACACCTTTGTTTTTACGATATTTTGGAGAAGAAAGCACTTCATCAGATTTTACAATATCTTCCATATACTCAACACGACGCAAAGCATCTTTCAATCTCATCTTTCAACACTTGATATTTTTTCAACAATTTTTTATTTAAAAATAATTCATCCAAAGTGTGTGTGTACATAGCAAATCCAAGAGCAAAAGAAGATTTCAATTTCAAATCATGAGCAACATTAATTTCTCTAATTTTTGAAATTTCATTCATTAAAATCTCACAATTTTTGCAATCATCATCATCAGGAATAAGAGATTTCAATCTAGCAATTTCAGCATTTAGAGATTCAATCATGAACTCTTATTTTTTATACATCTTCTCACACTTCTTATTTTTTGCACTTAAAATAAGAATAGCTTTCTCAAAAGACTCACCTCATTGTCCTCATACTCTGAATCCGATTCACCATGAGCCATGAAGGAAACACCAGAGATGTTCTTTTCCTTCTCCTTATCTTCATCACTATCAAAATCTATGTCGCTTAATGGCTCAAAAGCAGCATAGACTTAACTCAACACCTTCCTAACCACCTCCTTGGATTTTTTATCCTTGAGTGTGCTTTTCGACTTGGGCTTGTCGTCCTTGGTCTTCTCTCCACCATTGTCTTTCTTTTTGCCTCTCCCAAGCTTAAGACAATGTAAACTAATGTAACCAAGTACACCACATTCAAAGCAACAAGTTTGACCTCCTCTTTTCCTGTACCTGACATTGTTCATAGCTCGAGAAATCTTGTTAGCAGCCAAAGCCAAGTCCTCCTCCTCGAACTGTTCGAGTTGCTCATCGGACATGGCATTAATCAAAGCAAGAGCGGTAGAATTTGACGAAGAAGCACCAACATCCAAAGAAGTCGAGGGAGAAACCAGAGCCCTAGACTTAGAATCTACCTTGCGAGAAAGAATATTCATCTCATGAGTTTTGAGTTTTGTGTAAAGTGAAAGAATATTCATCTCATGAGTTTTGAGTTTTGTGTAAAGTGAATCCAACGTCAAAGTAGACATATCAACAGACTCTTGAATAGATGTAACCTTCATCTCCCAAATAGACATATCAAGACCATTCAAAAAATGGCGAGAAACCTCAGATTGTGTGTAATTTGTGTCATAAGTAGAATCAACAGATCTAAGATCACTCAAAATCTTATTAAATCTACCAAGATAATCATCCAAAGCTTCTCCAGGTTTCATCTCAAATTTTATGTATTCCTTTTTGAAAAGATCCCGACGAAGTTCTTTAATGTTAGTAGTTCCTTGATGAAAGTTTATCAAGGCATTCCAAATCTCATGGGCGGTTTTAAGATGTGATGCACGATCAAAATCTGAACGAGAAGTTCCACTCAACAAAATATTACGAGCTTTGCAATTGTTATTAAACTCAGTTTTCAAGCTTCAGTAGAAATTTGATCAGGAATCACATATGAAAGAGCAACTTTTTGCCAAACATCATAATCTTGAGCCATAATGTAAGATTGCATCTTGTCACACTAATAAGCAAAATCCGAACCATCGAAAATATGCGGCTTAGTTGAAAACTTGTTAGCCATGGCTTAAAACTCTAGATCGGTAAAAATCCAAAGAAGAAAAATGAGGCTCTGATACCACTTGTAGGATTGAAAAACAAGAACTAAGCCAACCAGAGGAGGGGGTGAATGGTTGTAGTACCCAAAAACCAAAACATTTAGCGGAATTAAAAGTTACCCTCAAATCGATGTAGATCGATCTGACCGAAATAGATCGGTCAGTCTGACCGCGCCTGTGCCATCGGTCTGACCGGTATTGATTTCCCGGTCTAACCACCTTGAAATAGCCTTTGCCTCCTACCGCCGGTCTGACCGCCGTGTCCCCGCCGGTCTGACCGCTGTAATGCTGCAGGTCAGACCGCTGGTGTCTCGCCGGTTAGACCACCAAACCCGAGCAAACACAAATTGAATATCTATTAAAATAGATGACTACTTTATTATTTCTCTCTGTGTTTACAAAGTGCAACAACAGCACTCCTCATGAAAATATCAACTAAACTCGAAACACTAACCAAACTCACAACTCAATGCTCTCAAAAGCGATACTGGGAGGCCACACCCTCCCTCTCTATTTATACATGAGGTAGGCAGCCTAAAGCCACGAACCAAACTCATACAAGAAATCCTAATCCACATAGGAAACCTTCCCATACAAGAAACCAACTTTACATATTCCAGTTGTACCAAATTTGGACTCCTTTCAAATTCGACTCCGCATCCCATACACACACAATATCTCCATCGTATGCCATATGGAATTTTCACCAACCACGTGCATTGATCTTTAGCTTAAGTATCCCGCATGATATCTGACCGTCCGAACATCACCTTATCTCAAGTTGACTCCTGATCCATCATCGGCAATACTCTCCCAAGACGTAAAGATTACCTACACATCAATCAAACAAAGAAACCATATCCGAGCACAAGCTATCACCAACTTGACTCATTGTTAGCACACAACAGTATTACATACGCATAGTATCCATCTAGAAGTCATAAACATGAATTAACCACAGATATCCAATGAAACAACCCGAAACCGAAACCGACACAGAGTCGGCTGGTCAGACCGCGGGCTGGCCAGTCTGACCACACACATATCGTCGGTCTGACCGGCCTTACCTGCCCAGTCTGACCAGACCTAACAAAACAACAGTCCCTATTCACCGTCTGAAAAATCAATCATCTCACAAACCACTTCACCAATAATCTCCAAATATCAAAACCAATAACCTCATATGTCAATTGTTCATCACAACAGAAAAATCAAACACACCTTGATTTTACAGTGTATAAAGATTAGAGATGAATCTACTGTGTATCTTTACCCATTTATCATTATTACCTTAATCCATGTTTAGATTTTGGTATATTTAATTATAGCTTCATTAAAATATATGAACTCTATCTTTACATTGTCATCTTCGCTGCGAAAATATAAATACGATGCCCTTAAAATACTCCTCGATGAAATGCTACAGCGGTATCCATGCGCTTGCGGATTTATCTGCGACTGTAAGATATACCAACACTTATCACAATCATTTTATTAATAAATGATAGTTTCCCTTCCTGATATTGGTTGTGCTATTATATTTGTAACTGTGTGTGCTAGATTAATCCTGGACTAGCACGTATACATAGAAGGTTCTATTTTGGGTCCTCACATGAATTCTCTTTAGGCTAAGCTTACCATTAGTCGTTGTTCTTGGTTGAATTCTATTCCTGCATATACACATACGTTTTTTGTGATTCGATACCTTTGGAATACTCTAAGATGAAGTGCTACAGCGGTATCCATGCGCTTGTGGATTTATCTGTGACCGTAACAAATACCGTGTGCTTGCAAGACCTGGTCAGGGCATCATTTGAGGCTCGAAGCCGCTTCGCCTTCGAGGTCAGGACAGTGATGGAGCGATGCAATGATGCGGCTGGCGAGCGAGAGAGGAGGGCTGCAGTGGCGTGCGGCGTGGAGCTACAAGCAGTAGTCGAAGACCACGGTGAGACGCCGGACGCACCGTCGAGCGCGAACCTGCCGCAGCGGCGGAGCAAGTCGGCGAGCTTCGGCGGTTGGGGAAGCGGCACGAACATCGGCTGCCCATCCCAACGCGCCGTGTGGTAGAAGCTGAGGAGGCGGGGCGGGTTGCGGGCCAGAAGCGGCGGAGGAAGGCCGGGTCGGAGTTGTGGCAGAGCTAGTGGCTTGAGACGAGGGATGCGCGAACAAGGGTGGTAAGGAACCCGAGGTAGACGAGGATCTTGCGGAGGAGGTCGTCGTCGGCGTGGAGCGTGGATGCGGTGGCGTTGGAGGGGGCGTGGATCGGGGCCGAATCAAATGGTGATGCAGGATCGTGGATGTGGCGGTGGTTGAGGGGGGAGCAACCGAGAGAGAGGGACTACGGCGGCGTGCGCCATGGATCAGGGGGTTGAGGGGGAGAGAGCGACCAAGAGAGGGGAAGACGCGTGCGCTGGATGTGGAGGAAGAGAAAGGCAATCTGAGCCATTGGATTCGGTAATCCGACATTTCATATTTCATGTGTCTGCGAAAGTTAAAATCACCGTCATCACTTTAATTTTTATAATTTTTTAAATAGTATAGATATAGATATGCAGAGCTCTGTGACTGTGCCTGATCTCTGCGCCCGATTCACCTACGCATGTTGACGGAGGCTAGGGTGCAGCGGCCAATTTTCAGCTAAACAATCGGATGCTGGATCCGTCGTAGCATCGGTTTTTTCACCTGGACTCTCACAGTTACGGCATGCATGGAATTTTTTTTACAAACAATATTGTTTAAATGGAAAATCGCAAATCTAGCGGGCTTGTGTAAAAAATCGCAAATCTAGCGGCCTGTCGACCCGCGGAGGGATGAAATCCGGCCCAGTCGGCCAACCGCGTGACGACAGGGCCCAGCGCCGCTCCTGTCGTCGTTCCCCGTGGCGACAGGCCGGCCAGTCGGCCAACGGCGTGACGATAGGGCCCAGCGCCGCTCCTGTCGTCGCTCCGCGTGGCGACAGGCCGCCCAGTCGGCCAACCGAGTGACGATAGGGCCCAGCGCCGCTCGACAGGCCGCCCAGTCGGCCAGCGGCGTGCCGATAGGGTCCTTTATAAGCCCCGGTTCGATGATTCCAGGACCACTTCGTCGCCTCACCTCGGCTCCTCACCTCGCGCTAGTTTCGCCGCCGCCAGCTGAGGCCGCCGTCGTGCCAGCCTGCCATCGCCATTGCTGTGGCTACCGGTGGCTACCGGTGCACCACGTCGTCGTGAAGATAGCAGCAGGAGAAGAGAAGGCAAGCTGCAGTGATTAAGGTATAAATTTGCAATCGTTAGTATATGTTTGCAGTGATTAAGGTATAAGTTAGGTTGTGAAATTTTAATTTGTACACATGAGGTTTGTTATTTCGTTGTTTTTATTTGTGAATCGGTAGTCATTGTTGTTAGTGCATACATAATCTGTTGAATCTGTTAACCATTAGTCATTGTGTTAATGTTAGTATATATAGTTATGTAGTTGTATATTGCAAATAATTCGAAGTTAGTATATGTTTGCTGAGGTGATTAGAAATTTCGTACTGGTGAGATAGTTATCTTTGGGGAGAAATCAATGTTGAGCGTTAGTACGAATCGAAAGGAAATTATATTTAATTAGTGAACTTTTACAATGCAGAGCTGTGTCATTTAGCCAGAGGGAATTACTACGTGGTTGGGTAGGAGGCGTCTGCAATAGTGCAGGAAAGAGCAACAACAGCGAAGGTATAAATTTGTAATCCCTTTGGATGACGACAAATTTTTTGTATTAATCATTGTTGGTTGGTAGTACATGTATTATACGTTTATTATTAGTTAAAATGGAATGGAGGTATTATACGTTTATTATTAGTTAAAATCGAATGGAACGTATATTTAAGTAATGAAATATAGTTTGAATAAGTTAGAGAAATAACGTAAGCATAGAGCATACGACACCTTACTGGGTAGCGGCGTATTAATAACAATTGGGATGCTATTTCAGGATGTCAGGTGGTGTGCCCGTTCGGGTGTATTATGGTGACGCTCCAACACAACTCTGTGATAGCGGGGTAGATTTGACCGTATATGCATTCGTTGATACTACCCTAAATACACCAAACCAGTTGGTTTTGAACAAAGTGCTAGGGTGGCTGTATAATATGTTCGGGATAGATCCTTTGATTGAGAAATTAATCATAAAAGCCGTGTGGCCAGTAAGAGGTGAATACGGATGGCAGTGAAGGGTAGTAGAGCTTGCATCTACCGGAAGTTGGAGAAAATTTGTGGCTAAAGTAAGAGAGAAAGGTTATAGCCTGGCAATATTGGTGCAAAAGAAAATAGATATTGTTGGGACCGGTGAGAGCAGCCGCACGGAGGTGGAACAAGCGCATATTGTGGAAGAGGCTAATATTTCCAGGAGTGGTGAAGAGGAAGCAGTAGAGGAGGAGGCTACTGTAGATGTAGTTGTGCCCGGTGGCAATTGTCCGGTTAACGAATTGGATGACGAAGAGCCAAACTCACCTTTGGCTGTTGATGCAGCGGAGGAGAACGATGCGGTAGTGGAAGAGATGGAAATGGAGAACGAGGAATATATTTCGTTCGTGGTGGAAGGGGAAGATACGACACGGTGGGACGAGGAAACCAACGTACCCGAAGATTGGACAACCATATCCATGAGCCGTCTGGGGGTTAACGATGGTTTAGATGCCCACTGGCAATATGATAGAGAGAAGGTGCAAGTTGGACAGATGTTTCACGACAAAGGGCACCTACAAGACGCGGTGAAGAGGTGGGCTTTTCTGCAGAAGCGGGAGTTCAGGGTGAATGTTTCAAATCGGACGACGTACGACGTGAAGTGCACAAAGCCCGGATGCCCTTGGAGAGTGCATGGTTACAAGCCACAACATGACAACTTATGGGTAGCTTCAAGGGTTGAGGAGCATACCTGTTTGTTGGACAATACCCCTTTGGTACATAGGAACTTGACGGCTGCATTCGTGGCACAAATGGTGTACTCGAAGGTTGTTAAAAAAACCTCACTGTCGCCGTTCACAATAATGCATGACGTGGAGAAAGAGTACGGGTATGAGATATCGTATGACAAGGCTTGGAGGGGTAAGCAGAAAGCACTGGAGATGAGATTTGGAAGTTACGAAGACTCATACCACAACCTTCCCCCACTTTTGGAGGTGTTGCAGGCCAGAAACCCGGGCACACATATGGCTATTCTCGATGAGGTTGCTGACAATGGGAAAAACGTCCTTCGTCGTGCATTTTGGTCATTTGGGTGCATGATAGAGGCCTTCCGAAATTGCATTCCGTTGTTGTGTGTTGATGGTACTTTTATGACAGGCAAGTATAGGGGAACAATTTTAACCGCAATCGGAGTCGACGCTGATAGATGGAGGCCCGAGACACACACCTTTCACCTAACAGTTGAAGAGATGATACCCACTCTACAGGATGTGTCTTTTTTGTTGGGTCTACCAATAGCGGGTGCAGCAGTTGGCCCGACACAGGTTCACGCTGGATGGGCGGATGATCTGTTGGCCAGTTTTGGTGGAGTGGTGGCTGCTCCGCTGCTTGATCTCACAGATGGGCATGGGCCCACGAGGAGTTGGTTGCACCAGTTCCACCAGGAGGAGTTCCCAGAGGACCAGGAGGACTGGGTAGTGCGCCGACACTTAGTCGCGTATCTACTGTGGCTGTTTGGGTGGGTGATGTTCACGGGAACTCACGCTGACTCCGTGGACAAGCACTTCATCCACTACGCGGAGCAGATCGCCGAGCTACCTGTTGAGGACATTCCGGAGTACAGTTGGGGGTCGGCAGTTCTTGCGTCGACGTACGCCGGTCTCTGCGATGCTTGCAACAGGAACAACAGGGGAAGTTCTCTGATAGGATGCCCTCTGCTTCTAATGTTATGGGCGCATGAGCGCTTTGACATTGGGAGGCCACAGCTAGAGTCGTACAAGGGGTACGGCGTCGATGAGATGTACAAGTCTGGATTTGAAGACATCGACGATCGTCCAACCATGGGATCGCTGTGGACACACCGCGAGGTAAATTGTACTTTGCAAGGGATTTTTCATAGCACCCTTTTTTTCTGCGCATGATCTAGAGTTACGGGAACTAATCATATTTTTCTTGCATTTGCAGCCGAGGTGGGTGAGCGGAACGACACGTCGCGTGTACGCACAGTTCGTGGCGGACTTCGATCAGCTTACGCCCGACCGTGTACGCTGGACCCCGTACACGCATCACGATGTCGTCGAGCGGGCACCGCACGGTCTGGCGCACCTCTGCACGCGTGACGTAGAGCTTTGGAGGACCACTTGTCACCTCGTGCTGGACGTGCACGTCGAGCCGTACCACGTGCAGAGGGTACGTAAACAGCTCGGCATGTACCAGGACTTCCCTCCGAGAGGTGGACGCTCATTAGCTGTTACCCTCCACAAGTAAGTACACGTCCGACAATGTTAATTTCACGTAGTGTGTTTTACCCCATTTCAAATGTTTCTTACGTGCTCACTACGCCCTACGCAGGTACACCCGGAAGGGACTCGGTCTATCCCACGAGGCGACCATTGTTCAGACGATCGCGCCAACGGTTGCGGAGTGGGAACATGCGGTTGAGCACTTGGTTCTCCAAACACCTCTAGACGACGGAGCTTCGTACGGACAGTACCTTCGTTGGTACCGTAGTGTTACGCGCTGAAGGTGTTTCCCGCCACAAGGGGAAACTTCTGTCCCTCACCAGGCGTCGATCACGGACACGTTTGCCCCACAGCCTCGAGCTGCGTTCAACTCAATGGTATGACGGTGCTTTCGTTGATTATCATTAAATGTGGAATACGTTCAATTGTTCTAACGCCCTTCCCAATTCGTTCGATAGGCCGAGTTTGTGGAACAGGTTCACACTGAGTCCAACACGTTGCTACAGAGAATGGAGACGAGGCCTCAGCACGTCAGGCAGGACGACGTGACGTCCGTCCTTCGCAGTTTCCGTTCACGGGCTGCGGCGCTCCTTCGTCGTGTCTCCTGTCGGAGCGCGGCTGATGTTGTGCAGCCCAGCAGGCGGGCAGGATCGCCACCACTACCACGACGCTCTAGTGTGGACCAGTTCCGCTCCTCTACTTCACGTCGCCACTACGACGACGCCGGTCCATCGCACGCTAGGCCTTCGCTTCAGGAGACATCGGTCCCCTTTCGCCCAGGGAGATCGTTTGACTTTGGGGTTCCGGCATCGAGTATGCCACCACCGCGGCCTCCGGTACAGCAGGTTTGCCTTGCTTAACATATAGTTCATATCGTACTCAACCTTCCTTTTATACCATTTCGTAACCTCCGCAACGTGAACAGCCACAGCAGGTGTACGATACGCATCCAGCTTCTGAGCCACCAGACTTTCCCTACCTGCCGACAAGTCACAACCTGGCGCCCACACCCAGTTGGGGACTCTACTGTACTCCGCGCGCCCCGGAGGCAGGTTACACACAGCACACAAGTAAGTATTGTTTACAACCAAGGCAACCATCGTCGTTCGCTTAATTCTCACGCGTACTTACTAACTATTATAGTGTGCCATCGTCTCTAATTTGCAACAGGTGATGACTACGGGTTTTCCCAGGGGCATTCTGCAGTTCCTGCTGTCTCTCCTCGAACACAGTTCGTGGACGATTTCTTTGCGCCGAATGCACCCGATGCGCAAGCTGGCGTAGACTACTGGTACGGTGCTCCTCCGGTCACGCAGCCTACGCAGCAAGAGGAGTTCATGCAGCCAGAGGATGCCACTCCACAGCAGACGGCACGACATAGGCACCCACCTGATCATTTGACCTATCCCACGGAGCAGATCAGACAACGTAAGAAGGGAGGGCCTAGCAAGCGTGCGAGAGGGGGACATTCTTGACTTGTAGCCTCGCCAATAGGCTACAAGTGCTACCTGTTTGTAATATTTACAGTTAGTAACTTTGAGTTACCTCTTCGTACGTAACTCTATTTGGTCGCCGCACTCATATGTTACGAAAACATTCCATGTCATTCGCTACATCTACTCAACGAAACAACGAAAAACTTTCGGCGCGTAACAGAGGGCTACGATTGGTCCCTACCAGTTTTTGGCCCGTGACAGACGTTTACGATACGTCGCTATCATCTTTCGGCGCGTGAAGGCGTCCGGACTCAGCTTTTGCCGATGCTTTGTTCGACACAATCATTCAATTTGCGCTGCTGCGTGAACGTGTTGTCAAATCCACGCTACTGGTGAACTCACGTTAGATGGATATGTGCCTCCTTCCTCCACTATATATTACATAGGTCCGAATACGCGCTCTTCATCCAATGGCCCGAGGAGGTGCTCATTTCAACCGGTCACAATTGAAGGAAAAAAAAGAGAGAGGTGAGGAAGAAGGAGAAGAGCCGCGAAGCGTTGTTGCTGTGCTTATTCGATCGCACGTTAGTACAATATCCCGACGTATGGTTATATTTTGTGTCGCATACTAGTGTAATTACCATGTATTTCAAATTTGTGAGTAGATCTGTAGCACTTAGATGCGGACCCTAGATTTTTTGCGAGTAGATCTATAGCACTGTGAGTAGATATGTTGAAATTTGTGAGTAGATATGTAGCACTTAGAAGTGTGAATAATTTTAGGCTAGATTTGTTGTGCACACGTTTGGTTTGTAGTAGTACTATATTTGACCGTACAATGAGAAGTATTAAGGGTGTTTACAATATTTGATAGTTGTTTTTTAAAACTGTAGGATGCCAAGGCGTGGAAAAGCTATCAACTCAAGGTAACATAAATCGTTTCTGTGATATTATGTGTTATTCGTTGTGCATGAAATGAGGAATCCTAGATTAACAGGTTAGGGTGTTTCATTTATTATTGACTTGTAGTTCTCGCCCGAAGACTGGAAATGCCTTCAACCCATTGCCTTTGCCTAGCAGTGTTCCAGTGCCCTTGTGCTGGTGCGGTGATCCTTGCAAGGTAGCCAAGTCTGATGAAGAGGAGACGTACATGCAGAGATACTGGATGTGTGCCAATTTTGAGTTTGAGCCAACACCTGAGATCCGCCGCATTAACTTAGTGGTGAGGAACTGATGTTTTGTAATAATTATTTGGTGTATTAAGTAGTCTTGAACAACTTATTTGGTTAGTAAACATTGCATTTGTTGTAGATCCCTCCACCGCTATGTGATTTTGAGCAGTGGATCGACACCGAGATCAAGCCGCAAAACAAGGAGCGGTTGGAGTACATGCGGCGATGGGATGCAGAGCGCAAGGAGAAGATAGAGCTGAGACACAAGAAGGAGGCCGCAGAAAAAGAGCACAAGGCTGAGGCGGATAGGAGGCGTGTTGCTGTGTACAGGGAGGAGCAGGAGCGGAAGCTTGAGCGTGCGCGGCGAGCGAAGGCAGCAATGGAGGAGAATCCCGATGCGCAGAGGAAGGGAAAGTGGTCTCGTTGCACTCAGTAGTATGCACGAGTTGGTAGTTGTATCGTCGTCGTGTTCAACTCTTGCACTACCTTCCTTCTAGTTCTAATCTAACCTTATCTATGTAACCACAATGGAACCAGGTATATTATGTTTAAATTGTACTACAACTTCTCCTTGTTTCGGTATGGTTATGGATGTGCTCAACATCAATTCTTAAAAAAAGTTTCTTCTCCGTTTCTAAAAACATGTTCTGTGAATTCGAAATTTTTTGAGTTCTCCGAAAACGATTTTCGGAATTTTCGAAAATAGACAGAACCAATTTTCGCTTCTGCAAATTTTTGGCCCTATCCGAAAGTGATTTTTGGAATTTCCCAAAATAACCGATAAACAAAATAAGGTTCTGTAAATTAATAAATTACAAATGAATATATCTAAAATTATTAAATTATAACTCCGATATGTTTATCCAAATATGCAGTTACAAATGTGTATGTCAGTTATAATAAATTATAATTATATTAACAACTTATAAATTACAATTAATCAATTATAAACAGTTCTCTCATTAATTCTTAACTAACAACTTAAAAACAATTCTTACCCAATTAAAAAAATTTCTGTACATTACTAAATTATAAATAGATATATCTAAAATTAATAAATTAAAAATCCAATGTGTTTCTCCAAACATTCAATTCAAAATAGGTATTAATCAATTATAACAAAATTATATTTACAAAAACTACTTACAAACTTAATTATGAAAACAACTTACAAATTATAAGTAATCAATTATAAATTATATGTCATTATTAATTAATAACAAGTTAAAAAACAACTTTTAAAAAAATAATTTGTACTAAAAAAAACTACACTTAACAAATAATAAGGCCGGCCGGCCCGGCCTGTCGAACGGCCGGCGTTCGACTGGTTCGGCGGGCCAGCCTGTCGAACGGCCGGCGTTCGACTGATCCGGCGGGCCGGCCTGTCGACATGCGCGTGACGACAGGGCCCAGTCGAACCGCGGCCGGTCGATCGGTCCGGCCTATTATCTTTCCACCGTTCGATTGGGTCCTATCGTCACGCGGTTGGCCAACTGGGGTGCATTTCGTCTCTCCGTGGGTCGACAGGCCGCTAGATTTGCGATTTTTTACACAAGCCCGCTAGATTTGCGATTTTCCATTTAAACAATATTATTTGTAAAAAAAATTCGCATGCATACATCCCTCTCCACTCAACTGAGCATCTCTCTCCCCTCACAGTAGTGGGTTGCAAGCATATATGGTTATTCTGTTTTTTAAATAATTCATTTTTAGTATTATTTATCCAATTTTCTAGTAAATTACTTAACCTGAAATCATTTCACTTATCTCGCTATCTTCCAGGCCGTACCTAAGGACTTATTTTACAAATTGCTACTGCTAAGGAAAAGAGTAAACTATATATATTGATCAAAATTACACAAGTAATACACCAGTAATTTTCATTAAGATTCGCATATGCTTGCTATGAGGGATTAGTCCAACCAAGGGCGGACCCAGGCCTTGGGTCACCGGCCACGGCCGGAGACCTCCGTCCCATTAAAAAATCACCTTCTACAAGTTAATTTTTACAGGATGGAAAGTTAATTTTTTATGAGACGGAAAAATTATTTGACATCCATAATCTTATATAATACCTATACTGCTGCACGAATACATCTCATCAGCAATCCTTATATATTATATAACTATGAACCGTTGTATTAGAAAACATATCCTATGCACATAAATTTTCTCGTGTACACACGTACACACCAACTAACAAATTTCATCAAAAAATCTAAAAAAATGTACAAGCACTTCCAATAGTATTACATTTATGTGTAAAGTTTTAACTTCAAATTCATTATATTTTAATCATAACAAAAAAATAAAATTCTGTTTTGAGAGTATAAATATGACAGAATTTTATTCTTTTTTTCTTTATATATAATAAATTTTAAAATAAAACTTCACACATAGATTTAATACTATTGAAATATTAAGGAGTTTCTTATAAGGTGTGTATCATTGTAGGCTAGCTCCTGAGCCCTTACAGAGGTGGAGGCGCGGTTTTTGAAGATTAGGCTGATTAGAGAGCGCCAGATGGAAAGAGGGAGAGAATAGGTGATGAAAGAGAGGATGACACGTGTGTCTATTGCTTACATGGATGCCATGTTAGCACGGGCTAACCAAGTCAATGTGTCACGCAACACCGTATAAACTAAATCGAACTGGTTTTGAGAGTTAAGAGATAGTCCGTATCTAGTTTTGTAGATGAGGGATGGAAGTTGAACTTAGGCTATCTAGGGAGATAATATGGACTTTTTTCTCATTTTAGGACTTGGCCATGGGCCGTTTGAGCGAGACAATACTCCGATATGCGTTGTCGCATCAGACGTATGACAAGAAGTATTATCACCCTTGAAAAAGACAAATACTCTAGTACTTCATACGAATATACGATTAGTAGTTTTAAAATGGTTCCTGAAACTTCACACAAATTTATTCCACATATTCAGATAATACTTCCATTTTGAGGGTTGCTTTAGAATGCAAGGTTAAAAAAATACAGAAATAAAAAAAATTCAGGAATAGGATGCCACGTGTCCTACGGGCAAAAAAAAGTTCACATGAATTTACAAAACATCTTGTTTGGTCATCCCATAGGAAAAACATAGAAACTCTAGATTTAAGCAAGAGAAAGTATGAGGTAAGATTTTTCCTTAAAAATCCTGTGAAATGATACATTCCATAGGAATTTTGAAGTAATTTCTTAGAGCTATTCTTTTGTTCCAAAAGATAACCTAGGGTTTTTTTTCCCCCTTCAATCCTTCGAAATTCCTCCAATTTTCATTTGTTTCAAAGGAGCCATGAAAAATCATGGTATTATCGGACTTTTGCACCTTGCAGCGGCTCAAAAATGCAAAGGAACAGCAAAAGCTAAGGCGGAAGTACCAAACGTTATGTTTATCATAAAAACACCTTATCGCAAAAGCATTCGCATATGAGCTTCTTAGATAATTCACGGCCTAAATATAAACCGCGAGCTGACAATAGCGTGTTTCCAAACGTACGGATTGACAATTTACTTGACAATGTCAATCAACTACAAATATATATACATTTGTTTAAAAGCACTTATGAATGGTGCAGATGTAAAGGGTAAATTCTACAGGATGTTAAAAGCCAGCTGCTTATGTTTGAAAGGAACTGGCAATGAGACCTGACTGTTATATTTACATGATAATCATATATACAAATTTTCTAAACCGAACCAATCATATGAACAACAGACTGTTTAATTGATGGTAACTATTTTCACAAGGATTAGCTGCAGTGCAGGATGAGGCTGATGAACAGGCAACAAGCTAAAGGGCGCGCAATGCAATCAATTTGAAAGTCAAGGTTAGAAGAGTGCATCTGGAGAGAAGGAGATGAAGTGGCGTTGCAATTTGGACCTAACTGAGGTCGATTTCAACACGCTCCGGGGTCCCCCTCTCGCTTTGCTGCGCAACGAGTTCGGTACCTAGCTGCCCTTTGTCCCCTGCACCAAACGCATAGAGCTTCCCTGAATCTGTCAGTGCAAATGTATGTGCGTTCCAATATATGGAGTTAGTAAGGCTGATCTGGGCAACCCTTTCATTTGTTCTTTTCAAAGAAGTCACCAACTCAGGGCTAAGAACATTAGTGTGCCTATTGTTACCCTGGAAAAAGAAAGAAAAACCTATACATCAGATTCAGAAGTAGAGATAGTAAAGAAAATGTTTATATTGATTCTAATTCGCAGAGAGAAATGGGAAGTTATAACAGGTATATGAGCAAATGCGTTTATATTTTTACTGAAGATTATCATTGTGAGTAAGGATGAGCTGATAGGTGGAGAGCAAAATAAAATGAAATTCACAATCTCTGGTTAATATACCCTCAATATTGTGACAGAAGGGCAGACATCACTGACCATACTCTGAGAAAACAACAACGGTGGATTGAAATACATACTGTGCTCTCATAGGTTTAATTGGTAAATTACATTTTTTTGTGTATCATTAACCAAAAATTATGGAACTGTGTAAAGAATCATACAGCATTGAGCATTGACAGCCTATTGTGAATATACAGACAGAATGAAAATATAACTCCATGTTTTTGTTAAATGACTTCAAGTATTCAAAACATGAAAACTAGTAGTGCCAAACCTCAGTTATAGTGTTATGGCCAAGACTTGATGATTCACCGCATCCAAACGAGTAAACATCACCTTTATCTGACACAACAAATGTGGTGTAATCTCCAGTTGCTACATGGACAGCCCTCACATTGATTAAGGACTCAACAACCTTTGGAACAGACTCGCATTCCTCATTACCGTGACCCAAGCAGCCATACCGCCCCCATCCCCAAGTGCAAACTCGTCCATCCTTGCCTACAACAGCAGCGTGCCAAGCACCAGCAGCAACCACCACTGGTTGTATATTCAAAGCTTGGAACTGCTCAATTATCCTTGGGTATTTCTCATCAGTTCGAGAACCATGGCCAAGTTTCCCACCTAAACCACAGCCAACAGAATAAACAGACCTGCAATAAAAATAGGACAAAAGCATTTGAATAGTTTTATCATATCTAAAACACGCTGGTGAATAGGCAAAAATAATCAAAACTTGCATACTGGTTCACCTGTCTATCAAAGCAAAAGACAAATTCATTGAAAATGTTAAAACAATTTTTCATATGTTATAATGGAATAAGAGAGATTGTTTTTTTTTCTTATTTTATCTGATTATACAAAACATTAAAACAATACAGTAGCCATACTACATGCAAATGTAATACTTACTTGACATTAGTTCACCTATTAGCTAATTGTTGTCAAATTAACCAAGGCTGAATAGTGAAGAGTGAGGCTAAATGCAAATAACATGTGTTTTGTTTATTAAAAAAAATAGTATGTCACTAAGCCATACTTCACAGCATTGACGACAAGTTCCGTGTTTGGGTGAAAAATCTTACATGCCACTTGGTTGGCATGCCAGAGCCAGGAGATAGCAGTAGCCTGCGGCAATCTGCACAACTGGAATGTTCTCAAGAGGGCCTGCTAGAAGATGAGGCTGAACATCATTTGGCTCTGTCTGATGACCAAGTTTCATGTCTTTCCCCCAAGAAAATGTATACACACGACCTTCCCGAGATAAAACTGCAGTAAAGAAGTTCCCGATTGCTGCCTGGACAATGTATATGTCCTTCAGTGATTCCACCATCTGTGGTGTGGTGACAACCCTAGAACCTTGAGCTGCATATTCCACTTCTCCAAATGAATCCTTTCCAAATGCATAGACCCTACCAGCATCACTAACAAGCATTGTCCGTCCTGCTCCTGCTGCCGCTTGAATAATTCTAATACCCTGCAATGATCTATACGAGCACCAACAGATGTTTAGCACTCTTTTAATCTACATTTGTGTCATTACTGAAGTTATGATAACTGTAGATTCTAGAAGCACCTGATAATCTGTGGCCTCCACTCCTCTTCTAAACTACCATGGCCAAGTTGACCAGAGCTGTTGGACCCAAATGTATACACTGCACCGCTTGTTGTCACAGCGATGCTGTGACCAGGTCCAGCAATTGCCTGAGATTTTTCCCTCCGGCAACATGCTTCACCTGCCATTATAAACCTAAGAACGAGCTTCCAACTCCCACCGCAGCGTTGCTTAAACAATTCTCTTTCTTGCTGAGTCATGGGTTTAAATATCGCCCGTTTCTGGCACATATCCAACGCTGCGAGTTCTGACATTGACAACTGAAAATCGGGAGGGAAATTGGCAGGCTTCCGGAAAAACGAGCATGTTGCCTATCGCAAGCACAAATTTCATCAGTGGCAATATCAATTCTACATTGGAGAGGAACAACAAAACACTACTTGCCTCCAAGTGAGCGAGGTCATCAGATTCCAGATTGCATGATGTGAGGACATGGAGGACAATTGACGGGTTTGCGGCCAAGGGGAATTCTCCAGGAGCAGAGTCGCCAAAGCAATGGCGCTGTGACCGCTGAAACGACTGCTGCAACGGGGAAACAAGGGCAAGAGCATCATCTATGATAAGGTGGAGGGGTAGAGAGGAGGAAGCTCCACTGCTCGTCGTGGCGTCCATCCGCCACGGCTGGAACTTGCACTGCCCTATGCTTTTATCTCAAACTTGTGGTGTTCCTGGCTCTCCAGAGTGAATTAAGTACAGGACCATTCTGCAGTGTGGAATGCATTAATGTAATCAAGACATGTAACCACAATCATTTTTTTTTTGAGGGGGAACCACAATCATCAATTGATAAGTAACTTCTCTAACAAGCTCATCAGCACACCTTAGTTTAGCACAATCAAACAATAATATTTTATATTATTCATCCGAATCAGAAATGTGGATGAGAAAGAATCCATCCAACACTTGTAAACAAACAATCAGAGCATATCAATAATTGAAAGTATTCCCAAAGTCAATGCAATCAAACAGAGCATATCACCCTGATCAAACAGACAGAGATGCCACATTCTTCTAGCATGTAAAGTGGCACTAAATCAGATGCAAAACAACCTCCACAAATCAAGGAAACAAAGGAAGAAAACAACTGAAATCTCAAAACAGTGCCCCCAAACGCAGTCAAGAACACTATTTGCCGGTTGTGAGGCTTGCACCAAGAAATGATTGATAGAGAACAGGAATATGTAAAATGGTAAAGGACAAGGAGCCACTTCCACCCCCTCACAAAACAAAGCATATTCCTCCCAACTCCACCCCCACAAAAGTCTACCTTTCTTATCCTATTCAACAATTATCAACAATATCCACAGTTAACCAGTACTATACACAAACAAGCAAGATTCCAACTGCATCATCGGCCGCAAAAGATCACACCCACTAACATCCTGCCAGTAAAGAAAGACCCCAATCCGAGTAAACAACGAAGGATCCACGCTAATCGCTCCGATTCTGATGAAAGATCACCAAAACTGAGATAAAAGTGTCATCTTTGAGCAGAGCACACCAATCCGAACAGACGATCATCAAGATCGCGATCATCGCCATGATCGGCTCCGATCATCCAAGCTGGCATCTAATTGATCGGCACAGAATCCCCCAACCAACCACCCGCAAGAAACCAAGAAATCCTCACCCGCAAATTCCCCCCTTGGTTCTTGGGCCAAAAACACAAGAATTGAATCCCCTCCTCTCCAGAAGCAAAGGATCAACGAACACGCACCAACGGGCGGGCGCAGGGTCGGCCAGCCAATCAATCGATCGGGAATTCTTGGGGGAGGTTGGAGAGGCGTGAATCTAACCGAGAAACGGGGGAAGAGAGAGAAAGGAGGGAGCAGGCGACGGACAGGGACGAGCCTCCCAATAATGATGATGTGCGTGCGTGGAGAAGGGAGAGGAGAGGACGTTGCTGTTTCGATTGGGTAACTGCGCGTATTTCTGCAGCTTTGCTTTCCCTTCCCCCTCCCTCCCTCTCTCCTCTCTCTCTCTCCTACTCTCCGCCCTCGTCGATCGGCTGGTTCTTGGTTGTCCGGGGGAGATGAGGTGTCGACGAAGAGGCGACGTCGAGGAGCAAATCGCAGCGGCCACCGAGGAATCTGCTCTTGGAATTACTGGAATGCCATCGATGCCCCTGACATGTGGGATATGGAAGGAGGTGCGGGGTCCATGGGGCCCACGTGTCGGTGGGTTGTGGCGATGTGCGAGGGGGTGGGTTTATCGTCGTGCTGTTGGGGTTGGGGGTCAATTACTTGCGAGCCGATTTGTTCGATGGCGTCAAGCAAACGTCCGCTGCAAAGAGTATTTTGTCACTGCTGGTTGTACACTTGTACTACTATTTTTTTTTCAATCGGGTAAGTTCTTTTTTACTCCTAAAACTATTTTTTTCACTGCTGGTTATACTACTCCGTCCGACCGTTCTAAACATTTTGACCGTAGCACGTAAAACAAAAAAACAACAGTTGGTTGAAAATTTATGTCCAATTTACCCTTGGCAATGATTTTGAAATGGAGTAGGGCTCTTTGAAAATTAGAATTATCAATATATGATAATAGAAAAAATATATGAATAGAACATCATGCTCGTTGGATTTGTACGGGATTTCGAAATTCGATACTGTTGCTTAATTGGCACATAGAAAAAATAAGACTTCAAGACATGGGAAGAAAAGGAGGTGAGACCTCATACTTATTTACCTCTAAAATTTCTTTACAATAGTCATTTCATAAAAATGTCAAAGGAATGGATAGGAATGTTTCAAATGGCTTCATAGGATTATTATTATCTTGTTTTTTCTTTGTTCTAAAGAGACTGAGAAAATAAAGTGAAGATGGAGGAAAGGCATGGATCCAAAATAGAAGTATCTAGAGTAGCGGTGAGCTTAGAATTTATATATTATTAATGAAAAGTGTGGTGTTGACATGTATTTTGAAATAAATGATTTGGTCAAAATTAATAATTATTTAAGAACGAAGGGAGTAATTTCTTGACATATTTTTGCAATTACATGGAAAAAGATGCACATGCACACTACATCTCACACCCGAGAATGCACTCTCTAAGAGACGCACCTCACGTGTATATAAATTTTTATTGATAGCGTAACCGCTTGTATGTAATATTTGTGGGCATCGGGATTGAAACCCTGTGAATGAAATCTTGCACTATGGCTCCACCACCACACAATTTAGTGCTTTCCCTTGGCCCTCCATCTTCATTCGCATTGAAAATAAGAAACCGCAGTTTAATCAAAACAGTTGAGATGTTAATTACTTCTTTCATCTCAAAATATATAACGTTGGTTAGGTAAAAATAAATGAACCAATGTCATATAAAAAGAAACAGAGCGAATACAAAATTTTGGTGGGTACATCATTCACAATTTTCTTGAAGAAATGTGGACAGTCCATTGAAAAGAAAAGAAGAACGGGTAGGCAGTCACATGCGGGAAGCCGATCAGAAGTGTTGCAAGAGCTTATTCTGGCTCATTTGCAATCTTCTTGTTTAAATTTCAGTACTTATATATTTTTTAAAATCCTAGTCAATCAGAACTCTCGAGCCTGAAAACTCAAGGCCTCAAGCCAGTGGAGTAATGGAAAGACCTGCTACTCCTGTTGAAGTTTAATTGATCAATTTAATTTGTTCTGCTGGGACCTGCTGGGTTTTCAGCATGAATTTCTCTTTCTAGAACCCTAGTCGCATCTTTTGAAAAACGGTTTTCGTAACTCATTTGAGAATACAAATGTTTGCATAAAAATCCTGTGAAGCTCCGTCAGATTTCCTAGTTCCAATTGGGGTTAAGCTCATTTCATTTCATTTCAGAAAAAAAAAGGAGGCTAAGTGACTACGATGCGCAATGAAGATATCACATTTATAATCAAATATGAATTTGAACATTGTTCATATGCAAACTGCGAATATTCGAAAACTCCAAAACAATATTAGCATACATTGCAATGGTCTCACTTCAAAAGATTAATGAAAACAGTTGGAGGCATTGCAAATAAGCAAAATGGGAAAAACAACTCGAACTCCATGAGACAATTTCCTTGTACTTTCTACAAAGCTAATAACAAATTGACTACTGTATGAATGATTGAATGTTTACAAGTTAGGCAACTTACAAACAAATATCAGTGTGTTTTCAATGTTGGCGTGAGTTTGAAAGAGGCAAATGTTACATGATCCACCTTTCCATTCTGTATCTATATAAACTAGACATTCTAGTGCTACCAAAATGTTTTGTACTGCTGGGAAGATCCTCAACATAATAGCTACTTGAAAACTTGTTGTCTATCTTGATGGGTTCCACTTTCTTTACAGGCCGAGGACCCAAAGTATTTAGATCTATGAGGGAACCATAATCTTGGCATGCCTCCATTACAGTATCATATGATTTTGCAGGAAGCTCAAGCCCTTGGTTGCAAGCCCTCATGTACATCTCATAGGCAAGCCTGGGTTTACCATCTTGTACAAGAGCTTCAATCAACATCTGATATGTAATTTCATTTGGCTCAATGCTCTGCACTTTCATCCTGTGGAACCATTCGAAAGCAAAGCCACCCCTATTGTTTCTCACGCATGCACTGATTATCGCATTGAACGTTACAACAGTTGGTTCTATCTTTGCTGACAGCATACCACAAAGAACAGAATCTACCATAGCATGGTTCCCCTTGCCAATGTAAATTGATACTAAGATTGTATACGCATGTAGGTTTGGCTTAACGCCTACCTTGCACATGTGTTCCCAAACTCGGAGTGCCTCATCATACAGCTTTCCCTTCTCAAGCGCACTCAGCAGCGCTCCGTAAGAGACTACATCTGGTGTCAACCCTTGATCTATCATTCTCTTAAATATATCCACTGCAGCAGATGTTTCAGCTGCTCTAGAACACGCAAGAAGGACGGCATTCCACTCTCTGCTTCCAGGCTTCAAGCCCTTCTCTTGCATCTTATCAAGCAACCTTACACCCCACCTCCAAATGCCCCTTCTCTTTGCAGCATTGAGTAGAATATTGAAATGTGACATGATCAGCTCATACGACAAGTTATTCGGTTTGGGGCCTTTGTCCAACAAATCCTCATAAATCTCAAGAGCTGCCCACCACTTCTTAGCCTTGCCCATCAGCCAAATCAGATGGTTGCACACGGACAAGCTGACCACACCATCACCACACTCACGGATCCTTTGGTACAGCTCCTTGGCAATGGTGTAATGCTCCTCACCTGTACATGCCCACACAAGCCGCTCGTAATCTCTCCTGTCCGGCTTCACCCCGGCTTCATCCATGCCAAGAAGAACCTTCAGCACCTCACCTACTGGATTGTCATCACCCACAAGAGACCGCCGCATCGCCATATAGCAGGCACGGACAGTCAGCTTCTCAAACTTGACAAATTCTCGGTCCCAATCTTCACGATTCCCCGACAATTCACCCTTGCTGTACATCTCCCTGAGCTTGGTGAAGAACTTGAGCGCTGCAAACGCGTCGCCAGCCTTCTTGTAGGCCGACATAACCGTCGAGTATGTCGCCGCGGTGGGCACCAGCCCACGGCCCTCGATGGTGGCAAACACCCTGAGGACCTCATCAATCTTGCCTTGCTCAACATGGATTGACATCAGAGTGTTGAATGTCACAATGTTTGGGGGAACCCCCTGTGCTTCCATGTCTGCAAGCACATCGTGGATCCTCCCAAATTCCCCACTGTTCTTCACCGCGCCCAGCAAGCAGTTGTACACGAACTGGTTGACGCCGCCGCCGCTCCCGCTTCCCCTCTTGAGGTGCTCCACGACGGCGAACGCGGCGTCGAGGCGCCTCTCCTTGCCCATCCCCCGGATCACCGAGGTGTACACCTGGAGCGGCAGGTGCTCGTCGCCACCGCCGCCGTCGTCCAGGAAGCCCTTCACCAGGGTCTCCACGTCGTCAGCCGTCCTGGCGTCGCGCAGCGCCGCGCCGACCGCGGCTACGTCGACGCCGCCTCCTCCCCTCGCCCTCCTCCCGCCGCCGTCAGCGCCGCCGACCGCGAACTGCGGGGGTCCTAGAACGGAACGCGTCACACTCCATTCACGGGCGATGATTGAGTACAGGGGTTCGGGAGTACCTCGGCGGCGAACCTGCGGCGGTGGGGGCGGAGCGACGAAGGGGGCTGGTGGTGGAGCGGGAGGTGGAGGTGCAGGGGCGGCGGCGGCGCGCGCGGGGAGTGGTGGCGGCGAGCGACGGCGGCGTGGAGGTGGGCGGCGGGGTGGAAGACGGCGAGGGAGGAGGCCATTGGGGAGTGGAGTGCGGCGTCAGGGGCGCTGGTGGCCGCTGAAAGAGGGGGGGCTATCTGCTGCTGCGGTGGCCACAAGTTTTTTCGCCGACTTGGCGTGCGGTGCGGCTGCGCAGCCTGCACGTTCTTCCTCTGTCTGCAGTAGCCGACAACGACAAAGTTTGCTTGTGTCTGGTCAAATTGGATGCGCGGCCATGTTGGAAGTAGTAATTGTGTCCATTCTTATGATTTTTTTTATGAGAGATGTGATATTTCCTCTATGAAAAATGTTAATTTATTGTTAACTAATTTTTACCTTGTTTAATTTTTAATTCTAGAATCGAGTAAAGGTTTATTTCTCAAGGTCTATCGGTAAGATTCTAGGTGGTGTTTGCTTGTCATGTACGAAAAGATAGCAAACTCATATAAATTCTGACAATCAAAATTCACTGCATGCATGCAGTTGCCAACTCGAATCACACATTGACATTAGAAGGGTTAAAAAGAAACATGACAAGGGATGACTTCTAATAGTTTGAAAAGTTGAGGGATAGGTTTTGCCAAGTTCAAAAATAGAGATATAATAATCAAACTATGTCAAGAGTTAACATATAAGAATAGACATTTTCATTTCAAATAAAATAATCATAAAACTACTATGAAATTCATGCATTTACTAGAGGTTTGCTCTATATTCACATTTGTCTACATGTGAGATCTTAGCCTACAGTATTTTCTATCCACTTTTATGTAGATTGCATGGTAGGCGCAATTTAAATAATATTTTTTTAAAAAAGCATAAATTTTTTCTTAGAGTTAATTTTACTGATGTGAAGACACTACCAAACTATGCGAGTGATTTCTAGGTCATTCTCCTATACACTCCATGATTTAGGGGGAAATGTCCTTCTATTTTGTCCAAAGTAGTACTCCTTTTGTTTCATATTATAAGTCTAGTCTTTTTGACTTTTTTCTTAGTCATTTTTTTTTAAATTTGGTCAAATTTATAAAAAAAAGTTAGTAACATCTAAAATACCATATTGGTTTTATTAAAACTAATATTTTGATATATTTTAATATATGTTTGTTTTGTGTTGAAAATATCCCTATATTTTTTATAAACTTAGTCAAACTTTTAAAAAATTGACTAGAAAAAAGAGTCTAAGCGACTTAAAATTTAAAACAGAGGGAGTATAATTTTAATTTACCCCAAACTGAAAATTGTTTCAGGCCTAAAATGGCTAGACAAACATAACCACTTCTACCCCCAATTGCACCTAGTTTTGACACACTAGCGCTGACTCCTGCCATATTAACGTCGGTGTGCCTCACTCCAATTTCCCTCTCCTATATCAAAAGGAGAGATTGATCTATAGTTGAATAAGGTTAGCATAAAAAAATAATATAAAGAAGAAACAAAAATGCTACTTTGATGAACCCTCACGTGTACAAAATCTTTCCTCGACACAATGGTTTAGGGGAAATGCCGAAGTTGATACATTTACTACAACATCTTTCCTCGAAGCTTATAATATGCATGAAACATTGCCAGGGATAACATGATGTTTCATTATATCTTTTTTTTTTGTCAATTGTCATATTTAATTTGTTGGTTATTTCTTAGAGTGGGCCCACAGATGAGGACACACCACCTATGTGTGCAAAGTACTTAAAATGCCCAAACAAGACAACCTTTGATGGTTTTATTGATGATACAAGTATAACATTGCAAATTGCAGCCTTTTGCGGATTAACTTCACGAGTAACTCCATTGAAGTATAAAAAAGAGAGACTTCACATATCGTTGACCGGAGAAGGTGTGACTTGAAACTGATGCATGAATTATCATACCTAGAATATTTAAAGATATTCTATTAGACCTATAATATGCCAGAGATGCAATTTTGACAAATTTCATTTGAAATTCGCGTGTCTTGAGACAGGTTAAAACAAGATTTAGCGGGACAATTTTAACGGAATTGAAAAAGTTAAAATTTCAAATGTATAATGCAAAAAAATTCGTATAAAGGGTATGATGTTGGTTTTTTTTAAAAAAAATTTAGGTGTGGGACCCAATCTATTGAGAATTTCCTTTGAAAAGGAGAAGGCTTCATGCGCAAAAAGATGATGAATTTTCAGCCAATTGGGCTCATTTGAGATGGAATTAATAAAATGTGTTGATGGACTTTACATTATGTTGTGATGAAATGTTGATGTTATGGACTTGAAATTGTTGTGTACTTGCGTTGATGAAAATATATTGTAAGTTGATCTGTCTTCAAAGTTAGGTTGTCCAAATGATCAAGGGTCATGCCACAGTTTTTCATTGTTTTTTCGCTATTTTTGCCCATCTTCCTTACATATTCTCATAGTTTTCACCACTTCCCAATCAATTTCTTCAGTTTTGCATTATTTCTTTTGCATTTTCCTACACTTTTCTACATTTACTAGATTGTCCTCGTGTCTCAAGCATTTATATTATGTGTTTCTTCTATTTCCAGCCCAAAAAATTCAATTAATTCAATTAATTAAATTAATCTCGTACAAAATTGAATGGATTCCAATTAATTAAATGAATGCGTTCCACTCTAAATTTGGAAGTTATCCAAAGTTCAAATTCAAATTTTGGTTTGCGAACTTCCTTTGAATTTTGTTTGAACCAAGATGATGTGGTAGCACTGTTCATGGTGTGATAATAACAATTTGCCATCCCACCATGAGTCACGCCTCGATTTCTTTTATCAGTGTCACCACATTGTTGGAAATATGTTTTTAGAGTTTATTTTAAAATTTAAATCAAGAAATGTTTAGAAAATAAACAAATCGTACTAACTCTAGTTAATTAAATTCTTAAAATACTTATCACATTTTGTTAACATGAATTCCATCCAATCCAAACAAAACAAATTACTATAGTCACTTCTTTTCTTCCAATTTCTAATGTGAGTGTAATCGGAGCAAAAATTGAACCAAAGCCCGTGAGGAGGCCGTGGCCCTTTTTTGTGTTTACACCCATATGTCAGAATCTTGAGCGTCAAACAACCCAGAAAAGCTCCTTAATCCAAATCCCTAATCCCCCACGCTAAACAAAAGCAGGGAATTTCAATTTCCCAGCAGGCAAGGCAGCCTCATCACTCAACCGATTACTATTTGATTTGATAATAATAATAATAAAACAAAAAGAAAAGAAAAGACAAGAAAAGAAAAGAAACCCTCTAAATAAAAGCATCAGATAGCCTCGCCTCTTTCCCCCCTCTTTCGATAAAGCCTCCGGAGGCCGGAGGGCGTCGACCACCACCACCAACCCCGCCTCCTCCCATGGCGTCCCTCGCCGCCTTCCACCCGGCCGCGCCCCACGCCGGGGCCCACCACCCGCGCCGCCCCAACCCGGCCACCGGCCTCCTCCGCCTCCGCCTCCTCCCCTCCCGCCGAAGGCCCCGCGCCGCCGTCCGCCTCGCGGTCTCCGCCTCCTCTGCGGGCGCGGGCGCCGCGTCTCCCTCCCCGGCCGCGGGGTGGGACCGGTCCGACGCGGCGTCGTCGCTGGAGCGGTGCCTGGCGGCGTCGGGGTCCGCCGCGCCGGCCTCGGCGCCCACGCGCGCCCCGCCGGCGATGAAGGGAGGGAAGCAGTACGGGTCGTTCGGCGCCGTCACGCTCGAGAGGAAGGTTGACCTCTCCAAGGGACGGAAGAAGATCACGCCCGAGGTAGAGTAGCTGGCTAATCATCATCCTTTCGGAGATAGGTTTAGGGAGTTTTGGGAGATAGATAAGATAGCCTTGTGTTGTTCATGCTCTATAGACTGATGAATTTCATGGTAGAAAGGTGGGGTTATCAATCTAAATTCGTTTTGAAACTGGATGGCTGGACTCGAAGGCCAAAATATAATGGATAAGGTTTGATGATGCAATGGCTCATGTGTTGGGTTTGTAGGAGATTATTCATGATGTGGGAGCAAAATAATATGCCCCCCTGAATTCGCTTCCAATAGAGTACTAGGGCCAATTACTATAGAAATTAATATTATACCCAAACTCATGTTATATATCTGAGTGATGTTGATCTGGTGGTAAGTAGGGATTCTTAGAACTAACGTTTGTCAAACTTCACCGAGTGCTTCATTTTCTTTGCTCTAGAAAAAAAATACTGCACCATTTTGTTTTTCTGAACTAGATGAAATTATCCTGTCATGTTGGGACAAGCTTGATGAGCTGTTAGCTTAATAAGTCAGTTCTGTATGCATATCTGTTTTACTTTGAAGGTGATTTAGTTGTAATTCCATCGTACCACCATATTAATTTGTGAGTTTGATGACTGGATTGTATATATTCATCATATGCCTCTTCTTTTAAAATGTTGCAGCTGGCAACAGGTGGTGGTGGTGGTGATATTGGGAAAAGGATTGGTCATGGTGGTGGTGATGGTGGAGATGACGATGGCGATGATGATGATTACTTCGATGATTTTGATGATGGCGACGAAGAAGAAGGTGGTATTTTTCGGAGACGAATTGTCATACAGGAGGTGAAATCCTAAATATTTATATTCAAATACATTAATTTCGAAATCCTGGAAAATATTGAAACCTATGTGCTGATTATTTCTTCTTTGATTGTACCAGCTTTTCAATAGAGAGTTTGTGGATGCTGTAATGCAAGAGTGGTGCAAAACGATGAGTAATTTGCCTGCTGGTCTCCGCCAAGCTTATGAGATGGTAAGATTTCATCTTTTGTTTCTCATGGCATACTACCAATGACTGAATTGCATTGACTGATCATGATATAATAATCTAGGGTTTGGTAAGTTCTGCCCAGATGGTGCGATACTTGGCGATATTTGCAAGGCCTACTCATTCTAGGTCCTTCTCACGAGCTCTTCCTGGATGGCTTTCCAGAGGTCTTGTTGGAAGGTAACAGTTAGATGTCCACACTTAGTTTCTTGTCTTCTACATTGTGTAAGTTTTTTGCATATAATTTTGTTGGCATTCATTCATATGCCTTCTCAGGCATAATTCATGTTGCAATAGGCATAAATTATCTTGTTGTACTATGATTAGATTGCTAATATTTTCTTGGTTGCACTTTTTGCTGCAAGGAATATACAGAAAGAAAAGAGATAACCTCACTATTTCTAGGTTTATTCATATACCTTTTTTGTTATAATGCCCCAACCACCTATTTTTTGAGAAGTTTCATTTACCAGTCCAAACTATGAAAATAATATTTTTGTATATACCACCGGAACAATGTTTCAGCTTGCTGATTGATGCCACATTGCACCAGCTGAACATCCATCTGGGGAATTAGTTTCCAAGGACCACATGTTGAAACATTAACCAGAGTGGGAAGCTCTGTGAAAGGCCAAAATGGAAGCCTTTTCCCTCTATACCATCTCCTTTCTATTCCACAGCTGTGACCGTAACTCATTGTTTCCTCCAAATTCCACATCTTGCTTGCCCTGTGCAACTCGACTGCCAGCTATTTCTCAGGTGGCACCCCTTAGAAGAATGCTGGCATGGATCCCATGTATAGCCGCCATATATGAAAAAAAATTGGGGTAATTTACCACAGTCAAGCAGTTCCAACCTTGCCTCAGCACCATCACCTGTGCCTATGTGCGAGGGCACAGAGGATGGTTTGGCACAATCAGAACAGGATTAGGGACAGTTGATCTCATTCGAAGTAGGGTGCACCTTGCCATCTGCACGTTTCTGTTATCCATGGCCTTGTGAAGTACTTGTTGATGCTATCCCACTTCTAGTTGCACCTTTCCATAGTACACCACTGACCACTATACATACCTCACCTCTGCCATGGCATGCGGAAGATAAGTAACATGCTGCAGATTCTGCTTAGTAGGGAAGCATTGATAGGATATATCTAGAATTTGTTGTGGAGGTGGGATAAAGCTTTCAGTTAGTACAGGCAGCATGAATACTACTGGCAACATGTGCAGTGGGCAACCTTAACATCTTAACTCAACCCTGCATGGTTTATTTGCCTAACTGGTGGAAAGTGCCATCAAGCAGAAGTTCTAGTCATTCCAGTGGTATACACAAATGTGTTTAGCGACCGCATATGCAAAAAGCAGCTAATTTCTAACGGTATGCGCAAAATTTGCTCTCATAAACTAATGAATCAGAGTGGAGGTTTATTTTAGTGTTTATACTTTTAACGTCAGTTCTGCAGTATTGTCTGTTCCTACGTATTCCTGGAAGTCTTGTGCTCATATTTTGTCTATAGTAGCCCCACAGTTTCTGTCTTAAATGATATGTAGTATTGTTGTTCAATATTTTACTGAACAAAAAGAATGGCAAGCAAAAACTATTGATAACAATAGATGTAGGGGTAAACCTTGATGTGCTCTTAGCTGTATATGCTCTTTGTTTTAAAGAAATCTTTTCTCATCATGTAATTGTTTATATCATTTTGATTTACTCCTGCTCATTGAATGGCCTTCATAGCTGAAACAAAAGAAGCTTATTTTAAACAAAAATTGGGGGAAAGGCCCAATATAACATATTTGGAATATGAAAGATAAACAAATATGTAGTAGCTTGGGTGGCACTGTAACTTATTCGAAGATGGTAGGTGACACCTAAGCTCTCTTTACCTCATTTTGTTTTTGAGGGAGGGGTGTTTTAGGCTGGCAGTAGGAATGGTGATTTAGTTATTTGGACTTATAATGCAAGCCAGAATGCAAAGTTGAGATGTTCCCCTCCTTTATTAGAGAAGCGTGTTCATGAATACTGTCTCATGGAGTGCTTTTTCTTCTTATTTGAATTTATGATTGAAATGATTGAAGTTGGTCACCATTATTTGATTTATCACTTAGCTTGTAGGTTTACTGAATTTAAAACCAAACTGTAACATATATGGTCATCTGTAAAATGATTATTTCTTGTTTTTGGTACCTTAAGAAATCTTAACTTCCAACTTTGTATCAAGCTTAGCTTGTATTTCAGTAGTTTGTGAACTCCATCAAACAACGGTTGCATTTCGTTGGCCACGCTTACTCAATAAATGCTTGGTTAAATATGAATGGAGATGTCTTGGTTGTAAATCTGGCATATTCCATTGTTGATTTTCATAACACCAGTTTAAATTGTCTTGTGTTCTGTTAAAATGCAGAACGCTTGCAGATCCATCATTCCCACATAAGATAGCTTTTGAGTTCATGGCTACCTTTTTCTCATCTGTTTGGTGGGAGATGAACATACGTAAGGAGAGGTATGTTGTACATTATCTGCGATCTCCTATTCAACAGTTTAATTTTTACCAATTCTTCTAACTCTGAGAAATCAGGTTTGAGCAAGAATGGGATTTGGCTGTCGTCAATGCTCTGACTGCATCTTGTTGTAATGTGATGGTTCTTGGGCTTCTGGCACCATGCCGCTCATATGGGAGCACATCCCGATTTGATTTCCAGAATGCAATTGAGAAACTTCCCAACAACATTTTTGAGAAGAGTTATCCTTTGAGACAGTTTGATCTACAAAAACGAATTAGTGCTTTCTTTTACAAAGCGGCGGAGCTTAGCTTGGTAGGGGTAGTTGCTGGCTCTATTCAAGGTGGTCTCTCAAAAGCCTTATCTGCAAGAAAGGAAAGGAGGTGGGTTCATCACAGTTTTAATTCATATAGTCATAAGAAAAGATTCTTCTAAGCTTTTCTGATCTAATCATTCTGGAATTTAACCTTTGGGTCTTTGTTTTGCTAATCTTATATATAGGTTATCGGTAACCATTCCTTCTGTCAGCACAAATGCCCTTGGCTATGGAGCCTTCCTAGGACTATATGCAAACTTGCGGTATCAACTATTGTGTGGACTGGATCAGTATATGGTCAGGCGATTTGATGTTCTTGGTGTGGCAATCTTCTTCAGCACAGCACTAAGGTAAATATCCCACCGATAATGTACTTTGTTATGCATAAAGGCAGAAACTTGGTTTTCTGAGATTAAACCATTGTTGGTGCATGCGATATCACAGTTGGTGCACATATTGTCTGTATCAATTTAATTTCATGGGTTGTTAATATGTTCTAATTGATTTTTTTCACCTTTTCATCTTGGGCTGTGAAAGTGGACAGCAACCTTATCAATCATTGAGATCTAGGCACTTACGTAAATGGTTATTTCTGATATCTGTATTATCTAGAACCAAGATTAAGTAGCAATTTGCAATGGTAGGGCCATAGAAACATGGGTTTCCTAGAGTTTTGGAGTTCACTCTATTGGCATAACATACCGTTTTAGATAAGAACTCTTCAAAAAATTTCATCAAGTATGAACCTTTCGGTACCTGTTGTTGGGCCTGTGGCTCTCTCCTGCCTGTTACAGATGAGTAACAGGAAATCATTGCCAGTTGGCTATCAAAATTGAAATAGGAAGGTTTGCATTTATCTGATGATGACCAGGAAGTTCATGTCCAGTTCCAGCAGATAATCACAGTTACTGTGTTCATGTAAAGTATATTTTTTTTGCAAATTTAAATTTAATAAATCCTAAACATGCAGTTTGATTAGCGGGTAACTGCTCGATTTTAGTTCTCGCAGCACTAGATCTGATTTGCTTCATAGTATATGGTTTTAGGTTTATGCCTTTGAAATTTAGACATTGTTAACTGTCCCCTGATATATGTACTATTCTTGTAGTGAGAAATGCTTGTCGAGTTGCTTTATTTAGTGATATATCGTATGCTCATGACCGTCCACAGTTGGGTTGTGGTTAGAGTTCATAATTATGGATATGACTGTGGCTGCATAGAGACTATGTGAACTTTTCAGCAGTGCTTTGTTTGTACGGTGAGTTGTTGACTAAAAGTTGTATAGGAGCTTTGCTGCAGTTTAATTGCGTATGCTAGATGATTAGATCTTAATTATATTATAATTCACTTTAATTTTAGGAGTTGCATATTTCTGTAATAATTGCTTTCTTTAATAATTCCATCGGTTCACTCTATTTCTATTGCCTGTGTTCCAGTCTTCCAGAAGTGTTTTAATTGCATTTTATGGGGGCCACACTCTTGTCACTAAGCCTGGTGCCATTTGTACTGCAGATGGACGAATATTCAGATTGGTGAATCATCGAGACGCACATGGCTTGGGGAGGAAGCTGATCCACAGTACTCGGATCGGCTGCTGAGAGCATACAAAAGGCCAGTCGAGGTTGCTGGAGACCAACAAGATTCAAGGTGGTTTATATCGAAGGATGCAATTGTATCTGGCCTTGGTCTTCTCGGCATCAAGCAAGGTGGAACCGAAGCTGCATTGTCCAAGCCTCGCAGGAAGAGAGTTGTCCGAAAGAAAGTCGCCTCAACCTGAATTTAGTGGATTTTGTCTAATGCTGGAACAATTTTGCTTTAGTTCCACTACACCGTATTGAGTTCTACCCAGCAAGGCGAATGAGGAAAACGGTAGTTGGCAGCCAGCCTTGCAGTCTATCGTGGAAGGCATCGAAGCGGTGGTGGTCATAACCGGGAGGGGTGGTTCAGAACTGCAGGCCCTTTACCATTTTGTATCTCTTTTTTTTTTCTCGCTTTGTGATAAGAATTGACATCCCAATTTCTTGTACTGTTGTGAGCCAAGTAGACTCGGCATAGTTGTAGACCTGGAGATTGTTAAAGATACAGTCGTTAATATGAGCAAAACCATTCCATTTTTGATTTAGGTCATGTAGTTGCCCCATGTATTGCTTGTAGCGTTACAGAGCTGGATGCCTCTTTATCATCAGATTCAAATGGTGTATCCTGGAAGCGTTATGGGCTTTATAGCCGTCAGTTTTAACTGATATTTGCTGTAAAATGTACTTGCTTGTTGTGTCAGTTGTATTAGTCTACAGCATCATCGACGAGCGAAGTGGAAATTTTTTTATTACTACTTACTAAATTTAGGGGATATTTGGTCGATGATTAACATGGTCAAACCTCACATTAGGCAAGGTGTAGGTTGTCACCGCATCTTAGGCAAAGCTTAACTAAGAAATTCTGTCTTTGAAAATTAGGGCCTGTTTGGTAGGGGCTCTTGATTCTGTAATTCTGGGATTCTAGATTCTGATTCTCCTGAATCAGATACTGGAGTGAATCAGAATCACTACGATTAGGCGTTTGGCTAGAAACATTGAATTAGGATTCTGAGGGAGGGGACTTTCAGTTAATTTCTCTATAATACCCTTGTCATACAACAGAAGTGATTATATAAATTAGATAAAACTTAATGTAATAGTAATAATTAGTACAAGTACTTAAAAATTAAAAATAATAGTAGTACAGTCCACTGAAATATCGAGTTCTCGCAAAATATCATGGTAGCATACTTCTAAGGAGAGTTGTTACAAAATAATAATATGCTAACAAAGTTCATATGCATCGAGCTCATCTAGATAGCCATAATGTACTTGCTAGGTCATCGCGGAATGTATCCATAGATGTATCACTAGATTGTGAAGTAGATGTATCTGATGCATTTTGGGAGATGACGTATTTGGCATATCTTGCAGGTATAGTTGGCACATAATTTGGATCTCGATCACATCCACGAAAATACTTGTCATTTGCACAATTCTGTCGTATGAAGTTGTGAAGACACATGGCGGCTGCAACGATCATTTCTTGCTTCTTCATTGGATAAGTAGGCATTTTTAAAAGGATTCGCCATTTCATCTTCCATACACCAAAAGTGCGCTCAACAACATTGCGTATACTTGAGTGAAGATGGTTGAAGTACTCTTGCTCACCATTTGGTGGAGGGCCTTTTCTCCATTCAGGAACATGGTATCTTTGACCCTTGTATGGTGCCATATACCCTGGCCTATTTGGGTAGCCAGCATCAACAAGATAATATTTACCTATAATATATGCATCAATGTCAATGTTGTATGTATAACAAAGAAAAAGAATATGGCCACATGAAAGCAATATACCTTGTGGAGAATGAGGAAATATATCTCTGTCAACATCTAATGCATGATAAAGAACACTGGTGTCATGCATAGATCCTGGTTGTCCAATAGAAGCATATGTAAAGCGCATGTCGAAGTCAACCACGGCCATCATATTTTGAGTGGGACTCTTGTGTCTTCCAATGTATCTAATATAATTTTTATGAGGTGGGTTTGCTATGATATGAGACCCATCAATGACACCAATGCAATTTTTGAAATGTGGCCATAGTCTTTTGTCATCCTTAATCCTACAATGAGATCTTCGAAAGTTTGGATCTTTTGGACATATGTAATCCTTGCACATACTAACCACACTTAATAATACCTCCTCAAATTTTCTACTAATTGTTTCACCAGAATGCTTGAACCTGTTTTGAACCCTTCTGTTTGACTCACCACCTCCTAGTATGTATAGAAAAATAGCAACTGATTCCATAGAGCTCATGTGATTTGTTGATTTGAGTCCGTAGGTACTCACCAATAAGTCATGCAATTTATAAAATAGCTCACTGTTCATACGAAACATATGATGACTCTCACCTGGAGTCCTAAGAGTCTCTTGTACCCATGCATATCCACTTAGCTGCGATGTTCTCGGTTCATTTTTATCATAATAGGTCATGTAGTACTGACCAAGTAAGCAAGCAGCTGCAAAAGAAGTGGCTTGTAAAGCTTGGTGATGGCGTAAAATCATCACATTCAAATCATTCTCTTCCTCTACATCAGTTTCATCACTTGTTTCTGAAGCCTCACTTTCATTGGATTCACTGGACGACATCTGAAATATGTACAAAAAATTGTTAAAGCATTGGTTACATTGTACATAATACACATGGTCAGTACAAACCACAAATTAAAAGGAAATAATTCATGGGTACAACCCACACATGAAAGGAATAATAATTGATGAGTACAACCCACACATGAAAGGAATAATAATTCATGGATACAAACCACATACATGAATGAAAATTGTCCAAGGGTATAGAACACACATCAATGAAAAATTGTTGAAGGATACATAACACACGTGAATGAAAAATTGTTCAAGCATACATAACAAACATAGCACTGCAAACATCCACTACTTGTGATTTTTTGATGCCTTTGCTTCATGTTTCATGGTGAGCCATGCAAACCTCTCTTCTGGACTATCCAATGTCATGAACATTTCCCTCTTAGATTTTTTAGTGAAAATCTCAGAGGCAATAAAATGCTCCTTGGTACCAAAAGTAGCACCACATTCTTTCACTAAGGTCATGACATCTTTGATAGAACACCCTGATGTATCCTCCCTCCTAACAAGAGACTCAACAGATGCCTCTGATTTCTCCTGGTTGTCGACAAAGTGAGTCATTTGTTCATAGAACCATTGTCCACCACTAGTCTTTGGTTTCTTCACATCCTTACCAACGGCTTTCTTCCCTCTTTTGGCAGGAGGAGAGAAATCTTCATCAGCACTGTCGTTGTCATCACCATCATTCACGTCTTGTATGTCATCAACATTGATAGTGCTAGTAGGTTGGGTCGAACTTTCAGGTATATTACCCCTAGCGGGGTTCCAGTGATCATTTCCTGTGTTGCGAAGGTCTTCAAAAATATGTTGGAGTAAATCTTCATTTTGAAGCCCCCTTAACTTGAACTTCATACAGCCCGGCAAAGCCTAAGGAGACAAAAAAAAGGTTAGATGTTGTCCACATATCATAGGGAAAATATTTACAGAACATGGACAAAAAATATCAATTTACCTTCTTTGCTTTTGCCCACCAATCATCAGAAGCAACAATTGTACCCCTACCTTGATCCCAACCTAATCCGGTCTCCCTAGCGATCAGTTTCTTCCATAGATTGTAATCAAGTTTTAGCTTGGCCCATTTATTCTTGAACTGCAACTTTTGATATTGCAGGCCAGTCTTCTCTTCAAATTTGGCGATTACATTGGCATAACCGACTTTATTCAAATGGGTACCGGAGCGATTTCCACCCCTAACTTGCTCCAAAAACAACTCACAAACTATCCTAGTGTTCTCATCGGACCAGTCAGCATTATCTACCGTAGATGTAGACATCTCAGATCTGAAAAACAAAATTATGTAAAGGTATAATAATGGGTTTATTTGGTACCAAATGCACAACCTAATTCACCATATATGCACAACCACATACATAACAAAGTATTCTAGCATTTTTACAGCTTAATGTTTTCAGAGCATTCATATGAATATGTCCATTTTTATCTTATCATTCACCATATACTTTGATAGAATACCAACCATATCACATATATATGAGAAAAGAGAAAGGAGAGGAACCAGTACCTGTGCAGCAGGAGAGGCATGGAGGGAGGCGGGGTCAACAGCAGGAGTGGCAGGGAGGGAGGCCGGAGTGCAGCAGGAGAGGCAGGGAGGGAGGCCAGAGTTGGCGCTGGCGGCAAGCCTGAGGGAGTCGGCGTCCCGCGTCGGCACCGCCCTAACCTGGCGGCCGGGATGTTAGTCGGCGTCGGCGGCGCGCACAGGCGGCGTGGCTGGGGGAGAGGCCGGGAGGGAGGCGGCGAAGCGGCGGCCCGGCGGCGTGGTTGGGGGAGAGGCCGGGAGGGAGGTTGGATGCGTCGGCCCGCCGGAGTCGATGGGGGAGAGGCCAGCGGATCTGGGGCGTCGACGGCGGAACGAGGTCGCCGGAGTCGCTGGGGAGCTGCCGGAGTCGCTGGGGAGCTACCGGAGTCCGGATCCGCCGGTGCAGCTCGGGGGAGAGCTCAGAGCGCCTGCGCCGCCGCCCTAGCGAGAAACCCTAGCCATGGGAGAGGCGCACCTGCGGGAGTGGGTATGGGGTTCTCGGGCTTGCGAGGGGGGAGGAGCGCATCTGGCTGAAGGGGTAGGGGGTATACCAGTGGCAGTGGTGGGTAATTTTGTCGAAAAGAAGGGGTATTTTTCTATTTCGTTGGTTGGATTCCGGTGGGAAACTGGTTTTTCGCCGATTCTCCTCTGCTGTGCATTTTCTTCGAATCGTTCCGCCTGATTCGGTCGTGAAACACTACGAGAAAAAGCCCGTTTGGCTAGCTCCGAGTGATTCTTGGAGGAATCACTTTACAGAATCCCATCTAAACGGGGCCTTAGTATGGCTAGCCATAAGCCCACATCAATGGTATGAACTAAACAACCTAAGAAATTGTGATGTGCCTAAGGTTTAGCTTGGCAAGTTGATGCGTCTAACCAAATAATACTCCATTTTGACCACAAGTCAAGAGGGAGTCCACCCTTAATACCCCACGTGTGTTATGAACTAAATCAGACAGATGTTTAAGATGCAATTTGACTAAAATTTAAAATCTTAAATCCCTAATACTATTGAAATTTGATACGTAAAAATAACATGAACAGATTTGTCACATAGGTTATTTCCAATAATTTTTATTAATCTATGTTCGAAAAATATTACTGACAAAATAAGTGAACGAAAGAATATTTTATTTTCTTTCATGTTTCAATCATGTGCCTCATCATATAAATTTGGAATTTAGTTAAGTCCGATTTATCCCCCTCAACTATCTCAAAATTATGATTTACCCCTCTTTTAGCTACAAAATCAAACACTCTGTATAGATAACAATATAAACAACCTTGCAGAGTAGCCAAATCACCCCATTCTAAATAAGGGTTAATTTCATCCATGCCATTACAAATATATCATTTCAGATAAATGCCATTACAATTCGTCTATTCGTAACCGTGCCATTGAAATTTTACAAAATTATAATCGTGCCACTGCCGTCTCGTTTCCATCCATCTCCTTCTTTTTTCTGTTTTCTTCCGTTTTTTCTCCCGTCTTCTTCCCTTGAGCTATCGATTTCTCCCGGGGGACTATGGCGTCTCGTGCGCCGTGTCGGCTGGTGGACCTGGAGGCCTGGGCGGCACGTTTCAGCATAGGCCTGGGCGGAGGCCTGGGCGCGACGGCGGCGGCCTCGGCGTGGCTTCGACGTGGGCGCAGTGGCCTCCGTGCTGGCACAGCGTGGGCGGCGGTGGACGGCGTCGCCATCGACAGTGCTCAGCGAGGCCGTGCAACGGCGTGACGCAGGCACGGTGGGCGGCACCTTGGCGCTGCTTCGGCGCAAGCGCGGCGGACCGAGGGCGGCGTGGCACTGTAGCCTGGTCGGCGCTCGACCTTGCTAAATGCCACCGGAGATAACCCGGCCGACCTCATGCGTCACGCCCACGACGCCGTCGTCTCCCGCCGCTCCATCGACTCTGACACCGGGCAGGAGACCAAGTCGACGTTGGCACGCCCTGCTCCCCTCTTCCTCTCGTTGCTTGTCTTGGGAAAGCTCTCCTCAAGCGACTCCATGTAGGCTGAGAAGAAGCAACTCCATGTCACCGCCTTCCTCCGTCGATGATGCATCGGGATCAAACGCCACCAGGTCCGCCTCCTCCTCGACGATGGTGATGACCCGCGGGTCCAGCCTGACGCCGCGAACGTGTCGCGTAGGCGGGCTCTGCGAGGAACCACGCCGCGTAGCGAGTTAGCAGCCCCAAACGAGTTCTCGCGTCGAACACCTGGCGGATTCACTATTCATCGTCTTCTACCTCCAGCCATCGTGAGTTTGAGTGAAATTCGCTGACAGTGTCGCCCTCGTGAAGGTCAAGCGCATCGAGGTCGAGCTCCGCGAGGTCCCCGGAGTGGTGCATGGCGCAGAAGCGGAAGGGCACGCCCATGAGTCGCGCGAACTTCTCCATGCGCTGCCCGATCTCCCGCATGACGCGCTGCACCGCCGCGTGGGCGCGGACTGCGCGGCAGACAGCACGGTGGTGATCGACAGGTGCGGCGTCTTGTCGGCAGACCGCGTGGCCAGCATCTCCAGCAGCATCGGTCATTGTGTGCAGAATATGTTGCTCAGGTCGAGGATGTGGAACCGTTGCGTCTCCGACGACGCCGCGGCGGCGACCTCCAGGAAGGACTCGAGGAGAGCTCGTTGAGCATCCACATGAGCTGCTGCACGCGCTGGCTGTCGCGCGCGGCCACCGAGCGCACGCACTCCAGCAGCAGCTGGCTGGCCCACCTCCCGCCACTGCCACGGCGGCTGAGCTCAAGGGAAGAAGACGGGAGAAAACGAAAAAAAGAAGGAGATGGATGGAAACGAGACGGCAGTGGCACGATTATAATTTTGTAAAATTTCAATGGCACGAGTACGAATAGACGAATTGTAATGGCATTTATCTGAAATGACATATTTGTAATGGCATGGATTAAATTAACCCAAATAACTTCTAATAAAGAGCGGTTCTCAATCCTACATGACACACTCATGACAATATAGTCAGTAAACTAGTAAACTATTAAAGAAAACGCTTGAAAATGAATATAGTCAGTAAACTATTTTACTATTAAAGGAAACTCTTGAAAACAAATCTAGTTGACTCACATGTTAGTCTAAAATATTTCTTCAATAAATTTTGAACTTACCGGATTTCATGTGTTCTATTATAACACTCCGTGTATGTGGATATTTTGTATGAGACAAATATGGCGACTTCTAAAAGGGCCTTCAATTAATATAAAGAAAGATGTGTACTCAAAATCTGGATCCACACAAAACATAGACTGAATAAAAGCTTTTGCTTGCTCCGCAAAAGAAAAAGAACAAGCCTCGTCAAGAAAGTGTTTTAGCATGCCAGTAATTAGCTTTAGTATCTTAGTGGAACAGAATAACCATGATGTTAGTGACAAATTTTCTAACAAAAGCTTAACGATCGACAAGAAGGCTATTGGCCACAAAAGTAGTATATGTGTCAGAGTTATTCAGCTGTTGGACACAATTATGGCTGTTGGTGAAAGCTGCAGATATTGTACACCACGAATCCTTTACAAACCTGCCCAGGTTCATCATACAATCCCTTCAATAAAAGGTTTATTATATAAAATGAACATTAACTAAATATAGCTTAAGGTATAAAATCAGTACAACTACAAAATAAATATAAACTCTAAATGTTACATGTACAAATAAAGCTAATTTTATAAACATTAAATCAACAAATCTGATCCTGTTTTCTAATTAATTTCTACCCATGTATTTCATCTGTCAGCACGTTTGCTTTCTCAAGATTGTCATAGTGGAAGAACTCTTGAGATCCATGTTCTACTTGTGCATAATTAGGAAATAAAGTACTTAGAATTGAAATAAGAAGGCAGTGGTGAGTATAAAAAAATAGAAGAATAGAAACCTAGAAAGGACGATGGATAAAGTTTATTTTTATGAACATTGATTTTGTTAAAAATATATAGATTGGTTACTCAACCTACTTTTAACTATTTGCACAAGCTAGAACCTTCCACAAACATAAGTTTAAATTCAGAAACCAAGTAGTAAATGATCACATTTTCTTTAATTTGTAGAGGGGTACCCATGATAACTTTAGCTTTGTTTCCTCTACCTAGGCCCAGCTAATTAAAGAATAGAGCTACTTTCCATTGTTTTTACTCTTACACCTTCTCTTAACATAGTCCAAAACTATGTTGTTGCAAGGAGGATACGCCCATTATTGGCTGCTATTCTGGGATATACTACCCAACCTTAGCAAACCAGATATATGAATTGCTCAAATCCATATATGTAATGGCAGAGCCAGGCTAGCTCGTCGGCCCATGCGTAATAAGATTTTGCTTGCAAATACTTAACATAGTTAGATTTATCCGGCTCTAAAAATTAGGCTTTTAGGCTACTTGATAAACACGCTTCACTCAACCTATCCAATTTTTTTACTGTTCTTAACGCGCTGAGGTACATAGTAAGGAAGCAGGTGAAAACAGTTATTAACCTTTTCTTATAAACCATATGCACATGATCTTGCCTTAATTACACATCCGGTTGGATTTAGAGGTCGGGTTTTACCCTTTTTTTAAAAAAAGAACTGAAACACACAGTCAACCATAAAATGTGTCTGGACATCCCCTTGTCCAATTCCTAGCACAATGACTAATTTCCAGCATTTTTTAAAAAATAAGTTTCAGGAAGATTATAGTTATAACACCTATTAGCTGCAAATCATTTTCTAAAAAATAGGACATCAACATGATCAAAGTATCAGTGGATTCCTGATTAACATGTAAATGATTATATTTCTCCCATGATTTCCAATACATGATATCAAAATCCATAGTAATATTGCAAAGTGAGCATAGCTGATCAACTGGTTAGATTTCTTGTGGTGGAACTAACCCACTGGGGTTTAAATCTTAGATTTGACAAAATGCTCGCATTTACGGCTAATTATTTTTTTAGTGATAGGCGACATATCCAGTCTTTCAAAGGTGCTCATAGGGTAGGGTGTGTGTCGTGGGCGCCTGCATTTGTACTATATTTTTCCAAAAAAAAATCCATAGTAATATTGAAACCAGAAATCCTAATAAAACCATTGCTCCCTCCACCCTTTATTTTCTTCCTTTTCTCCTCCTCTTGTTTTCTTTTCCTTTTCCTTTTTTTCCTCTTCTTCTCTTTTGTTCCACTTCTTTTCCTTTTCTCTGCTCCTGGTATTAGCTGCACGTGCTCCTCCCTATTGGCCTCCTCCCCTTCTTTCTTCTTATGCTTGGGCATGCAATTTTATCCGCTCTTAGGTATCCACTGTTCCACATATATTTGACTAGAAGTGCACTTCCTCTCCTGTACTAGTTTGTGCAAGATAGAAAAATGTAGCGCTCATTTGGTTCTCTATCTTAATTACCAATTTATTTGGCACTACCAATCTTTTGGTAGGACAGTGTTAGCTATCATTTTCGAAAATAATTCAAATCTTTTGGTAGGACAATGTTAGCTAAATTTTAATAGCTCAACTAGTTAGCTAAATGTTATTTTCAAAAATGGGCCATTGAATCCGGGGAGAAAGTTTCACCATAAAGAACCTAACTAGTTGAGCTATGTTCATTGTGCATAAGCTCATATTCCTAACAATAAAAATAAAATCTTAAGAATCAAGGGTTTGAGATTTATTTTGTACTCGTAGGAAAGACGAAAGGAAAAGAGAAAAAGAAAAAGGAAAAGAAGAAAGGGAAAAACATTAGAGGAAAATGGAAAAGGAGGAAAAGGAAAAGGGAAAAGAGAAAACAAGAAGAAACAAGGAAAAAGATATTAATAGAAATAAAATTTGTGGGAAATCATCAGAAAAATGACAACAATGTTTTAAATAATTAATTAGTCAAACTAAAACTATTGTTTTGAAATTTTTGTTAAGCCAGAACTAAATGAACTGAACAGTATTTTTATGATGTGGCAAAGCTGGAACTTAGAAAATCAAGATATGATGGACGGTACCTTTAGAGAAAAAACATGGTATCGACCGTGACGACCGTGGCCTTGGAATATGTAGGGTAAAAGTATTAATACGTACCTACTTCCTTCGTCCTAAAATATACTAGATTGGACAAAATCTGACCGTCCAGATTCCATGTTGAGACGGAGGGAGTAACACTTTTCTGCGCTCAAGTAGTATGAGTACTTCCTCTGTCCACAACATAAGCACTTTTAGGTTTGTCCTAGCTAAACCTTTTTAATTTTGACTTACAACAGCAAAAACTTAATGTAAAAATGATGTTACTAAATTCATAAAGAATATAATATGTAAGTCATTTCATTTGAAACAATTTATCTTTATCAATATTATTGGTTAAAGTATCATATTGGAGACCATGTCGATATGCTAAAGTGGTTACATCTGTATACGGAAGGAGAATTTGATAAGACTTATTGTCGCTTCTCTGCGGCTGACTTGTTTTCACTCATTGCCATTTCTAAACTTATCAAAATTTTCAATTAAAGTCAAGAAACCAAACAAAATTGGTAATGGAAAAAAAAAAGGTCTCAATCAGATGAAATTTTGTAACTCCAAATCATTGACAGTTAGTCAGTTACCCCACTATGCAATTAGGGTTCGTCCAGATTTTTCTTGATTCTCTATTTGTCCTCTCTTCCGCTAGCGACAGGATCAGTGGGGATGTGAAACAATATAATCTTCCACTGACCACAGGATCGGTGTGGATGTGAAACAACATAGAGTATCTATGGATGCGATGGAGAAGAAGGCTTTATCAAATTTGATTGTAATTTTATTTTATGGTATGGTCAGATATAAGATGCCCTAGGGAGTCTATGTTAAAAAAAAGGTCAGTTACCCCACTAAAAAATATGATATGATTGCAAATGGCAATGCAGACACTATTGAACTTTGGAATATGCTTTTTCATTTTTTGCATGGCCCAAAAGAGACTAGAGCCAATGTTTTTATTCAAGAGGCATTTAACTATTTATCAGTTTTAGATGTGACGTTTAACTATTTGTCACTCATATATCTATGATATGTGGACCCCTATATGTCTATGACATATGGATTCATGAGAAAAATTGTTAAACGTCATATCTAAAAGTGGTAATTAGTTAAATATCTTTTTTCTTTTCTTGAGAAAAGACATTACACAGAGCTTGAAACAAAATCATAACAGGATAACAGGCCCAAATGTTGGCAGGCCCTTGTTTGAGCAACTATATAAGAAGTCTGCCCCTCGGCTTGCACTAATCCATCCAAACACCCCGCCTTACTTCACGTCATCCAACATTGGAACAACAAGGTAGCTAGGGTTGACAACTGGTGTGGGCTAGCGGTAATGGCGCCATCAAGCAGCCGAGAGGAGCCTCGTACTACCACTGGCGGCACCGCTGCAAAAGCTCCTCCAGTGGCCATGGACGCCAAACTACTGGTGGCGGAATGTCCTGAAGACCGCAAACTCCTCAAGGAACTTGTGCACAAGGAAGACGCTTCGAAGATGATGGTGGTTTTGGCGTCGAACACCAACCAGCCTGCAGAGAAGCCTGCGGCAGCCCGGGCGGTAATGAATCCGCTGCTGCTAGCAGCGGCTTGCTTTGGTTCTCCGCAGGTTCTAAACCTTATTTTCAGCAGGGAAGACGCACGAGAGCCACAGCTGACGATGCCTACTCGAGAACTTTATGCCATGCTGTCCGGAGACACATCCGGCGATGGGCGACGGTCTTCCCGCGAAGTAGAAGACGGTGGCGCCATCATTGGTGAGTCCACTCGAGGACTACCTGACGCACCGCTCCTGGAGGGCGTTACAGTTGCGGGCGACACCGCACTACATGTGGTGGCCACCCATGGTGACACTGCCAACTTCGTGGCGTGTGCCGAGATCATCTGCAACAGGGACAAGAACCTCCTGTCCGCCACGAGCAACAAGGGTGACACGCCCCTGCATTGTGCTGCCAGGGCCGGGAGGTTGGAGATGGCCTCTCGTCTCATTGCTCTAGCCAAAGCTGGGGACAACGACGAACGTGGCCAAGCATCGTTTAGTAAGGTATTCCTGAGAACTGAAAATGAGCGCGATGAAACAGCCTTGCATGATGCAGTTCGCACTGGTGATGGTGATATGGTCCGGCGGCTAATGAACGAGGACCCAGATTTGGCTTTGTTTCCAGTAAAGGGCACTTCACCCTTGTACCTGGCTATCTCGCTACGAAATGACACTATTGCTGAGATACTACATCAGAAGAGTAATGGGAATATATCCTACTCCGGACCACATGGACAAAATGCACTGCATGCTACGGTTCATCAAGATAACGGTACTCACGCTACATATGTCCATATATTTCTTTGGAAATTAAACTTTCTGGCTCATCGATCACCAGCTATTTCTCTGCAAATTATGTTGTCCTTGTATATTTTGACATTGCTGACCTGGATTTTAATTTCTTAATTAGCTTTTACTATATGGACATTTTTATGTGTGCTATCTATTTTGCTTTGATCGAGTGGTTATTACCCTTAACAATTCATACACATATAGGTAAAAAATAGTCATATAGTATTTATTAGTATTTTTTAAGTATACGGATGTCAATTATTGCGCTAGAATAAGGAAATGAAGTATGTTTAATAGTACGATTCCCTTTTTTTTTCAGTGGTGATGACAGAACAAGTATTGAAATGGAACAACAAACTTGTAAAAGAAGGGGACGAAAATGGTAGTACGCCTGTTCATTTTGCCGCATCTCTTCTACGGCCCAAATATCAAAAGTATAGAACATACCATCGTAGGCGTCCTTGGATACGAGTTTCGAGAGTTCCGAGAATAATATCGTCACTGTTGGATGCTGATACTGGGGTAGATCCATTCTATCAATCAGACAAGAATGGAATGTTCCCCATACATGTCGCTGCTTCAGTCGGCGTACAAATTACCGTCGCCTTTTTGCTTCATAAGTTCCCTGATAGTGCAGGTCTGCGTGATGCCAATGGGAGGACATTCCTTCATGTCGCTGTTGAGAAAAAGAAATTAGATGTTGTTCAGTTTGCTTGCCGGACTCCATCATTAAATTGGATTTTGAATATGCAAGACAAGGATGGGAATACTGCACTCCATCTTGCTATCCAGGGCCAGGCCAAACAACTTCTTATATTTTGTGCTCTTTTCGGGAATCGTGAAGTGCACTTAAATTTGACAAATCATAATGGGCATACTCCTCTTGATCAGTCCAGAAGTATGCTTCCCCGGGGATTGAGTTACACTGTGGTAAGAGTGGATGCAATTTCCTTTATTATCTCAAACCTTTGCGATTTGTAGCTAATATATAATAATCCAATCTTCCCCCTCTATTCTCAGAACACTAAGCTGATGATATATCGAGCACTGGAACAAGCTGGTTCTCTACACCGTCAGGATCGCTGGGACCACATCCAAGAAATCTATGACCGTAGTGTAGTTTCACCAGAGGATCAGGCTAAGGAATCAGAGAAGGTCAAAGATTTAACACAAACGCTAGGCATTGGTTCAGTTCTAATAGCGACTGTGACGTTTGGTGCAATGTTTGCCCCTCCTGGAGGTTATAGAGCTGACGATCACCCTTACGGAGGCACACCGATACTTGCTGGGAGTTATATTTTTGATGCATTCATGATGGCCAACACATTAGCGTTCATTTGCTCTTCGATAGCTACCACCGGTCTCATATATTCTGGATCTTCTGTGTTTAACTTGGGGACAAGGGGATATAACTTTATTATAATCGCATTTCTCATGGACAATTCGGTCACATGCCTGACAACTGCCTTTGCGCTTGGTGCTTATATGGTGCTACCTCCAGTTGATCATAAAACTGCAGTTGCAATCTGTGTCCTAAGTCCTCTTGTTGTAATATACAGGAACATGTATTTTTGGATAAAAAATGCTTGTATTGCAAAATCGCAAGGCAGTAGAATGGGGTTACTTTGGCTACTGCCAAGGGTCGGACTGATGTTCCTATGTAATCTTTTATCTCAATTTTGGTCATTCATAGTCATGTTTAGCTGGGTTGCATATAGAAGGAACAAACCGCAGCCGCAGCACCATTGATATGTGACCAAGCATGAAATAGGTTGTGGTCCCACAAGAAATGGAATCGTTTTCCTTGATGGCGAGGATGCATGCTTTCATTCGGTCTATTTGAGATTCACATACAGTCATTAAATTAAGTCCATTCACAAACATTTTTTTTTAATTATGGCATATGTTGTATTTCTTGAGGATATAATCTGCGTACACTAGTGTGGATCCATTTTCAATCATTTGTAAATTTGGATTAATTTATATCTTGAAGTCTTGTTATTGCCCACATATATATGATTTCTGAAGATATTTTTTACTTCATACCATACGTTGTTCTAAACGTTAGATTCAGATCCAATGGTCCTGGCCACCTCCACCACCCAATAAGCTCTCCTTCCAGCCCCGACCAAGTTCTGATTCTGCCATATTTCCACCTTCGTATGCCCGGAGCACCAACACTGTCTATCGCGTGAAGCAACAGCAGGTCAGCAGCACCTACGTACCTTAGGCGAAAGGGATAATAAGTGAATCCAACAGTTCTTATTTTTTTTTGTTTTTTGATACAAAGTTTCTACATAAGAATATTTCAGATTAGAAAGTTTGTTCCTTTTAGCAGAAATTAGTTTATGCTCTTCATAATAAATATTTCAAGTTATAAAGTCCTTAGCATTTTTTTTACATGTACATAGCTGCATTTGCTAGAAAATAAGTGCATGCACGACTCCATGCTGCAGAGATGGGCACTACCTCTTGGTTTGTTGAATTTTAGAAAGATCTATGGACTTGAATGTGTATTGAATGCTTATAGCATATTGACACATAGATAAATTAGCTAGCAGGCCGTATATGGGCAGTGCAGGTTCCCCCGACCGCATAGGGCACGAAAATCTGGGGACTCTAAATTTTAGGTTTCAATCCAATACATACAAATATGTTTGAGAACATTCTCAGCTCATCTTTTAAGTAATACTTCTCTTTCACTGATCTAGGTAGAACAGGTTTTGTCTTTCTTGTCTTTCAAACTGGTCGATGATATTAATAACCTCCTCAGATACCTGTGGCTCGTGACCACGATGTGAACATGCATTTTAGGCACTGAAAATTTTATTTTTTATACTTTGTAAGTTTAAACAAACTGTCACCATCGTTGCTGGGGTTGGTAAGCTTCCTCGGCCATTCATTTGTAGTTTTGGTCTATTTTTGCTTTAGTAGGATATAGCAAGAGGGAGTACGTTAGAATATTAGATTGATAGATAGTTCTGATATGGATAGAAGATCCCCAGCCACAACATGAATGAGCAAAGCATAGCAACACTAGATACTATTTACAGTGAATTGTAGAACACATGGCATTAAGTGAGAAGTGGCTATGGCCTTGGTCTATTGTGCACATTTAGTCTATATGCATAGTCCAAAGTGAAAGCTACTCTCTTATTTCATAACATTTTCTAAATATAAGGCCTCCTTATAGTTTTAGCATCAGAGTCTCTAATTTGTAGGTACAACCCTATAAATTAGTCAAGCTAGCTAAGTAAAAACCCGAGTGAACACGTCCTGTAAATAGGTGGACTGGGTTGGAACATATTCAATTTGAATGCACCAGTGAAGTGTGACTAGCCATGCGTTAGACGCCCCCCTCATTACCAGAGATTGAAAAGCTTGACAGTCTCTGTTAGTGTCTATCTATGGTGTATTAGCAAATTCGCAACAAAATCAGATACCACCTATATAGGAAAGGTTGGGTAGGCTCAAGAGTAAGCTAAATTTTTGTCAAAAGACACAACTCACGCCAGCCCAATATGTGAGGCACTAGGTTGTCCTGTTTAGCACAACTACAGATCGAGCGCATCCTACAAGGGGTGCACTTCAGTGTCGATCCCAACCTTAAACCCAAGGAACAATTGTCTACTGTTCCTTTCTGACTTCTCTATGTCTTCATTTATGTGCTTGCTGCTGCTATTCGAGTTAATTCGAGTAGAGGAATAGTGCTAGTTATTCTATTTGTTAGGTATGATATTGTGTTATCATTACTATTCGCTGCTATTTTATTTGAAGAACAAGAGAGAATTCCTTGTGTACCCTTCAAAAATTTCCCTGATGTCTTTCGTATCCCTGAGTTTTACTAGATTCCTCTTGTATCCCTCAGTTTTTGTTTGGATCCCTTCCATGCCCCTACCGTTAAGGTTTCATCAATTGATACACAAGGAATTTTGATTGTTTCTTTGTGTTCGCAAGAAAAAAGAAAGTATAAATAACATAATAAGGAAACCAATGATCTTTTCCTTTGTGCTACCATTGGACTATGCCTCAGCATTGTCCCCAATTGGTACAAAATGAGTAAAGAGACTTTCTCTCAGCATCTGTAGCCATGTAGCCGCAGATTTAGAGGCTGTTTGGTTGCTGCCCTCGCCTGAGCACTCTCACTTAGGCAAATCGATCTAGCCGCAGGCGACCGAAATCGAACGCCTGAGATCGATGCCTGAGTCAGGCGTGATTTTCAGGACAGCAACCAAACACGCTCTTAATGACATGGAAAAAATGATGTCGGTGAAATCAACACATCATATTAGATTAGATAACTTGGATAACTAGAAATACTACTGGTTTTTTATAGAGAGAATTTTCTTTTTTGCATTCGTTGTAACTGTATTCTCTTTTGCAATCAAAGTAAAATTTTCTTTTCTCTTTTTTACAACTATTTCTCTCTCTGTGTTTAGGTACAAAGACTTATATTTATTTCGATGAAATATATACATTAGTCACAATATCTTACTTAGATAACTGACACCCTGCTCTCAATCTCATTTTGTTTATCCATGAGAACATTTATTCATAAGTTGTAGCATATTTTGAAATCATATTACCACATATGAAAATAATCTAATATCTTTCAAAGTTAGCATAAAAATATACTTTCGCCGTTGTAATGCATGGGCATTTTGGTTGTTGTTTAAAAAATCCATTATCCAAAAATAGATAGAAATGAAAGTTGGGTACAAGCAGAGGAGCATATCAAGCATCTTGAACACTTTGAACTGGGATTGTGAAACATAGTTATTGTGGAGATTTAACAGTTTGAATTCCAACATAAACTACATGATCATCAAACACAAAATGTTGTGTAGTCACATCAGTTTAATTAAACAAATATGAATAGCCACTATTATATTGAAACTGAAGTGAAATACATACTGCCCGCATGCTACCTTTTGCACTGCAGCAAGCCAGCAACTCCTCTTTGGAGTACTTGATAATACAATTAATAAAAGAACATATCAAGTGGATCCGGATCTAATTGGGACTAACCGAATTAATTGATATACGTGTCCCTTGAAAAAAAATACTAATACGTGTCATTACACGTATATGTATAGTAGTATTCTACGCAGTAGTATTATACTCTATTTGTACCGTTGTACCTATACGATGCGAGTGAACTTGAGCTCGGTAATAACAAGCTAATTAAGCTAGTTATTTGATGAGCTGAGGAGCGCGATGATGTCGAGCGCGACGGAGCAGAGCTGCCTGAGCGCCACCTCCGTCGCGGCGAGCTCCGGCGGGTAATCTCCGGGGCTCTGCCGCCCGAACAGCGTCTTGCACACCTGCGGGTACTCCGCAGCGGCGCTGACGTGCACGGACGCCATGTCATAGTCCTGCTGCGCGATGGAGCCCTTGGCCGCGGCCAGCGCGTCGCGGGCGTCGCCGTACTTGGCTGCGCAGGTGGCGAGCAGCTTCTGTACGACGGTGGTGCTACTGCCGCCGTCGGCGACGCCCGCCGTCGTCCCCGTGGCGGTGGCGTTGGCCAGCGCCGCGGCCGCCTGCGCTGCACCGGACGCGTTGGCGGCGGCGACGGAGACGGCGATGGACGACAGGCCGCGCACGTCTGCCGTGGCGCTCGAGGGGTCGGCGGACAGCTCGGCGACGCAGAGGTCGTAGTAGGCGGTGGAGTTGCAGGTGGCACGCACCAGCGCCGCCGGTGCAGGCGGCGGCGGTGGTGGTAGCGACGCCGGTGGCGTCACGCGCTTGGCGTGGCCACCACCATGGCCGTGTTTGGAAGAAGGCCCCGCCCGAGAGGACAGAGTGCTCGACGGGAGAAGCACCAGTAGGAGGAGGACCATTGCTGCTGGCGCCATTGATGCCATTGGTGTTCTCTTCTCAAGTATATGTATGTCCAAGAGATTTGTGGTGGTGTTGGTGTAGTGAGGCTGAGCTAGCTAGTTTGCTTGATGCCGAGTGACGGTGAGCTTGTATATATAGGAGATGGGCAACGGGGTGTGTGGCTGGCAAATTTGACTGTGAAGTAGAACTCCAAGTCTCAGCAAGGAAGGCAGGAGGAAGATAGCTGGTCAACGAGTGGTGGAGAGGTGTAGTTACGATACGATTAGCTAGTCCACTAGTTAGTGCGTTGTTAGCAGATACTAGTAAGTACTCCGTATTATTGTAGACATAGCTTTAGTTTAATTAGGCAAGATCAACTTACTTGGATACTCCATTAATACTGCATTTTCTTTCTTCTTTTCCGCGTGTTGAACTTCATATATATATATATATATGCCTATATATACATATGTTATACGACGTGAACTAGGGTTTTCACTTTCAATTTCGCCAATAATTTTGGCCATTTCAGTAGAACCAAAATTCTCAAAATTTTGGGATTTTTGGCACTTTTTAGACCCAATTTTTTTAATATTTTAACATAATTTAATTAAATTTGACTAAATTTTGACCAAATTCACAAAAAATTGAGAAAACCCAAAAATTTTGGCCAAGATAATGACTTGCCGATGGGTCCGAAATTATCAAAATTTCGAACCAAAATTGTAGACACGAGCACGTGTGCATTTTATTTATTGTGTGATGACTTATTTACTACTTTCTGCATTTTAAAATATCAGACATAGTTTGTTTTGTTATAAAGGTTTTGACCAACAATTACTCTATTAGAATATTCTTTATATATGTGATATCAAAGCATAAATCATTAGTAACTAATTTTATATAGGAATCTAATATAAATTTAACCTTGTGTTACAAAAATATCACTAGTACAGAAACGCTTTTTCCGTGCGGGCCGAACGGCATCTTCCCGCGGAAGGCCTGCCCGCACGCGCGAGAAGGCCTGGGAAAAGACCATTTTCGCGTGCGGGCGGCCCAACCGCACGGAAAGATCTATTATCCCGTGCGGTCGGCTTAAGTGGCCCGCACGGGATAATGGATCTTCCCGTGCGGGCCTCTTAAGCCGACCGCACGGGATAATAAGATCTTCTCGTGCGGTTAATTAAGTGGACCGCACGGGAAGATAGTCAGCAGTATTAATTTTTTTGTGCATATATTATTTATTTGTGCCTATATTGGCTTATCTCTCCCTCCCTCCTCTCCCTCGATCCCTCTCTCTCTCAGTAATAGTATATATACACATCGCACGTATTAAGAATTAAACGTAATTAATTATTTCTTCATGGAATTAAGATATTAAATTGTACGCCTCACATATATACATATCATCGTGTCTCGCAATTTACAAAAGTTCAAAAAACCACATAAAATATATACTTAATTAGAAATGTTTGTACTAGCTAGTATATATATGTTCTTTTTCCCACTCTCTAAGTCGTTTGAAGGATCCCCCGTCGCAAGCTGGCTCTCCGGATTATAGAAATCGCCCAAATGGTTGTAGACATTGTGACGGATGAAGCGGCAAATATCTGCACACAAGTTTCGTATGGTTCGATCGTCGAACCGGTTCGCTACAACTGGAACGGACGGGATCTGTTTAAGAAGGAATACACATTGTTATAGTTAGGAAAATTATACAAGATCTTATAATGTGTAAAAAGATATTTTCTCTGGACTTACTTCCTCAAACTTTGTAGTGTATCTTCCGTTGATTCTAAGCATCTCGCATACGTAGTATCCGCATAAACTAGTCCCAGGTGGTTGCTTAAAACACTATTTTGAATAAAATTGTATACATCAATATTTTGAGTGAAACAAGTATATATAGGAAATGTCATTATAACGGACATGTAATTACCGGCCATTTTGTCTTCACGAGAAGCTTCTTCTTTTATGGATTATTGATTGGTCCACCGTGGTCTACGTAATATCTGTGTGCTCTATAAAGACAAAATAATTGTTTGAGTCAATTATGTGTCTTCGAGAGTACAACAGCCAATAGTTACTAAATGGTGCATAACAGGACTTACAAATTTAATATAATGAGAAACTTTGTAAATGTTTCCTCGCCATAGTGTGCCGGATCCAGCACTACGGCCAAGTGGTCCCGCGGATATACCAGAAAAAGTATGTAGTGATCGCTGCAAAGAAGATATGTTAATCGTAGGTGATATCGTAATAAAATATTAGTAGTACAGAAGAATATTACGTACCGCAGCGCATAAGGGACCAAGAGGACAGTTTTGTCTTTGTGCGCGATCATCGCTGTGCACAAGTACAGTGCTACGCTGACCATCTTTTTCTTGTGCATTTTTTCGACGACCTCTTTTTTCTCGGATGTCGTTTTACCTTTGAGCTCATTGGAATCTGCACGAATATTCACCGTGTGTTCCGTCCAGGAAACCCTTGTTGGGTTGATGTATCCTACTGGATGGTTGGCCTTTTCGGCGGTGTGGAATTGCATCCTACGTAATGCAGCGGGTAATTTATCAGAAGTTAGTTAGCAAATGAATTCATTTATGACATTAAATATGATTGACTTACAGGCAAAACGCAACAACGATAATTATATCCAATTTGTCCAGCTTGAATAATGCGTGAAGGTCGTGGAAATCGATTACCAGCATCCCATTTGGTCCACTGATGAAAGCGTTATCCGGGACCTTCACAGTAATCATTTCCAGGCCCTTTTTAGACGCCTTTAGATACCAGTCATGCATAAGCCTCATTTCCCAAGGCAGGCCTTGCATGACGTGCGGCGGCAGGAACGGCTTCCCACACGTGTACTTTGTTGGTACTTCGTCGGAAGTCCAGTTTTGCAGGTCCTCCATTTGATTTTTCCCCGATTTTTGGGAATCCGACAACTGTGGAGTTTCGTCCTGCTTCTTGTCAGTCGGCACTCTCCCCCTGAAAGCCTGGAACACTAACCTTTCCTCATACACGGCCATTTTTTCCTTATCATAAGTTGACCTAATCATTGTTGGAATAAGCCGACGAGGTTCAAGCTTGGTCGGACTTGGAAGACTTGTGCTTCTCAGGAGAGGCCTTTCAGGTAGCGCCAATGCTGACTGTGGTGTCGGAGGAGGTTGTTCTGCGTGGACTTTAGGGGTTGACAAATGTGGCGAATACGGACCTTCTGCTTTAGGGGAGGAGGGAGGTGGGGAAGCAGGCCGATTAGGTGGCGAATCTTGCCCTGGTGGCCCTGGTGGAGAAGGCGGTGCAGGCGGGCGTGGGGTTGAAGGCGATGGACCGATCAGCAGGATATCTCGTCAATGCCATAGTATAAACTGATTCATAGCATCCCCAAGCAATTCTACCCCTTCCGGTGTTGGAATATCTATCTCTAAACTAGTATGCTCTGCATGCACCTTGGCCACTTGCACCCTTACATATTCTTCAGGGATTAGCGTGTTTTCAATTTGATGCCCTGGTATCGCAAGTCCTGTACCCACCTCCTTTCTTTTCCCGGCCCTTCCTATCGGCACGAGCAGGCTGCACGGCGTCGGGGCAGTTATGTTATCTACTGGATAAGGTGCGGTTTCTATTGACCCGACACTGCTTGGCACCTTTACTGTGGGTTCTTCGGATTGCTGGAACAAGTTTGGGAAGGCTTGACGATTTTGAGCAATAAGAGAGTAGAAATGTCGTTCAACTTGTTTTGCTATCTTCTCTTCCAATTTCTGTTTATACCTGTCCCGTTTCTTGTAACCCGTAGCTTCCTCTGGAAACCTTTCCTTCCAGCTCGTCCTTGATGATAGACCCCTTACTCGTCCGGAATGTTCAGGGTTGCCTAATGCAGCTGTTAGTTGATCATGTTCCCTCTTGGCAATGAATTCTCCTGTTTTCTCTTTTTCCGCAATGCCCTTCAGACTACTGGTCACACGCTCGATATCCGGATCCTCGAAACGGATCTCTCCCTCGTCGGTGACTTGCCCCGTGCTCCGTGCCCAAACCCAGTTTTTGCTTCTTTCCTTCAGTGCATCTACAAGCAGGGGCTTGCCTTGGGTGGCAAACTTCTCTTCGGTTGCTCGCCACTTCTCTACATGGCCATCGTAGCCGCTCGAGCCCAACCGGTGCGGGTATTTATTCCTTTTAGCTAGATCGGACATCTTTTTCCTCCGTGCTAAGGCTTCCGGGCTTGTCATCTTTGCCTCGAATGTGTCCCATTTGGCGGGCGTAATACCACCGTAGTCGGTGAATGGAGTCTTGTTCTTTTGCACGTAGTGAGTGTTCATGTCCGATTTCCACTGCCTCCACCGATGTGCCATCGTTTTTAAGGCAAACTCTTTTCCCAGAACCTCTGAACCAGGCGGATATACAAGCCACTTCTGCAACTCGTTCCACATGAAGTTCTTCATGTTGTCATCCACCTGCTCCCAGGAATCTACATTTAAAGGGCCGTGGGTTCTAGCCAATACACCGCAAGTGCTGCTGAATTTTGTCATTGCTATCTTGGGCTCTAGCGGCTTAAGCGCCCGCACGGAAATATAGTCTTTCCGTGCGGGCCGTGTAATCCGCCCGCACGGAAAGACTATATTTCCGTGCGGGCCGTTTAAGCCGCCCGCACGGGATAATCGCCGCCCTTATATTAAAACTATAAAACTAAAAAACATATGAATGCACATAAAATATTAATTAACATATTAATTATTCCATTTATTAATTATTCCATGTAAAACTATAAAACTAATTAACAAATATCAATGCACATATTAATATATCAATGTAAAAAAATGCAATCAATGTAAATTCATCACATATTAATATATCAATTGCTCACATATTAATTAATTAACATATTAATCATCCACACAAATACCATAACTTCGATATAAAACCACACATTCACTGGTAACACCATAAGTTTGATATGTATACATTTGCTCGCAAAAACATATTATACACAAAAAAACAAACTAGCGTTTCACAATTTTTGGATTAACATCCTTCCGCACGGATGCAAACTTTGATTCGTCGAGGACACTCTCAATGCATTTCATCCGCGTAGGAAGATCTGTGAATAACTCAATGGCGTCGTATTGATTATAATCGCGTGCGTCTTGAATGTTGTCAATACCAATGATGTGTTGGTTGCCTGATACAATAATGTCCATCTTTTCATCGGAAGGATCCTTCACATAAAAAACCTGTACAACACGCTCGGCAAGGACCCATGGATCATCTTTGTGTCCAATTTTACTCCGTTCAGCACACGTAAATCGAAATTTATCTACCATGCTATCTTTCACCCATTGGCATCTGAGAACAGGGATCTGAATGTTTAAACCGTAGTCAAGTTCCCATATGTCTTGTATGATCCCGTATTAAGACTTGTTTTGCCCTGTTGCGTCCAACGCTTCGACACGAACCCCATTCTTCTGCGCTGAGCTTTTCCTATCTTTTCTGTTTGTATAAAAAGAATATCCGCCGATGTCATACCCTTGCCATGAGGTCACAAGGCTTGTTAGGCCAGCTGCAAGTCTAGCTATCGTTTTTTCCTCGATTGATTCTCCATACGGTAGCTTTTGATCCTTCAGCCATTGGGGAAAAGTGCACTTCTGTTCTTTCGAAACCCAACTGTCGAATCGCCCCGGATTGCATGCTTTGATCTCCGAAGTGTGTTGCTCAATGTAGGGCGCAACGATGGCGAGTTGTTGAAGAACACTGCCGTGTGCATCTGATACCGCTTTGTAATCGTTGTCGTAGAAGCATTTTCTTCCCACAGTACCCTTCCCAGATAACCTTCCATCATGTCGAGGCACCGGTATCCCAATGGGGTTGACATCTCTCATATAATCTAGGCAACACTCGACAACCTCCTCAGTTGTGTAACCCTCTATCATCGAGCCCTCCAGATGAGCACGATTACGGACATACCCTTTCAGAACGGCCATGTATCGCTCGTATGCCCACATTTGATGTAGGTATAGAGGACCAAGTTCAATAATTTGAGGGACAATGTGAACAATGAGATGTTCCATCATGTCCCAGTACGATGGAGGAAAAAACATCTCTAGCTGGTAAGCTGTCTCGACTACGAATTTCTGAAGGGGTCCTAATTCTTCTGGATCAAAAACTTTCTGTGAAACTCGATTAAAAAAATAGCATAGCTTTGTTATCACTACCTTGATGTGCACTGGTTTCACCGCCCTTATAGCGATAGGGAGGAATACCGTAAGTATCTTATGACAGTCGTGAGCATTGTATCCAGAAATCGACAAATCTTTCATTGATACTAGTTTCCGGATATTCGATGAGAATCCAGTCGGCACTTTCAATCCACGAAGACATTTACAGAAAGCTTTTTTCTCTTCTGGTGATATTGAGTAGCATGCCGGTGGAATCTCAATCTTACCATTCGTTAGCTCTTTTGGGTGGAGATCTTTCCTTATGCCCAAATTGACCAGGTTGTTACGTGACTTCAACCCATCCTTTGTTTTACTTGGGATGTCAAGTAAAGTCCCGATGGTGCTGTCGAACACGTTCTTCTTGAGGTGCATGACATCGATGGCATGGCGAATCTCCAGGTCTTTCCAGTACGTTAGGTACTTGAAAAAGATTGAATGTTTCTTGAAGGGCAGCGTGTTTTCTACCACTTCTTTCTTCCTCTTGCCTAAAGTTGTCTTTCCCTTGCCGAACACGACCTTTATGTTTTTTGTCAGCTTGAACACCGTGGAACCATCCTTTGCTTCGGGGGCAGTACCTTCCTCAACAGTTTTGTCAAAAAAGGTAGCCATCGCACGATACCTATGCTTCTGTGGTAAGAAACAACGATGACGCATGTAAACTAACTTTTTTGACGAGGTCAGGTATATGTACGATGTGTTGTCCAGGCATATAAGACATTCGGTATTTCCTTTAATCTGTCCTGAGAGAGAAAAATTTGCTGGTAGATCGTTTATAGTAACGAATATGATAGCACGTAGAGTAAAATACTCCTGTCGGTACGCATCAAACAATCGTAGACCCTCTTCCCACATTTCTTGCATATCCTCCATCAAAGGTTCAAGAAACACATCTAGATCGATGCCAGGCTATTTTGGCCCTTGTATAAGGATAGTCAACAAAATATACTTTCGCTTCTGACATAACCATGTCGGAAGGTTATACATGGTGAGCAGAACAGACCAAGTGCTGTGCGAGCTGCTTAGGTCACCAAACGGATTCATTCCATCCGTGCTCAACGCAAACCTTACATTTCTCGGATCTTTTGCAAATTCTAGGTGCTTCGAATCAAAGTTTCTCCATTGTCGAGCATCGGCGGGGTGTCGAATCATACCATCTGTTTTCCGACCCTCTTGATGCCACCTCATCAACTCGATGTCGGTGGGGTTCGAGAACAATCGCTTCATGCGATCTTTCACTGGCAAGTACCACATCACCATGGCCGGAATCTTTTTTTCTGGCTCGACCAATGCATTTGGTTCGGCCACATCACTATCGGTGGCAGCGTTATCCTTTTTGTACCTACTCGCCCCACAAGTTGGACACTTGTCCAAGTCAGCGTATTCGTTGCGATAAAGTACACAGTGATTAATACATGCATGGATCTTTTCCACATCAAGTGATAATGGACATATTAGTTTCTTGGCTTGGTAGGTGTTAGCTGGCAACAAGTTAGGCTTAGAAAGCATAGCTCTCAGGAGACCAATCAAGTCGTTGAAACTACTATCAAACCATCCGTGCCTGGCCTTCAATGTAAGAAGTTCTAGCACCGACCGCAACACTGTATAATCCATGTTACATCCCTTTGATTGATCGTACAAAAGATCTTTCGCTGATTTCTGCAACGCCTCCCAATTGTTTAAATCTCTTGCTTTCTCTGTTAGGATTTCTGGTTCAGCGTGCCGCAACATATCCTCAAGATCAAGATCAATATCAACCTTTGCGGCGTCAAAACCAGAGCCGCCAAAATCACCAGTCATTTGAAGGGACATGTCCTCAAGTATAAAATTCTCTGCCTGATCGAACCAAATATCACGAATCTCTACAGGAGAGACGACTTCCCCGTGATAAGTCCAAACTGTGTATTTCTTCACAAATCCACGCTGAATTATGTGTCCCATAATTACATTTGGATCTTTCCACATCTTCTGTTTCTTGCAATCCATGCAAGGACAAAAAATATCATTCCTATTCACCCTCAAAGCGTGTGCCTTAGCCTTATCAATAAATGTTGATGCTTCTTTCATGAACACCGGATGAGTTCTCCGTGTCTCATACATCCATGTCCGATCCATCTAAAAAAATTCACAGCATTAATTAATATTATATTGCCGGTGTTTTCTAAATAAACAAATTAAACTTAAATCCTACTTTTTAACTAAAACGTCATTCGCAGCAAATAATAATACTGAGACAATATTATTTACCAAAAAATGGTTCAATAGAAAAAACAAAATATTTGACCTACAAATTACAAAAATAGCACAAAATATACAATTCAAACAAGTTTACATATCTTCGCATTCAACCAATGAAATTTTACAAAAACGGAAGCAAATGAAGGCGATGATCAAGCACATTACCTTTTATATTGATTTCAATCGAAGATTTCAACTCTAAAACCTCCCACCAAAAGAAAATGCCTATTTTTGGAGAGAGAAACCAAGTTAAAAAATATTCAAATATCTTCACATTAAACCAATAAAAATTTTTAAAAATAGAAGCAAATGGAACAGAAGATCAAGCATGGTACCTTTTGTATTGATTTCAATTGAAGAATTCAAGTTGAAAACCTTCCCTCTAAAATTGCCTTTTTTTTGGAGAGAGAAACACCAGGTTCAAAGTGGTACTGTCGGGGTTAGGAGCTGCTTTATGGTGCTTCATCGCGTGCGGTCCACCTAACGGACCGCACGGGATAATGCATTATCCCGTGCGGTTCAATTAAGCAACCGCACGGGCTATTATCCCGTGCGGGCCGCTTAAGAGACCGCACGGGATAATAGCCCGTGCGGTCGCTTAAGTGAACATTATCCCGTGCGGTCCAACTACCGGCCCCCTCGGGGCCGGTTTTTACAGGCGCGGCCACTTATGGCCCGCCTGAAAACTATCGGGGCCCTCGTCCAGAAAAATCAATTTTGTAGTAGTGTATGCTAAGAGAATAGTACGTGAATATTTGTAATGCACTAAGTAAATTGTGCAATTCATTCCTGACTATTTATTGGAGTAAAATATAGAAATTAATGCAAGTGCATGCACTTTTCTTGGCTAGCTTAGTTTTATGTCAATATTGATGGATCAAAGATCGCCCGTGTTTCTTGTACGTGTGGATATGTGTCCTCTAGCTAACTTGATAGATATATACTCCATCTAGTTAATTAGCAACAGATAGTATGTACTCCCTAGTACAGGAACACCCACGTGTACCGGTTGAAAACCGATAATAGGTATTGATTTCTCAACCGGCATAAATTTATCGACACCTTTGTTTCTAGGCATAGGTGTCAATTTTTAACCCACAACCGACATCTATAGTAAAAAAGAGCCCAATGAAGCCACCGTTGTCAGATCCGGCTCAGCGGTCGGCAAGGTCGAGGAGGCGCTTGGCGAGGGGAGGAGTGCGACGACCTCCATCTTCACCTCCTTCCCGGCCATCGGACACCACCTCGCCATCGCCATCACTAGATCTGGAGGAGGAAAAGGGGGGAGGGTGGACAAAAAGGAGGAAGGGCCACCGGGAGAGAAAGAGGGGGCAGACGAGCCTCCTTCTTCACCTGCACCTCCTTCCCGGGCGCCGGCTGCCACCTCACCCTCCGCGTCGGCCTTCTCCACTGTTGCCGGATCTGGAGGAGGAGAAGGGGGAGGCAGACGAAGAGGAGGACAAAGGGCCACACCAGGAGATAGAAGGGGCGAGCCTCCACCATTGCCGTTGCCGCCACTGTCGGTGGATCTGGAGGTGCAATGGGAGGGGGGGAAGACGGAGGAGGAGGTCGGTGAATAGGAGAAGGACAGAGAGGAGGAGTGCGAGAGAGAGAGGAGGGCATGGGTGAGGGGAGTGGATAAGGGCAACATGATTTTTATCGTGCGCTGGCTCGGTTCGGCTTGGTTTGAGTGTCGGTTTTTTTAGAAAACGACATCTATAGTTTATTATAGGTATCGATTTTTCAAAAAACCGATACCAATATAATAGGTGCTGGTTTTTATCTAGAACCGGCACCTCTAATACAAAAGTATAGGTCCCTTTTTTTAAAAAATCCGACACCTATGTTATAAGTGTCGGTTTTTATTTAGATTTCTTTGTTCTATAGAGATGAAAAACGATAATAGGTCTCGGTTTTAAATAGACCGGCATCAATGAGCCGGTACTTATGAGATATTTTATACTAGTGACTACTATCCTATATGTGTTGTTAATTGTTTATAGATAAAGAATAAATTGTAATGGCATCCAGCAGGCAGCAGCAAATTAAATATAATCTCCCTAAACTGATAAGGAAAGCAAACAGCTAATTTAGCTACTAGTAGTAAGTTTTCTATACGCGTTAAACAAACGTTGACGAATTTTTAGTCCGTATGTGGTTGCAACGTACGACGAGCTGGGAGTATAATTTTGCAGCGATTTGACAAGAAACACTAGCTAGCTTTACAGCTGCAAAGGAATTATATAATAAATAATTATACAGCTAATCCGCAGTAGCTTGATCTCCTTAATTTTCTTCGCCTCTTCATTAACTGATGACCGGCGTGTTGACGCCTCCATGCGCGAGGACCGCGTCGTGTGGAATGAATTAGGTAGCGTCAACACGATTTCTGGAAATTTCAGCTAGTAGCAAATAGTACAGCATATCTGCATTTCAAACAGATTATTAAGCAGATATTATCGTAGGCTATTTAGTTAGTTATAAAGATTAATCAAATATTTGAAAAATATACTTAACAAATAATTTAAACAATATGGTTAAAAATATTTCGAGACAACGTATGTTTAAAAATCGTAGAAAGAATAATCCGGTAAATGGTTGGAAAAATAGCCAAATTAAACAAGCGTTTGACTATTTTCTCACTCACAGGGAGGGACAAAACGTGTCGGACCTGGCTACCTGCTGCTAATTCTGACTGAATTTCGTCTGCTAACTAGTCCATATGAGTCTGGCAGATTCCGGTAGCTCTCCTCAAACAACTACTACTCCGGCCTGAATGTCATCCAGCAGCTGCATACATATATGCTAGAACAAACACCACCAAAATCAACGCAATATGCATTATGTGGCTACTCCTTGATCAGTCCATCGCCGTCGTCTCGTCTTCTGTAACAGTACATCATCATTATAGTCTGGTAGAACTCTCCCTGACTTGCAGAAAGAAAGAAAAAGAAGTCTAAAAGCTTAGCAGTTAGCACATATATGACGACGACCATGGTCTCAGTGATGAGGATCGTCAAAATTTCCGGTAGGAATGAACCGATCGATTCCATTTGTTGGGTACATTTCCTCGATCAAACCACAGGACGGACGGCAGCAAGAACTGAATTGAGTTCTTTGCTTTCAGATTGTGAAACACCACGTGTCATAGAAAGGGAGGGTTTTTCGATCAGGGAAAGGGAAGGTCCTATAAAATTTTCTTCAGCTTGTATGTTAATCACTCCGTACTAAATTACAGGGTGCTTTTTTTCTAAAAAAATCAAACTCGAAAACTTTTAACTAATAATCATACTAATTATATCTATGCTAAGTATTATACATATTATATCATTAGATTCATATTTTAAAATACTTTCATGTGATACTAATTACATATTCATTAAAAACATAACATAGAATAAATTAGGAGAATGGTAATGTTGGTTAGCCAGTTAGCCTCATGTTCTAGCAATAGCCATAATATGTTTCATAACATTGTTGATGTAATTAATACACATGTAGAGGTAGATGAGTACTGGAATATAGCTCACATAAATTGAAGATGAGCTTTACAAACTTTTACAATAGTTACGCTAGAACGGAAGATTTTGGGTTGCGGAAGGACATTTTAAGGAGAAAAAAAAAAGATTAGGAGCCATCCATTATAGACGTTATGTCTGATGTAAACAAGGTACTCGAGACCTTGTGAGTAAGATCAAGAATCGTGTAAGAAGGGAATAGCGCTGACTTGAAGTAATTGTACTACTAATCTTAGATCAAGCTTGATAAGCAATGTGGTATCTTGGTTGTGGATAATTTTGTTAATGAGCATAACCACCCATTGACAAAATTGGGGCTTGTCAATGGGGACTAAATTGAATCAACTATCACTACTACGAAAATTTACATAGGGACCGACAATAAAGGTACCGGTTTGACAAAAACTGGCACCTATAAGACCTTTCCTGCCAACCATATTAAGAACCGGCACCTTTAAGACCTTATAGATGCTGGTTCTTTGAGTGTGGTACATTGATGCCAGTTTTAATTAAAAACCAGCACCAAAACCCTCCCGCCAATGGTCCAAAAAATTTATACGTATCGATCGGTCACTAAAAACCGGCACCCATAATAAGTGCAGCTTCTTATTAAGAACCGGCACGTATGAGCTTGGTTATGCAGACCGGAAGGAACATAGGTGCCGGTTCAGAACAAGAACCAGCACCTATGGTTTTGCTGAGGTCGGCGGGAAAAGATATAGGTGCCGGTTCATAACAAGAACCGGCACCTATAAACCCTAGCCTATATATACTCCCCCACCACAGTAGCTCACGATTTGGGAGGTCTTCTTCTTGCTCATCCAAAGGAGGGGAGTGGTTTTGCCCAAAAATTGCAAAAACATCAAGAGATCTATGTGTTTGCATGCTTAACAGTTAGTTTATCTTGATTATCTATGTAAATTTTCTTTATTTGCGTGATTCTCGATGTAATTTTTCCTCAAAAACATCAAGAGATCTATAATATAGATGGTAGTGCACTAATTTTTGTCAAGTTATTTTTGCAATTTTTCTTGTTGAATTGGACCAATATTTTGAATCTTAATTTGTTTTGAGATGGTGATCTGAGAAAACATGATGACTTATTAATCTTGTAGTAATTTAGAGATTACTCATTTACGAGTAATGTACATATTAGTAATATTTGAATTACAATAGCTATAGTGAATGATAATTTTTAATCTTGAGTAATGTAGAGTATATTAAATCATCGAGTATTTTTAGATATTAAAGATTAATAATTATGATTTTTGATTGATTTATAGATTTAATTGATATATGTATGTTAGTGGTTAATTTAAGAATTTTCGTACGACCGATGGATGAAGGAGGGATGCCAGGGGAGTAACCAATTTTGTGATCGCGGCCACGAGTTCCAGATCGTTGAACACAATGGAACATTTGCGTTGTCCATGCGCTAATTGCAGGAATGAGAGATAGTTTGCTGCAAAACAAGTCCACGAGCATATCCTAACAAGGGTTTTATGCCTAATTACACATGTCAGGATAATCATGGTGAAGATGAGAATCCGGATATAATGGTCAGAAACAATGTGGAGTTGCTTGCTGACAGAGGTGGATATGATAGTGACGAATCAGATGGTTTGGATAAGATGTTACACGATGGGGAGATAGCCTACGACGATGACAGGCAATACGAGAAGTTCAACGGCATGGTTTGGATAAGATGTTACGCGATGGGGAGATAGCCTACGACGATGACAGACAATACGAGAAGTTCAACGGCATGGTGGAGGACTCAAAAACCCCGCTTTTATTCAGGATGCAATGAGGACCACACCAAGTTACACATTGTCCTCTCATTGCTGTAGATAAAATCAACCAACGGTTGGAGTGATAAAAGCTTCACAGAGCTTCTACAGCTGATTGGGGATCTCCTTTCAACGGGTCATGTACTGCCAGAAACAACATACTAAGCGAAGAAGGTTGTCTGCCCACTCGGACTAGAAGTGCAGAAAATTCACGCATGTCAAAATGACTATATCCTATATCGAGGTGACCAAGCAGATTTGGATATGTGTCCAGTTTGCGAAGCACTGGATATATGGGTGGAGATAACGATGGTGATGATGTTGATGATGACAGTGGTGGCTTTGTCCTGAAGAAGTGAAAAGTGTCCGTTAAGGTTGCGTGGTATTTTTCTATAATCCCTCGGATTGAACGCATGTATGGAAACAAAAAGCATGCAAAGATGATGCGTTAGCACCACGAAGAGCGTAAGAAGGATGGGATGATAAGGCACCCTGCTGACGGATCTCAATGGAAAAAGATAGATAGAAAGTACAAAAAAAAATATTTTGCGCAGGTGATTAGGAATATAAGGTTTGGGCTGAGCACAGACAGCATGAATCCATTTGGTGACATGAGCAATCGGCATAACACATGGCTAGTGGCACTTGTTATCTACAACCATCCTTTATGGTTGTGCATGAAGCACAAGTATATCATGATGCCACTTCTAATCCAAGGGCCCAAGCAACCTGGCAACAATATCGATGTCTACTTTGGGTCATTAGTGGATGATCTTAAGTTACTATGGGACCGAGGTGTGCAGATGTGAGATGCGTACAAAAGAGAGTACTTCACCTTAAGGGTAATGTTGTTCGTTACCATCCAAGATTATCCTGCGGCTGGTAACACTTCTAGTCAAATAGTGCAAGGTGGTTGTGCTTGTGTGCAGTGCATGCGGGACATAGCGAGCAGGTGGCTGAGGTAATCTAGAAACACTGTGTACATGCGCTATTGGAGGTTTCTTCCAGCCGACCACCAGTACCGTAGCAATACAAGAGATTTTGATGGCATGGTGGAGGAGGGTACAGCTCCAACACACCGTACCGGCAAAGAGATTTTCGAAGAGGTACAAAATATTGAATGTATATTTGGTAAGGGGAATGACAATACAAGCGTGACGGGCAAGGATGTTGAGAAGCCTCTTTGGATGAAAAAATCTATCTTTGGGAACTATCATATTGGAAAGATTTGGATGTCCGTCACGCAATCGACGTGATGCACGTTGAGAAGAATGTGTGCGAGAGTTTGATGGGAGTTCTGCTGAACATACCCTGACAAGACAAAGAACACATTGAAAGCTTGGAGAGACCTCACAGACATGAACATCAGGTCCGAGCTACATCCTCAAGAACGTCCCAATGGCCACCAGTACCTCCCTCCCGCATGCTACACCCTTAGTGCCGCAGAGAAAATAAGTCTGTTGGAGTGCCTGCAGAGTGTTCGAGTCCTGTCTGGTTACTCCGCGAACATTAAAAGACTTGTCAACATGAAAGAGAAGAAATTAGTGGGCATGTAGTTACATAATTGCCACGTGCTGATGACACAACTGCTTCCTATTGCAATTAGAGGCATCTTGCCAGATAAGGTTCGAAACCCAATCATAAAGCTGTGCTCGTTTTTCAACGCTGTATATCAGAAGGTGATCAACCAAGAACGCTAAACAAGCTCCAAGCAGATGCAATCATTACCCTTTGTCAGCTCGAGATGTGTTTTTCACCATCATTTTTTGATATAATGGTTCACCTCGTGTCACGTATCGTGAAAGAGATAAAGATTCTCGGCCCAGTGTATCTGCATAAAATATGGGCTTTCGAGAGGTTCATGGGGATCATAAAGAAATATGTGTGTAATAGAGCTCGACCGGAAGGTAGTATCGTAGAGGGTTATGCAACAGAGGAGGTGGTTGAGTTCTGTATTGACTATATGAATTTGCATCCCATTGGTGTGCTGGTGTCCCAATACGAGCGTAGGCTACTAGGGAAAGGGACACTAAGGCATAAAGCAATATTCGCTCCTAGCATAGAAACATTACAGCAAGCACATTTCACAGTGCTTCAGCAGTCGGCCTTGGTGGCTCCATTTGTCGACGTGCATTACAACACACTCCGCAGCGAGAACCCAAGCAATCAGAGGCATGGATCGCTAAGCAGCATAGGCTAAATTTTGACGATTGGTTACAGAAGCATATCATGGTTATGAATCCTAATAGTGACCAGTTGTATGTTTCGTCTTGGGGGTTTGTGAGGATAATTAATTCAATCCAAGGGTATGACATTAATGGGTATACATTTTACACGATAACCCAGGATGCCAAGAGCTCATATCAAAACAGTGGTGTCCGCATAGACGCCTTCGACAGTAATGGTGTATAACAATCGTACTATGGTTATATAGAGGCAATTTGGGAGCTTGAATATACACCGCTGAAGGTACCACTTTTCCAGTGTCAATGGGTCAAAATTCTAAGTGGTTTGAAGATTGACAAGTATGGAATGCTCATCGTGGACCTAAACAATGTGGGTTATCAGAACGAACCATTTGTGCTCGCAAAATTTGTAACACAAGTTTTTTATGTCAAAGACCCTTCTTCGGTGACTAATCGTCACGTGCTTCTCCATGGAAAGCAAAGCATTGTCGGAGTTGAGAATATTGTTGATGAGGAAGGCTACGATCAAATCGACGAGCTACCACCCTTTGCAACAAATGTATAAGAAGGTGAAGAAAGTCAAGAAGACGAAGACAAGGAAGAAGCCCCATATGTTCGCAGCCATCATGAAGAAGGAGTAATTGTGATCGACCTGCACGTTTGAATTTTATTGTAACAAACATGAATGTGTAATTTTGGAACTTACTGTCTAACTATAATTATATGTTGTCAAAATGAATTTGCTGTAATTTATTTCTACTACTACATAAGAAACATTTTGGATCTTATCTAGTATATATTTTGGATCATATACTACATAAGAAACATTTGTAACATTTTGGATCGTATGTCACTTGGTATGATTTATCTAAAACCCCTACATATCCATAGGTACCGGTTCATAGTTATAACCGGTACCTATAGTGGTAAAAGGTGCCAGTTTTAAATTAGAACCGGTACCTATGTGACAGAAAAGGTACCAGTTCCAATTTAAAACTGACACCTATTACCACTATAGGTACCTGTTCTAGTTAAGAATCGGTACCTATGTGGGTTGCATATATACTCCTGCGCTGTCGCCGTCTTCCTCCAATTTCCCAAAGCCAGCGCCACCGCCGTCCCCTCATCACTCGCCACTGCCCTTGCCGGCCCTCATCGCTTGCCACCACCCCCTCCTGGTCGCCACCCGCCACCCGCCACCATCGTCGCCCGCCGCCTTCGTTGACGCCAACACCAGCGCCGACCGCGGCCCATGTCCTCCCCCTGCCCGGAGCTGCCCTAAGATCTGCGACACTATCCTCCATCCAGGGTCCGTCAGTCGCCTAGATCTACACCGCTTGTTGCCCGTCACCCTCGTCCACCACCATCCCAGGCGGCCGCCGCCTCCACCGACGCCAACATAGTCGCCCATCATCATCATCGTCGCCCGGAGCTCACTTATCTTTCTCGCGCCATCGCGGCTCACCTCTAGCGCCGCCGTGGACCTCCTCTGCCAGCATCGATGACATTGGTCCATCCATCCCGCCGATCCACCATCGTCGTTCGCCACCCACCATGGTGAAAGGTGTGTTCCCCTTTCCTCTCCTCTCCTCTCCCCTCCCCTCCCCTCTCCTCTCCGTCGCCTTCAATGTTGATGCGCTATTTGTTGAAAATGCTATGCTATTTGTGAAATGAAATGAAATGTGAATGAGAAATCCTCTCCTGAAATGAAATGTTGATTTGTTGAAAATTTTGATGTGCTTCAGAAGTTGTATGATAGTTAAATTGATTGATACTTCTTTTTTTTTAGATGTAGAGTTGATTTTAGGCAGAGATTCAATAGTTATATGCCCATGTAGCTTTTTCATGTAGAAGGCCAACTCTATATTTGTAAATGAATTCAATGTTGTGATGGTACACAATTAAATCGGTTTTCTAAACTCTGGAGAAAGCGACGGTGGTAATGGTAGCCCAAGTGCTCTCTAAACTTGAACCAGCCTAGTGATAATGTGAGCCCCCGGTCTTGTATACCGGGAACCCCATGTGTATTACAATACCATTCCCTGGATCAGTAGATGGTACACACATGGCACAGTTGTATATCTCAAGCTGACATCGTCTTACAGGTCTTACAATATATTAATAATACAAGGGTAGCCCAAATGGAACCCGAATAGACCAAGCATGGTCGACAGCAACACAAAATACCAAAACAACTAAATGAAGTAGCGGAAGCGAAGCAGCGGCGGTCCATCTTATCCCACACGCATCGACTGGTGAACCTAGGTCCCTATTCCACCGTCCTCGGTAACTCCTTGCCAGCATAGCACACGTACAGGTCGACACCAACACCTTTCTAAAAGATGTAAATAAGCAAGAGTGAGTACCAACCGTACTCAGCAAGCCACCACTACAGAATGCATATAATGTTCATAGGGGTTTCAAGGATGGCTTGGTTTATTTGCATAAAGCTAGTTTTCACAAATTATTTCACAAACCTATCCCACAATAGTTTTAACTGAAAACCACGTTAAGTTGAAGTTATCATTAACCTGCGAGGGTTCATCCACCTTCCCCAAGCCTCGCTTGGTCCGGTTTACCCTCGCATCCAATTTCCACAATTTTAACCACTATGACCTTTTTGCATATCAGGCAAGGTCACACCTTCCACACCCATCATATTTTAAGCAATATTACAAATTGACGAGGCTAGTCAAGAGTAATACAAGTCCCGGCGCTCATTAACCGCGAGCACGGCTATTCGAATAGTTTAGTTTACTCACACTGCAGTGGATGTACGCTTTTAATCCCACACTCCGTGACGCACCCAACACATGAGACTTGTCACGGCCCGGTTTTTCAGTTACCCTCGCATGGCGGCACCCGCTCCAAGGACTATGAATCCCCATTGCACCCCCGGCGCCACATTCCTACCTCGAGCCGGTTGTGAGGGGAGTCCTGGCGCTCCCGAGATTGAAGGTTACATCATACATATATAAAGCTTGACGTCATTAAACCACACACTTCCACATTTCCATACCGATATCCAGAACCTACCATGTCTGGGGTGCCACCCCACGAGAATAACCTAGTCCACCGGGTCTAACCCCACTCAAGAAGTGTGGTCGTACTCGGTTCGTTTCCTGCTTAGCTTCTTGACTCGGTCCTTAACTGACCAGGGTCGGCGGCTTACCGTTCCCAG